>JAJJMC010029825.1:880412-1018493 GCA_023531435.1 Papaver californicum
CCCAAAAAAAAAAAAAAAATATATTCTTATCCTCTTTTATTTCGATCAATTGATAAAACTTCCCTTGATGCCTCCAAATAGTGACACATAAATTGTGACGTGAAGAGTGTTGGATCTGCAAAAAAAAAACAAAAACAAAAGAAGATGTTAAGGTTAATGAAATCTCTGAATTGATATACACACAGTGGACAGAGCCACCTGCTCAGCAAATTGTCCTTAACACAATAGTCCGCGGGTACTCCTCAAAAATAAGAGATGCTATACCCCCACAACGGAGATGTTTGTCCAGGATAGAACTGCCCGTTATGACTAGTATAAGCACAATACTAGTCACCCTCAAACGAACTCAACAACAATTTAGACGGAAGGGAAATAAACAAGCAGTGCGTAAAACAAAGCAGGTTGAGGGGAAAAGAAGTCAGGATAGTAGCTGCTTCTGGTGTAAGTTCAAATGAAAAATTCTAGTTCTTTTTATAGCCGAGAATAGGAGAGAAATCAGCCAGTAATCAATGAGAATTAGTTTTGTAATTAATCAAAAATTTATTTGTGAATTAAATTTTGAACGATAAGAAAACTGTCAAGAATAATTCTCACCGGGTCAGGCACCCCCCCACATCAAAGCAAAATTTAATTTAGCTTTAAATTCTTTAAGGAAATAATTTAAAATATTCTGTCCAAAAAGATAAGTCTTGGTTGACCCGCAGCCGCAACCGCAACCGAACGCGAACCCGACCGAACGAACAGACAGCGACAGCATGCGTGCTTCGTTGCGAAGCAGTGCGCGTGTGTGAAATTACTACAAGAAAAACCGGTTTAAGAGACCAAAATCTTAGCAATAGTTCAGAATTTTAGTGGCATCCAAAATTGCAACTGCCAGAAATTTTGGCGGCTATAAACCTGCGTCCACTTTTATTTAGCCACGAAAAAATATTTTTAATCGCTAGATCCTTTGTTCAAGTAATTTATAACAGCTAAAAAAGTGATCATGTAGCTATTTACTTTGAGGAACAGACTCGTAGCAACAGAAAATTAATTGGTTGCTTTAAATGTTAGCAAGAGCCCAATATTTTAGTCGTTTTAAGAGTTTAAGCTAAAAAACTTGCAACTGCCAAATAGTTGGGCTGCTTTAAAGCTGTGTCAACTAATTTTTAGCCATGGCCAGATGTGTTTGATCGCTAGATCCTTTTTTCAAGTAATCTATATAGCATTTAGAAAAGTGCTCGTGTAGCTCTTTACTTTGAGGTACATACTCGTAGCAATAGAAAATTAATTGGTTGCTCTAAATGTTAGCAAGAGCCCAATATTTTAGTCGCTTTAAGAGTTTAAGCTACAAAACTTGCAACTGCCAAATAGTTGGGCTGCTTTAAAGATGTGTCAACTAATTTTTAGCCATGGCAAGATGTGTTTGATCGCTAGATCCTTTTTTCAAGTAATCTATATAGCATCTAGAAAAGTGCTCGTGTAGCTTTTCACTTTGAGGCACATACTCGTAGCAACCAAAAAATGAATTACTTGGTAAAACCTCTCCCAGAAACTAAGTTTAAGCCGCCACCACCATTCAAAAGATAAGTCAGTTTTTGAAGCAGACATTTGAGATCTTAGTATTAATCCAATAATCTTATTAGGATTTGTTTAATGGAAACATGAAAACTCGTTCAAATCAATGTTTTGATTCACTATGAGCAAATGTTTGGATGCACAAATTGAAAAAAAAAATTAACATGAGTCGACTAAATTGACTATAATTTGGTTATAACTTTTTTTTTATTTCAGTGTGTTTATCAGTTATAATTTATATTTTAATACAAATTTTTTCGAAGTTTTGTTCCCTGGACTTAACCCATGAATGACTTCTATAAATTGAACATTGATGGCTCTTGTATGGATGGTTATGCAGGAATTAGAGGAGGTCATTCGTGAATCGTGGTCTTAATTTCGACTGCTCTTGTATGGAGCATAATCATAATTTGTGCCCCCTGCTGTTCATTGACTCGTTTATGCAGTCACTTGAAATTGAGGATTTCAAAATGCTCGAAAATAAGATCAAGCATAGACAAATACATAGCTCTTTGAAACTTGTACGACCTAAAAGCTAGATTCCAGTAAATTTTACATGAAATTTGAATATTCATAAGAATCACATGAGGATGGCAGTTTCACAAAAAATCCTTAATTCGGCTGAGGGTTTACACAGCTCAAAATACTTACTATGAGTATAAAAGGAAAAATAAAATCATCAATAATATCTAGTTACTACGATTCTTTCTAACCAAATCCAAGGAAATTTCAGTAAACAGTTATGGTCAAATATGTGAGGGGAAAACACGTCAAAGATCGACCTTTCCTGGATATCTAGGGAAAGGAATTACGTCACGAATATTGTCAAGGACAGTGGAAAAAAGCACCATACGCTCAAAACCTAAACCAAAGCCTGAGTGCTTCATAGTCCCATAACGTCGTAGGTCGAGGTACCAATCGTATGTCTCAAGTGGAAACCCTTGTTCCAACATCCTGCAATAATAAGAGCGGAAATCTAGGTCACTGTAACTCAATAAATACCTATATTAAATGCCGGAGTTGCATGACATTCACTACAAAAATGACAAAATATTGTATGACGCAAACATATTTTCACCTATATGGATGCCCTTCTAAAAAAGGAGAAATTGAGCAATTTTGGAAAGCATTAACGAAACGTAATTGAATCAAGCCACTCAAATTAATAAACATCATGACTCAAACATAATTCAATCAAGCCACTCAAAGTAATAAACATCACGACTCAAACAAAATTGAATCAAGCCAACTCTTATAGAGGAATTTGAAGACGGCATGTAAGAAAATTGTTAATGCTAAATAGACCATATACACAGATTAATACCCACTACAACAATTGAATAGATAAAATGTTTGTTTTCATGTGTGTGCGAGTAGGGTGAGAAGATTATGAGTGAAAAGGTTTCACTCATAATACTTCCTTAAGATAGAGAACAGGGATGCATCCATATTCAAGTATTGTTATTTCTGTGATCATGGAGTTTCCACAACAGACAAAATTCTTACACAAGAACAACAAATGGCAGCTAAAATAAACACAAAATAATGAAAAATACAGGGCAAACAGAAAACTGATAATATAAGACGATCAGCTTTAATGTGACGATTTCTTTAAGTTAAAGACACATTATGATTTGAAGATTTAAAGAATAATAGGCACTCCTTACCTTTTTTTAATGACATTGTAATGTTCTTCCCTTTGGCTTCCACCTATTAGTTCTCCAACCTACCAATCGAAAATAAACAATCCTTAAACATAACGGACTTGCATCAATGCTTACGATCATTTTACTACATTTACAAGTAACAACTGTAAAAGAGTAAGTAATTGCACATAAAATAAGCTGGAAGCAATCATGATAAAAGAATATTTCATGTCTCCTAAGAACATATAATTTTCATACAAGCATGGAGAACATAAAAACTACTTTCATGGTGACATACCTTGGGTACTAAAACATCCATGGCCGCCAGTCTTCTTGTCGTCACTAAGTCTCATGTAAAAGGCTTTGATTCCTTTTAGATAGTTGTATACAATAACAGGTTTCTTAAATATTACCTCTGTCAAGTATCTGGAGAGTAAGAAAATTTTTTAACTAGTATTCAGGTTAAAGAACTGAGGGAAAAACTGTAAAATTAGGGAAAAAAATGTGGAAGTACCTTTCATGCTCAGAAGCTAAATAAATTCCCCATTTCACTGCATTCTCAAACTTCTTTTTTGTAAAATTTCTCAAGAAGTGCTACAGCATCTGTGTAGGTAATTCTCTCGAAGGGGTTGACGAAACAAGTTTCAAACGGTCTATTGCAGTTTTATCAAAATTCAACAAAAAATTGCAAATCATCAATGCAGTTGTCAAGTAACCACTGGGATAGAAACTTAACATATGCCTCTGCACAATTCATATCACCCTACAAAAAATACACGCCTGAGTGTGAGTGAACGCTCACAAGTTTCAGAGAAAAACTAAAAATTTGATTATAATCATTGGGCTACCCATTGTCAATTAAGGAAATAAAGTCTTAATTACCTCCAAATCAAAAAATGCTAACTCAGGTTCCACCATCCAAAACTATGCCAGATGCCTTGATGTGTGAGTGTTCAACTCGAATAGTTGGTCCAAAAGTGTACACGTTACGAAGTGCACAAGCATATGTCTCAACATGGAGCTGCCCTGACACTGTTAAAAATGCTTGACGTGCAAAGAAGTCACTTGAATAGTCAATCTTCGCATCTTTTTATGGCATACCAGGATTTAGTTTAGATCTCTCCTCTAACTATGCAAGCTTCTCTTTAGACTTTGTTAGTTCAGAAACAGAAGCTGTAGTCTCTGATTTTCTAGCTTTGGCAGATTTTAGCTCCGCAACAGCCCCATCTTTCTCATTGACCAGCAACTTAGAAGCTTATATTTCATCTTTGATGGTGGAGGGTTCTCTTTCAACTCCTTCTCCAATTTTTCCGTATCACTAAATAGAGTTGTGACTTGAAACATTTCACAAACACCCTCACAATCATTAGTCGTTATAATAGGTGTTTGAACAATAAAAGAATCCATGCTTCGGGAAGAATGTATGGGTTGCAATTGACAATGCGCTCCTGATTCGAGACAAAACGTTCCTGATTCGGCAACTGCAGATATCTGAGAATACACATATACAAATAAGAAAAATAAGTATACGACACTGACTAAGAAACCAATGAAATTGAGATTAAGAATAAACCCTTATACTCACAGTGTTAGCCCTAGGCCTGAGATGACATAACCTTTCAAAAGTTCAAGAGTAAGGTTAGTCTTAGGCAATGGATACTCAACAGGATCCACACCCCCAATTTCTAAAATTTTCTCCACCTTCAACTCAACATTCTGGTTAGTCCCTTCTGGTGGTTTCTTCAAAACCCTTTCAACAAAAACAGAAGTACCATTATGGACAATATCACTTAACTTCACAACAGATGAATCAACAATGACTTGTAGATTTGTTGGACAAGATCCATCATTTAATTAAAGAAACACAAAAGAACCATTCCCTTGTCGTCTTCCTGTTTTAACCCAACCACCTTACATGATATGACCTTCCTTGCAAATGCTCCTTCCAGAATCCCTTTACATAAAATTAAAAGAAAATGTAAGCTCAGTGTTTCAATCAGCTTAAAAGTATGGTTCTTGACAGTATTCTTCTTCTGTTTGAACTTAATGTCTGCCATATCTCTTAGAATCAACTAATTTATACTTGCTGAAACCATTTAGGGGAAATGAGTTTACAGATCTGAGAATAGGTGAGGAACAAAAAGAGATCAGTAAGAGAATTAAATCAACTGATCTATATTTGTGAAAATCGCCATCAACAACAGCTTGTGAAAGATCTAATTGATCTACTACTTCGATAAGTTTTTTGTACAGAGGGAGTAAGAGAGAAGAGATTCAGTGGTGGTAGTGAAAAAGAGAAGAACCGAGAAAGAGAGAGAAAGAAAAAAAGGAAAATGAAGGGGAAAAAACATTTAGGGTTTCGAATAGAAAATTTGGACGATGGATAAGGATAGTCATACGGATCATGGGATTTTTTTTTTGGAGGGTACAGATTTGATTTTGGATTCTCATACAGATTGAGACAAGTGTGTGAGAAGCATGTGCGGTTCTCTTTGTGCTAAAAAGAACTAGTGCATTGAATTTTTTATATACATTCGGTATAAAAAACCCAAAGAATATATATAAATTAATTTGGATATTGTTATCGACGACAGAGTTCTGGTAAATATTTCGATTTAGTGGAAAAGGTTATTAAGGATATAATATGAACAAAATCGGTAAGTTTAGGGTTCCGGTGAAGATTTCGAATTAGTGGAAAAGGTCATTAATTAAGGATAATATGAACAAAATCGGTAGATTTAGAGTTCTAGTTGAGGGGAAATGGGAGAAACCAAACAAATCTTCAATTTGTTGTAAGTTAAAAATCTTTGGACGAATGTTCAATATCTAATGTAAGAATCTCGTTAATTATCGTTTATTCTCTCAAACTCCATCTTTATTATTTACCAGAAAAATTCGTAATTCTTTATTATCGGCCACCTTTCCAAATTTTGGATGAAATTGATGGATAACAAGCAAAAATATTCTTGTTCCTCTCAAAGGTACTTTGTTTCACAATGGGTCACAATGTGTTTGATCAACATCAACACACAAACTACGCAAAATGTTAAGATTTCTCTTTTTCTAAGTAAGAGAATCGAAGATAAAAATGAAGTACAACATCGAAGTACATATAAGGATATTTTGGAAATTATAACATTGGCTTCTTATCCGTAAATGTATCTAATCAGAATTTAAATCAGAGAAAAAAATTGTAATATCTCATCGTTCAGGATCTATCTCTATAGGGTGGCAATAGTAATTTCGCTCAAAATTGTTCTTGTTTTTCGTATACTATTGTTTTGTTCCGGGAAAAATGTCATTTTACCTAAATAAATATGATGTTAAACTAGAGAAATGCTACACTTATGCCCAAAAATTATGAAAGATCCAATGGTGCTTAGGCAGCCACTCCAATACACCCATCTATAAACCCGTAGATTAATCAATAATCTCTTTGCCCACACGATTCCCTCGAGATACCAAACACTCAGAGAAGTTTTGGATTTTTGATTTTGGTGAGACAATAAAGAGTGGAATTTTAAAATATTTATATGAGTCCATACGGATCAATGACTTGTCATAGTTTGACATCGTTAGATTTCTTAGAGATAGGACGAGATGTAAAAACATGCGGAGGGGATTAGATTTTCGTTAAATAAAAATTTACTGAATTTGAGTTAGGTCGAAGAATATTATATGATTGGAGTAAGATAAAAAAAATGAATCTGAGTGAGACAGATGAAAAATTGACCGAATTCAAGTAAGAGCGGTGAAAAACGAGTGACTTCGAATAAGATCGAATGAACCGATGAATATTGAGTGAATTCAAGCGAGATCAAACAATATTAAGTGAATATGAGTGAGATCGATGAAAAATAAGTAAATTCGAGTGAGATCGATGAAAAAATGAATGAGTTTGATTGAGATTGAATAAAATTCAATGAATCTGAGTGAAATTGAGTGAAATTGATGAAAATTGATATAATTTGAGTAAGATGGATCAAAATTGAGTGTATCCAAGTGAGTTCGATGAAAAATAAGTGAATTTTAGTGAGATGGATGAAAATTGAGTAAACTCAAGTGAGATTGATGAAACAATGAGTGAACTCTAGTGAGATGGAATAAAATTGATTGAATTCAAAATAGATCAAAAATTAATTAGTGAGATCGATGAAAAACGAGTGACTTCGAATAAGGTCGAATGAACCGATAGATATTGAGTGAATTCAAGTGAGATCGAACAATATTAAGTGAATATGAGTGAGATGGATGAAAAATGAGTAAATTCGAGTGAGATCGATGAAAAAAATAAATGAATTTGATTGAGATTGAATAAAATTCAATGAATCTGAGTGAAATCGAGTGAAATTGATGAAAATTGATATAATTTAAGTAAGATCGATTAAAATTGAGTGTATTCAAGTGAGTTCGATAAAAAATTGAGTGAATTTTAGTGAGATGGATGAAAATTGAGTAAACTCAAGTGAGATTGATGAAACAATGAGTGAACTCTAGTGAGATGGAATAAAATTGATTGAATTCAAAATAGATCGAAAATTAATTAGTGACATCGATGAAAAACGAGTGACTTCGACTGAGGTCGAGAGAAACTGATGAATATTGAGTGAACTCAAGTTAGATCGAAAAATATTAAGTGAATATGAGTTAGATCGATGAAAAATAACTAAATTCGAGTGAGATCGATGAAAAAATGAATGAGTTTGATTGCGACTGAATAAAACTTAATGAATCGAGTGAAATTGATGTAAATTGATATAATTTGAGTAAGATCGATCAAAATTGAGTGTATTCAAGTGAGTTTGATAAAAAATTGAGTGAATTTTAGTGAGATTGATGAAAATTGAATGAATTCAAGTGAGATTGATGAAACATTGAGTGATTTCTAGTGAAATAGAATAAAATTGACTGAATTCAAAATAGATCGAAGATTAATTAGTGAGTTCGAACTCAATATTTATTGACCTCGTCTGATTCCATATAATATTCATCAACCTCGCTCAGTATTGCTTAATCTTATTTAGTATCCTTCAATCTAACTTGATTTTAGTTGAACGCACTAAATTTCGCTTAATGTGTTCACTTGTCTCACTCAATTTCACTTCAAATTAGTCAGTCTCGTTCAATTTTGCTCTTTATTTTTCAATCTTACTCAATTTCACTCAAACTGTTTCGATCTCGTTTAGTTTTATCATTTGTGTATTAACATGTTTAGATTTTGGGTAAATCGTCTCTATTGCTTTGAGGGGCCAACGAAGAACCCAAATTAGGCAAATCAAAGTTGAATTGTAACGAAATTAGAGGAATTTATGTTCAATTTAAATGTAGGATTAAGAAAATACACCAAAATTGAACTAATTTGAGTGAAAGTGGGGAAATTGAAAATTCAATCATGTTGAATTGAGGCGATTGCATTGAATAAAATTCAAAATTTTATACTTCAAATATAATTATGTGAAAGTAATTTGCAAATTTTTAATGAGAATTTGATTGCATTTGAACCAAATTTATAATCAAAATTTATTCTTCAATAACAATAAAGTGAAAGTAATTTGGAATTTTTTTAACGAAAATTCGAGTGAATTTGAACGAATTCAAGTAAAATTAAAAACATACAAATCCTAATTGAAAGTATATACAAATCACATATTTGTTCAATGATTATCATCAAAATCAATACTCTAGTTGTGATCAAGAAAGCAAAAAATACACATCAAAATCAATATTAAAATCAATACGTACTTTAAGCTAAACTCAGTTATTATTGCAAAAATCAGTATTGGTAACAATATATGTATATTGCAAAAATATTGTCTAACATTTAAGTCATCTAATTAAAAGTGCACCATGACCCATATTTACCATTATGGTCTAAAACCTATTATTAAATCGAATTTAAAGTGTAACCTAAAAATTCAATACCATCAAAATCTCTCTTACGATTAGGGCTTTACATAAACAAACCAACTCGCTGGACCAAATTGAAACCCACTAAAAACCCAAGCCCCCCCCGGAACAGTTAATCATACGGTTGAGATCAGTTTCAAAACCAAATTACTCTACGCTCCTCATTCACCATCCACCCATCCAACTCTAGTCGTCCATTACGCAATGATCCAATGATACACAAAACAAAAACAAAAAATTTTATACGGATTGATGACCTGTTCAAAACAATTGTGCAGTGTGTCACATGATACAAGAACAATCCAGAAGTTCAAGTTCCGTGACGTGGAAGATAAGCTGCTACGTTAACCTTATCTGTCGATTTTGTTTAATTTCTATTTAATATTACGGTCTATAATTTGTTTCTCCTTGGAAACATATTAAAAACCCTAATTTCTCGCTTTAATTCATTTTGCCGCTTTTATGTTCTCTCTCCCTCTTAATGCGCCTCCCTCTTATTCTCCCTTAACCGAGATGCATAATTTGTCTCTCTTGTTCATCGAGTTTTTGCTAATAAATTTATTTATTTACATCTTAGTTCTTACTAGAACGAAAACAAATGATTCAGTTCTAGGGGTTTTGGTGTTTGCAGATTTTGTTGGTAATTGAAGGTGTTTCTAACACAGGTAACAACCCATCTCTTTTAGATCTAGGTTTACTAATTTTGCAAGATTTTTCTTTCATAAACTCTGATTTCTTACAGGGTTTGTTTTTTAGTAATTTTCTAATAATTTTTCGTCTTCATCAACCCTAGGGTTTCCTTTCTTCTCTTGCTGGAGTCATCTTCATCTAACTATACTTGGTAAGAAACGATAAAGTTTCAATTTTTATATTTTACAGAACTTGTTATGTTGAATTTGATTTTGCTTCGAGTGTTTTTGTTTAACTTGTTCTCTCTTTTAAACAATCAAAGATACTTCTCTTTTCGATTCTGATTCTCCTATGTTTTTTTTTTGGTTCTGGTTGTTCTTCTGTTGGAGTTGGAGCATTCTCTGAGAACTGGCATTTCAGACCTAATGGAAATGTGCTACTGAGAAATGGGTATAGTTGGTGCTGGGTTTCTTATACTACTGAGACTGCATAAGCATAAAAACCCTTCCATTGGGGTCCTCCAAACTGATGTTAAATGTGATACCCTGCATTTTTGTTCTCCTACTTTCATACGTATTTCGGTTTAGGTTTTTAACCAAGTTAATAACTTGTTTTCATTTGCTGAGTTTAGACCAAATGGGAAGTTTTTTCTTATCATAGGCTCAATATTTTCTCTGTGTATTGTTAGGCTAGCATCATATCTCTTAACACTTGTTATTCGACATGCGACACTTGCCTAGAAAAATTTCTGTAAGTCCAGACCATTTGAGACCATTTATTAGTATGTCCTGTTTCTGAATGCTCATTTGGTTGTTCTGAATATTTTGATTACTTGATTTCTCCTCCGTACTTGAGATCATTTATGTTTTGTTGCAATGTCACAATTTAGCAGCCATGCTTGTTAGGATTTCTAAGTCATATTCCATCCTTGATTATGCATCTACTGCTAGGTCTTAGATAAGGTTGATCAAATCTTTCTCTGGTGCAATCCTTGATATTCATTTTTTATTATATGATTGTATTTCGTCGTATCAAGTGTTCTACTTCGGATTACAGGCTCAGAAGACCAGTCTGGAGTACATGGATATTGAAGGTCTAAAGAAGAACAACAAGGACAAAAAATTCACCTGGTATCTGTCTGTGTTGTTTAGTGTACATTATTCAAGCATAAACCTTTGAGTACTTTTCTGATGTTCTTTTTCATTTTCAGGCACAATCCTTGATATTAACTTTTCATTATACGATTGCATTTTGTCGCATTAAGTGTTCTACTTCGGACTACAGACTCAGAATATCAGTCTGGAGTGCATGGATGTTGAAGGTCTAAATAAGATTAACAAGGAAAAAAAATTCATGGTTTTCTAGAGGATAAAGCTCTGGTACCGAAGCTGTAAGTGTCTAATTGGTGCGGCTACAGACCAATTGCTTGCTCATTTGAGTGGCTAGTTCTGAAGTGTGCGGTCTAATTTAAAATGTCCATAAGGTGCAGGTTGACTTGCCGAATACTTATGTAAAGCTTAATGACTAATTTTTTATTAGAATTTATCATGGTATTTATCTGTTCTAATTATAGTGATTGAATAACTGAAAATAATAAATAAAAGAAAATTTCTTAATTTGTTCTTGATTTTTATTTTATTATTGAGTCATCTTTATATATATATATCTTAACCAACACCTTAAGCAGCTGATTTTTTAGTGGATGAAACACTTGAGAAACTCAATTTGTAATGGCTTAAACCCTTGGTCAACGATACCAATTGTATAAGTCGGCTAATAAAACTCCTACCAACAGAAAATTAGGCGGCTACAAATCTTCAGAAAAGTTGCTCCATAGTCTATAGCGACCAATCTTAAACAAGTTGCTCAACAGTCTATACCGATCAACTTCAGACTAGTTGTTTAAAAAATCAAGCAACCAACTTCAGGCCAAAAAAAATCATAATTCATTTTTAGGGAGCAAAAAAATTTGGTAGCTTAAAAATCTAAGCAACCAACTTTAGATTAAGTTGTTCCATGTATCTATCAACTAGGTATTTTAATAGCTCCTAAATCACAAATCACTTTTAGAGATTTAAAAAATTCGGTAGCTTAAAACCTTAAGCAACCAACTTCAGGCCAATAAAAATCAGAAATCGCTTTTAGCGAGGAAAATTATTTGGTCGCTTGAAACCTTAACAAAGCAATTTCAGGCCAAGTTGTTCCATGTATCTATCAACTAGGTATTTTACTTGCTCTAGGATGGTATTTCTAGGTCTGAAGCGATTGGTATTTTACTTGCTCTGTTGGTCGGTCTAGCTATTAAGTGATAAGAATTTTACTTGATCCCTGGTGGTTGGTCTAGCTCTGAAGCAATGAGAAGAGTACTGTCTTTAGGAAAGTTGGTTGATTATTAGAGCGACTGCCTAGCTGATCTAGACCTTTACAAAGCGGGCCTTTTGCAACAAACGAAGTGAGTGCCACTTTTAGTCGCTATAAGGGTTCTAGCGACTTAAAACGACTTGTCGCTTAAAACCGGTTTTTCTTGGAGTGAATGTATGGTTGAACCAACTAGCTCATAGCCTTAGTCCTATACAAACCATAAAAGAGTCTAAACCCCTAAGGGGCCTCCCTTAGATGCAAATTTCTAAGTAATATGGAGAGGAAACATCTTTAGTTTCTCCAATGTGGGACTAAAGGTTCATTCACAAAAGTGAAAATGTGCTAGTTTTCCTTAGTGACCCTTTGGTACTAAGACCATGTTTCCAAGACCAAGAATAAAACGTCTAAAAACTCAATCCCATTTTCTCTAAAAATCCCCCAAATGAATGAAAACCCAATGAAAATCAGAAAACAGAAAGCGAGAAATACCAATATAGGCAATAGGTGTCCATAAGGTCTTGAACCTTTGCTTAGTGAGAAATTACCGGAACTACTTGATGGACAGTGAACATGATGTCTTGAAATGCCATCGTTTGGTGTAGTTCATCAATAAATTCCACGCGTGATATCCCTCTAGGTGTTGTCAAGTTCGTGTCGTAGTGTCCATTTTGGCCCTGGACGTATCCCGTTTCTCAGAATGCTTTAGAGAATCATCTCAATTCTCACAGGAAGCAACCCACTTCCACATTCAGATACGTGAGTTCCATCAAGAGTGTTTACTGCTACACCCCACTTCAATCTTAAATTGAAACTATAAAACTCATTAAGACTTAATAAAACGCCATCCTTCACATGCAGTCATACTATCACGTCTACACCATAGGGAAGGGACAGAGAATGAAATTCTCTAACATTATTTCCTTTAACCCACCACAAATTAGTTATCTCATTCAAAACCTTGATCTTGGGATCTCCAGTCAGCAAGTTTGAGTAACCTTCATGGCAAGTTTATTTAATGAGCTTAAGCCCCATCCCCCTCGATGCATTACTAACTATTTCCTTGGACAAACCTTTCGTCAAAGGGTCCGCGATATTCTCCTTATACCTCACAAAGTCAACAGAAATAACGCCAGTTGAGATTAGTTGTTTTAGGGAATTATGTCTTCTACGAATGTGTATAGAATTCCCATTATAGTTGTTGTTTTTAGCATTAGCTATTGCAGCTTGACTATCACAATATATAGATATAGTTGGCACAGGCCTATTCCAGAGATGAATTTCTTCTAAAAAAGCATCTTAGCCAAGCGGCTCCCTCTCCCGCTTCATCTAACACAATAAACTCCGGTTCCCTAGTAGATCGAGATATATATGTCTGTTTGGAACTCTTCCAAGATACAGATCCACATGCTAGAGTGAAAACATATCCACTCGTAGACTTAGACTCCTTTGAGTCTGATATCCAGTTTGCATCACAAAATCCTTCAAGGACTGCAGTGTATCTATCATAATTTAAACAAAAGTTCAAAGTGTACTTCAAGTACCTTAACACTCTATGCACTTATCCCAATGCTCTTGCCCCGGATTACAGGTATACCTAATCAACCTACTCACATCATAAGCAATGTCCGGTCTCTTACAATTCATCAAATACATCAGACTTCCTATAACACGTGAATATTCAAGTTGTGAAACTCCATTACCCTTATTCTTTTTGAGTCTACTACAAGGATCATATGGAGTACAAGCAGGTTTACAATCAAACTGATTATATTTTTTAAGTACAGATTCAACATAATGAGATTGACTAAGACTATATCCATTAGAATTTCTTCTAATCTTCATCCCTAAGATCACATCAGCGGGGCCTAAGTCTTTCATGTCAAAATTCTCATTTAGCATGTTCTTTGTGGAATTAATTACATCCATGTTTGTACCAAGTATAAGCATATCATCAACATACAAGCATACAATCACACATGCATCATTCACAATTTTAATATAAACACACTTGTCAGATTCATTGAGTTTAAAACCACTAGAAATCATTACATGATCAAATTTTTCATGCCACTGTTTAGGTGTTTGTTTCAAACCATACAAAGATTTTTTCAGTTTACAAACTTTGTTTTCACAACCTTTCACTACAAATCCCTCAGGTTGGTCCATATAAATTTCTTCATCTAATTCACCATTTAGAAAAGCTGTTTTTACATCCATTTGATGTATCTCTAAGTTATGAATGGCAGCAACAGCAATTAACATCCTAATGGAAGTAATTATCGTAACAGGTGAATAAGTATCAAAGAAATCTACACCTTCTTTCTGTTTATAGCCTTTAGCTACTAATCTAGTTTTGTATTTTTCCAAAGTTCCATCTACCTTATGTTTTCTTTTGAAGATCCATTTAAACCCTATGGGTTTACACCCTAGAGGTAAATCTACAATCTCCCAAGCACCATTCTGTATAATCGAATCCATTTTACTAATGTCGGATTCTTTCCACCATGGAGCTTCAGAAGAAGTCATGGCTTCTCTATAAGTCTGTGGATTAGTCTCTGCTAAGCATGTTATGAAGTCCGGCCCAAAATTTTTTTCAGTTCTAAGTATTTTACCTCTTCTAGGATCAAATTCAAATTCATATTCCTCTAAAGGTAATGTCTGACTGGTCGAAGGAACATCTAGAGGATCAACACATATCATGCGAGAATCAGATTTCAGTGGAAAATTATTTTCAAAGAACACAGCATCCCTAGATTCCATAATAGTATTCACACCAATTTCAGAAATTTCAGAATTTACAACCATAAATCTATATGTAGTAGTATGCTCAGGATACACTATGAAAACACAGTCAACAGTTTTGGGTCATATCTTGGTTTTCTTAGGTGGAGGAATGAAAACCTTAGCCAAACACCCCAACACTTTAAAGTATGCATAAGAAGGTTGTCTACCTTTCCATAACTCATATGGAGTTTTGTTTGATCCTTTAAAGGATACTCTGTTCAAGACATAGCAAGCTTAGAGGACGGCCTCCCCCCACAAGTTTAAAGGTAGTCCTGAACTAATTAACATGGCATTCATCATCTCCTTAAGGGTTCGGTTCTTCCATTCAGCCACACCATTAGATTATGGTGAATAAGGAGGGGTTACTTCGTGTATAATGTCGTGTTCTATGCAAAAATCTCCTATAGGAATTACATACTCATCGCCACGGTCATACCTAACAGTTTAATTGTAGCACTCATTTGGTTTTCAACTTCTAGTTTATACATCTTAAAGGCTTCTAAGGCATCATCCTTACCTTTAAGAAAATATATGTGACAGTACCTCGTACAATCATATATAAAAGTGACAAACCATTACTTACCACGTCTAGTTTAAACTGATTTCATGTCAAATAGGTATGAATGAATTAATTCTAAGGGTTTAGAATTTCCCTGAATATTTTATCTAAAAGGTTTTTTAGCATATTTTGATTCTACACATACTTCACATTTATGTTCACTATCCAAACTAAATTTGGGTATGCAGCCTATGCTAGCCAGTTTATGCATTGACTTATAGTTTACATGTCCAAGTCTATCATGCCAAACATTCAATGACACACAAACATAAGCAGAAGAATCAATTTTATTTATTTCATCAGAGGTTACATTAAGTTTGTATGGACCCTCAGTCTTATAACCCTTTCCTACATAATCCTTACACTTAGTGACAATAACTTTCCCAGATTCAAAAACAAGTTTAAAACCCTTACCATCTAAAACACCACAAGATACAAGATTTTTGCGGATGTCCGGAACATGAAGAACTTCATTCAATGTGAGAGTCTTTCCAGAAGTGATCTTTAGCCCAACTTTGCATTTTTCCTGCAACCTGTGCTGCAGATGAGTTTCCCATGTAAAGTTTCTCCCCTTCCCCTACCTTCTGGTATAAGGTGACCATATCTCTCTTTCCACAGACATGCTTGGTAGCACCAGAGTCTACCCACCAGTCTCTCAAATTGGTTACCAAATTGACTTCAGACACCGTGCCAGAAAACTCGGTTTTATTGTTTTCAACCAAATTAGCATTGTTTTTCTTATTATTAAGGTCCTTATGTTTTCTACAGTGCATTGCCATATGGCCAGAAATTCTACAAACATAACAGGCACCTTTAATTTTACAAATGCCAGATTTGGGTTTCTGAAATGTACCTTTCTTGTGATGACCAAGCTTAGTGTTGCGTTTGTTGCTGTCGCCCTTTACAGTATTGGAAGACTTGTGTTTAATTACATGAGCCTTGTTGGACATGTCCCTTGCAGAAGATACGTTCTTGTTTTTGGAGCACAGTAATTCTTCCACTTGAATATTCTTAACCAAATCAATCATTCTGACTTCACCAGTTTCATGTCTCAATCTACGTTTGTATTCAGATCAGGAAGACGGTAATTTCTCAATCACAACAGACACTTGAAACGTTTCATCTATCACCATACCTTCAGCAAGAATTTGATTAATAATACGCTGAAGTTCAAGGAATTGATCAACCACAGATTTGTCATTTGACATTTTGTATTCCAGGAACCTAGCTACCTAGAATTTTTTACTTCCAACAGTTTCAGCTTGGTATTTTGCTTCTAAAGTAGCCGATCAATCAAAAGAAGAAAAGTTATCTTTTGCATTGTAAAAATCATACAGTGCATCTTCTAGACAATTAAGAATATGATTTTTTGCCATATAATTCTTCCTAACCCAACTTTCCAATTCTCTTTCATTTCCATCATCATTCAAACTCTCATCAAAAGATTTCAGAACTAATTCATCTAACATATGAAAACTCAGAAAGAACAACATCTTTGATTGCCATCTTTTGAAATCTTTGCCACTGAATTTTCCTGGTCTGTCAATATCATTTTTACCCATTGTTACAGAAGAAGAATATTGTGTTAAGAATGTTGGATCTACAACAATAAAGATACTAAACAGAAGAAGATGTTAAGGTTAATGAAATCTCTGAATTGATATACACATAATGGACAGAGCCACCTGCTCAGCAAATTGTCCTTAACACAATAGTCCGCGGGTACTCCTCAAAAATGAGAGATGTTATACCCCCACAGCGGAGATGTGTCCAGGATAGAACTGCCCGTTATGACTATTATAAGCATAATACTAGTCACCCTCAAACGAACTCAACAACAATTTAGATGGAAGGGAAATAAACAAGCGGTGCGGAAAACAAAGCAGGAAGAGGGGAAAAGAAGTCAGGATAGTAGTTGCTTCTGGTGTAAGTTCAAATAAAAAATTCTAGTTCTTTTTATAGCCGAGAATAGGAGAGAAAACAGCAGTAATCAATGTGAATTAAATTTTAAACGGTAAGAAAATGGTCAAGAATAATTCTCGCCGGGTCAGGCGCCCCCTCATATTAAAGCAAAATTTATTTAGTTTTAAATTCTTTAAGGAAAACATTTAAAATATTTTGTCCAAAAAGATAAGTCTTGGTTGACCCGCAGCGGAACCGACCGACCGACCACGCGTGTGTGAAATGTATGGTTGCACCAACTAGCCCATAGCCTTAGTCCTCTCCCAACCACAAAAGAGTCTAAACCCCTAAGGGGCCTCCCTTAGATGCAAATTTCTAAGTAATATGGAGAGGAAACATCTTTAGTTTTTCCAAGGTGGGACTAAAGGTTCATTCACAAAAGTGAAAATTTGCTAGTTTTCCTTAGTGACCCTTTGGTACTAAGCTCATGTTTCCAAGACCAAAAATAAAACGTTTAAAAACTCAAGTCCATTTTCTCTAACAAAGAGCTGCATGTACAACTATCTAAGCACCTACACTTCTTGTTTAAGCTATCAAATACCTTCTAGAAACCCTATTTTGGATTTGGGACACACTCATAGTGCTAAAACCATTCTAACATATGTTTTTTAAGCATATAAATCATAGTGGGTCAAATTAAACCCGAAAAAAGTTCAAAGTATTACATAAATAACCCTAAAAATTAAAAAAGGGTATTACAATATCAGGCGTGGTGGGATTCCCAAACAGTAGGTACCCAAAAAAAACCAACTGCTGCGTAAACTGCTGCACATAAGACGAGCGATATACCATATACGCACAACCGTGACCATATCAGAAGTTTTCATCAGTTCTGCTGCAATAGGATGAACTGCATAGAAGTGCAAAGCAGTGCACAAGAGTAAAACAAATAATGAATTCAACCAACTAAACACATTAAGAAACTATATTACATTGAGCATCCAGCATCAAACTAACGAGCGTAAACGAAAAATGCTAGCATCCAAGCTTGTTCTTTACCATTGAAATGGAAGGTGAAGGATGACACAATAGTAGGAACAGTCGTACACAGCTCGAAAAATGATGCCTTGTTTGCTAGTACAGGCAGCAATCTAGGAGTCTTGGTTTTGCCAAGCCAAAGTGCAGAGATGTCAGCAATCTAGGAGTCTTGTGTGTATCCTGCATTTGTAGGTTGCTTTTTGTACCTGCAGTATGATGATTTTCCACCTGAAACTCAGCTTTAGAAGATTGATGTCTTAACAAATAGATCATAGTTGAACATATATGCTTTCTTCAAATTTTGTTTTTCCCCCAAGTTTCTCTTCTTCTTTTTTACGATATTCGTTTCCTTATTCAGTACATAGGTTGCTTTTAGATTTGTTAACATTAAAAACTTATTGATGTTGGAATTGAAGGGTGGAAAAGGTGAATGCAATAAACGAAAGTCAGACGACATTATCCGTGTAAATTTGTTCAGCAGCTTAAGGTTGGTCATTTTAAAAGTAACAGATCAATCAATTGTGATTAAATGAAGAATACCATTAATTTATCAAATAGGCAGGTGATTCTAGGAATGATAATCTAAAAGACAACATTTATTACGAGCAAACCAACATACTTCAGAACAACAGAAGTAGGTCCAAGACTCTGGTGTAACTCCAAAAATATCTTTTTGATAGGGGGAAAACTTATAATCAAATCCACCCAATATTGACTAGAATTCAAATACCCTAGACCTTTACCTCTAGTAATAGTAGCTTCCCCCTATTAATTACCTAAATTTTTTTTAAAAGGTTATTGAAACAATTTATTATAGTTAAATATGTGATCTATTATGAACACAAGAGATCACGTGGTAGATTTAGTGGTCACCATCAACATACGTGATCCATGATATCTATAATATAAAAACAAAGCAGTGCGTGAAATATAATTACCGTAGAAGGAACATCATTTGTGGTGAATAGATGGTCATTCGACCTATATTCCTTCAAACGATATAATATTATCAAGTTTTAGTTTATTTATTTTTTCTAGCAAAGAAAACATAAGAATTAGAGCCATGTTGTCACGCGGATGGTACGTGACACTAAAATCACCCCCGGGTCTACACCGTTAGATGTGTATTATGGAGATACACAGATCTTATTGTTCTTATATTTTGGTTAATATTTGTTTATCTTTTACACCCATACACACTTCGCATAATTTTTATTTAGTCCTGAAACAAATCTTATATTCTATACAATTCTTTTCTCTGAAAATGCATGTAAGACAGGTTTGATTTAGCATTTACCCATTTCTATGTTATGAAATAAACTATCATCATTAAAAAAAACGATTGTGATTTCACCAAATTGAATCACTCTGATTTTACATCTAAGTACGGTATATTGATGATTGCTATGTTTAATTGGGAAAATAAATCAACAAATTATTGCAAAACAAGTTAGGAAAATTATTTGGGACTTGAACTAAGAAACCCTTACTGTGAAGGGTATGTTTGATTTGATCAAATATTAAGAATTGTATAACAAAGAGAGGTACAAATAAACCATATAATCAGTGTATCATCTGAAATTAAAGAAACTATAACATCGATAATATTAGGGCTTCATATATATATTTCTTTTTTTTTTCTTAATTTAATTTTGATATTTTGAATTAGGATTTTCAAGGATAAAAATACAGTATTCTTCTCTTAAAAGAGCTCATATGGGATAAACAAGAAACAAAGAAATAAAGAGTTGGGAACTTATTATATAATTTTTTTTTATAATCTTCTCAGGAAGAGTCAAAGTCATCTAAGGAGTAAGGACTAAGGACGATACAATGAAAAACTAAGTCATAAATATACAGAGGACTGAATACAAGTTATGCAAACTAAGTCAAAAAAATTATCTCCAACCCATGTTATTTTTCTCATTTTTGTGATTGAAAGGTGTTTGACTGATTGATTTCTAAAAAAATTAGGTTTTCAGAATTTCTTAAGGTTGAGTTTTGTTTAAAATCCAACCGTAAAACCATGTATTGAAGAAATTACGTTTGGGTTCCCAAACGTAACTGGGTTTTCTTTAAACTTATGTTTGGGTTTATTTTATTTCCAACCGTAAATTTACAAAATGAAGATGAAGATGACAATTTACGGTAGGGTTTTTGAACGTAAATTTTTTACGTTTAGGTTGGACATTCATAATCCAACCGTAAAATTCTGAAATAGCTATAAATTGTTTGATTTTTACGTTTGGTTTTTTTCAACCATAACTGGTAGCTCAAAATATTTGGAGGATTTTTTACATTTGGGTTTTTCTAACCGTAAATTGTTTTACGTTTGGGTTTGAAAGTCAAAATCCAACCGTATATTTATTTACTTTTGGATTCAATAGGTCTAACCCAGACATAAAAAATCATGAATTTTCAAATTTGTGTTTTTTTTTTGTTTTTTTTTTTGAAAATTACCTAACTTGTGAGTTCAATTGTATTGCTTGTATGTTGTAGGAATAAGAATATGGCAAACCCCAAGAAAAAGAGGGGTACTAACTTAACACCAATTGATCACACTCCCACCCTTCTCTATGATGTTCACTTAGGGGTAGATAATAGAGGTGTAAGAAAGAACGATAGGAAGAAGAAGAATTTGGAGGTAGGGGTAGCTCTAGTCAAATTGTATCACCTCGAGAGGAAGATAATGCTTTCCTATCATACATGAAAAACATTCAATAATATGATATACCGGTGATGAGCGGAGGTACACTTATGATTAGAGAACCACCACAAGTGCAAGAATCTAATGATGAAGAAAAGACGGATGGCGAACAGTTTGTCATTCAAGGCAAAGGTAAAGAAATTGTTATTGCTTCGCCTCAACCTCAAGTGAGGGAAAGAACACCAAGGAAGAAACCTTCACCGAAAGGCAAACATATTCCCACAGGCAAAGATGTGTTGTTGCATAAGAAGAGGAGTGACGCACTTTAGGGTAAGGCCCCAGATAAATATGCAAACCTATTTGGTTATCCACAATCATGGGATGCCAAAATGGCCGAGAGCAGGGTAATAATATAAAAAATTCACTTGTTTTGTTATGATTTTCTTTGTTTAACTTCAAATTATAACTTGATGTTATGATTTTGATTAACAAATTTTGTTTTTATTTTTTGTAGGATCATATAACCACCATGAAGAAATTGGTTCGTCAAAGGGATAAATTTTGGTCGTTAAGTGAAGAATGTGTTGTCGTTCGTACTCTAGTGATGGATACAGGGTTAGTGCCCAGACTTCTCAATTCCATGGTGGAATTTGATAGTGTTATTTGCACATCCTTCAGGGAATTATATTGGCCTGAAACCGATACGTTTCATCTCCCATTCGACGAGATGACAATGTCGGATGATGTCAAGCAAATTCTTGACTTTGAAGTCGAATGCAAATCTGTGTAAGAAGGTTTTGACAATAATATGTCTTGGAATGATCTTTGTGTCCTTGTTGAAGACACTCTTGGATTGGAGAGAAAACAAGCCGAGTTGGATTTTCAATAGGCTGCCGGAGATAAACTAGGTGAATCAAGGAAGAAAGGTTTAGGTATCACCAAGAAGATATTGTTGCATAGTTTTAGGGACAAGTTTGAAGGAACCCTGTGGAAGGAACTGTATGGCAGGTGATACACGGAACTAGATCTTTGCGTACATCCAGAGTGTACCTGTTGTATGTCCTTGGTACCATATTCTTCGCTGATAACTCGGGCAATATGGTGAACGCTCATTTTCTACAATGGTTGAAGGATCTCCTGAAGACACATGAGCATTCATGGGGCACCGCCACCCTCACTTATTTGCTCGACAATCTTAGAAAAGCCTCGAAGGTTGGAGCTACTGAGATTGCCGGGAATACTGGTCTTCTTCAAGTAATTTATAAGGTTAATTTCAATGTTTGTCATTTTTTTCACGAATTCTCTATATTTGTTATCTTCGTAGGCATGGGTCTATGACCACTTTCCGAGCCTGGATCCTAAGACAAAGTGGAAAGACGAATTTATTGGTCCTACAGGAAAGAAATTCAGATTCAGTGAGACTCAGTTAAAGCGGAAAGAAGTTTAGATAGAAAATAAGAGGATGGAAATTAATGCTTTCACCGTTGATGATGTGGTGTTTGACCCTTATTTAAAACTTGACAAAGATGGAGATGGAGAAATGTAGATAGTGAGCTTTTGACAAGGGATAGAATTATAAAATTGCCCTCTATCAAGCAGCGGAAATATAAAAGGATATGTGCGTATTTGTGCGCATATGCCTAGCCCTATAACAAAACATGGAATATTTTATCTCTACTTATATTCCGCAAGCGAAGTAAGAGTACAGATTCTCTACAAATATTCTAAACTGGCCTCACAGCCTCCTCAATACTCACAATATTCATGCCATATCGAACTAGTCTCAAGTCGCATAAAATTCCACAACTGAATTCCTTGAACTGGCCTTGAGTGCGCATCGATGTTCTAGTAACATATATCAAATTCAGGAATAGCTAATGTTTAAACCCAAAAATATACTCTAACTTAACGCTTCGTTCAAAAAGAACTCTTCTCAAATTGCTCTTCTGAGCTCAAATATGCTACTTTAGCACTTTGCTTAAAGATAAGCCACGAATTATGCGCCACTCCTCTTGGACGCGCCCCAAAATAGAAGCAATACCTCAAAAGATGCATTGAGTCCCTGAGCTAGGATAACCCTAGCCTTTTCTCCTATTAACTCTAGGCTAGCACCTGTCGTTTGGCTTAGCACCACATTATCGCTAGTTCGCCACCATAGATGGTGCGTCTTGTCCTAGCGTGTCCATGCTTAATAACTTAGTACAAGCGCATTGGCGCTAGCATATTGGTGCTAATTTTCCTTGACTTAACTAGATTCTTTGAGAAGTGCTAACTTCAAACGTCCTTAGCGGTAGCTTCCTAGCCCTAGAATAATTGATATTTGCTAGAAGGTACGCCTATTAGCCTTGCTCCTGAAACGTTAGCACATTAGGTTTTGTGCTTAAAGAGCTAGCACATTATTATTTGTGCTAAGTAGCTAGTTCTAGCCTTTCTAGCTACTTTAGAAATACACCATCCTTTTCAATATTTTCCTAATATCAAATCTTATATGGTTTCCTAATAAGTCTTTTTTCTTAAGAGGCTTTTGACAATCTTGGATTCAAATGCCTTTCAGACTTATGCTACGTCCCTTATGAGATAATATTCATCCATTAAATATGTCATGTTACTTTTAAGATAGTACAGGACCATTAAACTTACCAGACTCGAGACTAATCAGTTTGATTACCAATTCAGTGAGTTGTGCGAATTCCCTCACTGACTTAGCAAGTCATTTAACTTGACTTAATCAAAACAATAGAGGTTTATGACTCCACTACTTACGAGATAAACTACAACATATGAGAGGATTCTCATTGGAGTATTGGTCTGGCAGTCTACGACAAATGTGCGGTATAGCAACACATCCACGAACAAGAAGGTAACAAGTAGTGGGACGGTTACTAAGCAGTTGAGAGGATGAGAAGTAGTGGTCAGAGAGATCTTCCATAATTTCCGGACATAAACCCACTACAATCTCCACAATCATCACTTGTCCACCTCTCCCTGACTTCCACTAATTATGAAAAATCAGTGTGTCTCCTCTGAACTATAAATAGATGGTTCTCATCTATTTGAAACAGGACAACAAGACAGAAGAAAACAACAAATATACAGAACTAGTGATTCATTTCAGAGATAATCCTTTCTTCTTCACATACTAGTTATCACACTGATATTTCTCAACCTTCTTTGCTTCTCTCCCCTAATACCTACCCAATATTTTCCACCTTTGTATCGAAGCAGGACGTGAACGACCATTTCTTGTTTTAGGATCGTCCTGTTCGAGCTTGATCTCTCGAACCTACTTGAAAGTATGATCTTACTGTACATTTGTTTTCACCCTAAAACATAAGGCGACCATAACGGGAGATCAACCTATCGATTAAAAAGCCAATTTTCAGTTATTCAAGATGGTGGATCTTAGGTATGGAGCGGTTACAACTCCTATTGTTGGTTCTGGTAGTGCTGGTGGTGGTGATTCTGAAAACACCCCTGTCACTACCGACCCTCCTCGTATTAATACTACCATACTTTCTTCTGGTGACAACACTGCTGAAAACGCTGGGAATACTCAAACACCACCACCATTGATGACTTGATGAAAATACAAGAGGTTCTCGCCATAACACCAGTGGATATGGCGACCACTCATAAAGAGGTACTTGCTTGCCTCAAGACTTTGATAGGGAAGATCTTCCTGGAACAACGCTATCGCCTGATGGAGCAAACCAGGACCAGTTTTACAGCAGGAACTGATGCCAAAACTTCTAGGGTTCGAAAAGACAAAGAAGTTATATCCTTATTGATCGCCCACCGCAGAAGTACCAGCAATCCAATTTCGTCACCCACGAATATCTGGAGAGACTCTTATAAAATCATGGCAAGGAAGACTCATCCTCGATCTATCAACACCAACCTCCTTACCTGCCTGAAATTCAAAGGATTCCTCTTCCATGAGGTTACTCACCTCCTAATTTCTCATTATACGATGAAACTGGAAATGCTCGTGAGCACGTCTCTTGATTTCTCGAATTACTCGGGGGATACTGTATAATCATATGTTACGTCTCAAATAATTTTCAAAGTCCCTCACTAGAAGAGCCTACACGTGGTACAAAAACATTTCTCCCAACGATATCTCTGGTTAGGAATACATGGTTAATGTCTTCTACAAGAAGTATTTCTTTGTCTCCGAGCAAATCACCCTATCGGACCTGGGAAGAATGTTCCAGAGAAACAGTGAGCTCCCAAATGAATATGTAGAGAGATTCAGAATTCAAGCACTGGATCATCACGATCCGAATGTGACAGAATATCAACTAGTGGCGCTTTATATTAATGGTATGATCCTTGTCTATCGTGTTCTTCTAGAAAATTTACGTTTTTAGACTTTCTCTGAGTTACATGAAGCAGCAAACCGATATGCCATAACTGCTCCCGTCTTCCTAGAGAGAACCAGACAATCAAGAGAGGAAGGTCGTGGAAATACTCGTGGGAATAAACGACTGATCAACAAGCATTACACGGTTCAACCATCGATAAGCGTCGTTGGTAATGAAAGGACGAAAAGAAAAGCTTTATCTCAGCAACAGCCACAAACTAAGCGTCTCCCTTCCACCCAAGCCATGAACCAGGCGCCTACCCAGCGAGTTACTCGTTCCCAAGGTGCTTCTATAGGGTCACGAAAACAACAACAACACCTACAACAACCACAAGAACAAGATATAAATCTGATATAACTTGTCCTGATTTTCCAATTCCCATGGAAGAGGTCCTTGAACTACTGGAGGCGTGGGTACAAGAGGGGATCATAAAGCTACCACTTATACGACGCCCACCTACTCCTCAGGAAATGTCATATCAGAAAGATTGTCGTTTCCACGGGTTCGTCAATCACCCCGCTAGCGAATGTAACGGTATGAGATGTATCTTCAAAGAGAAAATAGAGTCATGGGAGTTGCAATTGGGGACTGAGGGTATTCACAAAAATCCCCTTCCTTTTAGAATCTTCACCATCTTTGGTGATACGGTCAACCAAACAGTTCAATCATTAATGAAACGCATGTGTGAGCTCCTTCACTTTTCAAAGGATCAACGTAAAGATCTTTTTACTTCCCTCAATCGAGTCATATCTGCCGAGCGCCCACCACCTCTTGCTGAAAAAACTAATCCCCAATGAGAGCCTCCCCTGGAAAACATGGCTGATCAGAATAATAAAGGACACGAACGGGGATTTTTTAATGTTGCATACCTCAGAAATGTTAAGTTCAGGAAAAAAGTAATTGATTTTGGCATGGATGTCAATATTATCAGCGTCACGACTCTGAAAATGGCAGGAGTAACTCGACAATAAGATATACGCCCACCAACAACAGTACGAGATCCTGAAGGAATGACCAGAGATATTTATGGATACATCGCTCTCACAGTAGCCGTAGGAACCACTCAAAAAAATACTAAGTTTCATATCGTCAATTGATGTAATTTTAGAAGTGGTAAATAAAGATTCGATTCTCGAACTTGTGAAGGTGATGATTTTAGAAAATAATGATTTAAACTAACTCTAGAAAATTCCAGGAGTAAGAAAAAGACTAAATAACCTAACTATGATTTTTAAATAATTTTAAACGTACCAGGAATCAGGAATCAGGTAATTCTAACAACCTATGTGATTAATCAGATAATTCTTTTTAATTTAATTGAAGCCCAAATAATTGCCAAAATTGGTTTTGTTATGCTAACAAACAGAGGTAAATCACAAGCATGGATTATCAAAATTAATTAACTAAGCATAATCCATCAAGCAAAAGCACAACTGTTGAAAGAAAACCGTTTTTACTATTCGAAACTATGCAATTTTAATGATAAAAGAATTATAAATAATTATTAGAAAATAATTAAATCCCATAAACTTGAGAAAATTACCTTATCCATCATCCCAGTAAATAGACTTAGCTCATGGTGAAGAAAACTTGCTCAAAAGTTGATTTCATTGCTCAAAATATTGATTACAAGGTTGAATAACGCTGTAACAGCTGATTTGATACGCTTATAAGCGTTACAGAAGAGGGTTCAGCTGTTACAGAAAAGTTTAAGCAACAAATGGTTTAAAGCAATAGACGACAGGAAAATTCAAATCAGCAACACATATAAATGTTACTGAGTCTTCTTCTCCGGCAGTGATGGATGAAGAACACGCCGGCCGGTGCAGCAGCAGCTCGTCGGTGGTGACGGAATATTGACCGGAAATCTCTAAAATCTTCTCTAAGCTTTTTGTCTTCGATTCTCTTGGCTTCTCTTGGTATTTATAGATAGTAGAAACCCTAGAGAGAGTTCTAAACCTAATAGAACTCTCTAGAACAGCCCACAAATCCCATTCCTAATCGAAATCAAATTCCGGCCATGTTCATGATTTTTCAACTGATTTCACGGGATCTTTTTGCTGTTTCTCGATTGTTCTAACTTGTGTGGGTTATCTACTATCATTTGGAACAATCTGGAAGCAAAAGAAACCAAATTTTACGTTGGATTTGTGCTGCCAGTGAAACAGACGAGTCCGATGAGTCGACCCGTGACTCGGCCTGATCCAGCTCGCTGGGCTGACCCGCTGGGTTGACCCGATGGGTTGACCCGATCCAGGGGTGCCCCAATCCAAAGTGTGGGTGCCTTGATCCATTTTTCCGGGTGCTTTGAACACTTTTTGAGCCAATTTTTCTACAAATCTTTATTCTTCTAATGTACCTACAAAAGCAATAAAACACGTAATAGACACAAAATCGAATACTAACTCACTAGAAATTAAGGTGCAAATTAGACACTAAAATGTGTCTATCATCAATGGGGAAGCTTAATTACGACATGATTCTGGGACGTGTTTGGCTCTAACAATCAGCAACTATCATAAGAGCTCGGTCAGAAGTTCCGCCCCGAGTTAAATGCCCTCTTCCTGGAGTTAAACCAAGCCTTAGCAAGAACTTCCCTCTGTACCTTGAATAATACCAATTGCTCAAAGACATGCGGGGAATTAAACGCCTCGAAAGTGTGATGGTTTATGTCAACATATATCGCACTCAGATAACTCTTACTCAATTTTCTTCCTTATCGTTGGACCATCTTCATATGCAAGCAGAATGGGGACTAGACCTTGCTAGAAACAACAATCGTACTTTAGCCTTTCGTTACGAATGGGTAGCTTCTCCAGCTCAATACTTCAATAGATGGGCGTAGATCACTCCCGCCTTTCATGAACCACCAGAATTTTCAAAGATATTCTCCTTCATATATGATCCGAGAGATATTAGAGAAAAGGTTCGGCCATATGAGCAGAAGATTTATAGAGCCAAAAAAATCAATCCAAATGTTTTCCGAGTAGGGGACTTGGTTCTTAAAGCATCCAAACGTCACTGCTCCTCCAACTCGGAAGTACCATACAAAATTTTGTGATCTCCCACCAGTGGCTATTATAAGTTGATCACTACAGAAGCAAGCCTGACACAGCAGTTATTCACGACAAATAGCTCAAGGATTTTGACTGAATATTCTGTTATTACCACGATTTCCCTGTTTTCATGTAGTATTTGCAATTCCTCTAAAATGCCTACGAGTATCACCATAGGAATCCTTAGGATTTCAACTTCATTAATCGAGCAGAGGTATCCTTGTTTCTTTTTAAAGAAAAATCTTCATGAATTACCCATCAGAACCTATTCAAAAAAAAAAAAACTTTTAGAATACATAAGGATTTAAATCCAAATAAGCCTTCAAAGGACAACTCATGTCTCTTAAAAACATACCTTCATATCTTAAACCTCAAACCCATCCTTGAATCTTCTTCTGGGGTTTCATACGTTCTCAGCAAGATAAGAACCTACAAAAATCTTATCGTAAGAAAGAATCGACGCTCGTGCCAGAAACGTCCAATTACTGAAATCCAAAAACATTATTGTATGGAGTGCCATACTCGGAGAAGTACATCAAGTAAAGATAGACTTATGATTCCAAACTGTAAGAGGAATAATATCAATGTTATAATTCCTGGTAACATCCTTTCTTTCATTAAGTATTTCATCTCTATTTCTTAGGTTGTTTACCCCTTAAAGTAGATAGGATGCAAGCATACTAGGTCAGAGTGTCTCAAACATAAAACTTTTGAGCATGAGCCACAAAACTTGATATACATACTCATAAAAATCATATACATCCATTACAAAGTATTATTTGAAGGATTATACAAGTTGGAACTATCACAAGATGTTTTACAAAAAAGGTCTTAGAAGTAATTTTCACTACCACTCGGAAACTCTGAAGCTAGCATTAATTGGTGAAGTATATGGGTATGATTCTTATGTCAAAAGTTTCGCATTGGTGTCTACTACAACTTTTAAAAGGGTGCATCAATCGGATAAACGATCTAAGAGTTATGAAAAAAACGGCTAGCGTTGTCGGGTCTGAAAACTGTCATAATTTTCGTGGATACTTCCTGAATTCTATTGTTGGGTCGTTTTGACGCCCCAAACAAGCCCAAAACCCAGATTTCATTCTAGAGATACGTAGGAAATTGTTTTCTAATAAAGGAAAAGGGGTCAATCATCCAAAACGGAGGTCGTATGAAGATTCTATGGCATTTTTCTCAGACACTATACTTCTGAAATTTTATGACGAAGATTGATGAAATTTTATAATAAAATCATTCATTCATTTATTTCAAGACGAGATAAATACTATAAAAAAGATATGGTTCCATCACAGCGGCCATACATGAAATCTCTAATTCAAAAGAAGATATCTACTAAAAAAACCACAATGGCGTATTTATGCTCAATCTGAAGACTCAGATTCCGAATCAGAGCTATATTCATCATCATCCTTTTTTTCATAAGTATTTTTTTTCTTTTTCATGATCTTCTCCAGATTCTTCTTCAAGATCCTCTTCTTCGTAGTCTTCTCTTGGAATTTCATCAGGGTTTTCATCGGAGTCTTCTTCTGAATCTTCTACGGGACCCTCGCCGTCAGAACCCATCTTCATATCGAAATAGGCATCGGCATGCTCAGCTTCACGATCATCCACAGTTTCTGAAAACGATTCAGACCCAGATTCATACACCACATGATCCTCTTCAGAAGGGTATCCATCCGCATCAGAATCAGAGGCTACACCATAAGGACGAACACCACGCTCTATACGTTCTTCTTTCTCCCTTCTCACAATCGCTCGGAGGCGACACTTTTGCATATAAGTTGTGAGCTTTTTATCTTCATCCTTTTCCTTTTGTAGCTTCTCTCGACGCTTTGCTTATTTTTCAGCATTAATCGTAAAACAGAGATTCAGAGCACATTCATGAGATGATTTCAAACGGTCAAGAGGCATACCTCGCACGGATTTTGTAACCTTATTCAAGGAACGGTGATTCTAGACTGTACTTCTTGAGGAGAACCACTTTCATCCTTTTACCTCTACAACCCAGTTCTTGCTTGAAGGGTTAGAGTTACGATTTCAATCAGGAACTGCAATAATCTACTTAAAACATAAAATAACAAGATGAATACTTCAATACGAAAGATATGACGAGTTATCAAAGGTTTTGGTTTATCAAAGATAAAACTCACTGGTATTTTCGTTATTGCTGATGGAAAACCACTCAACTCCATAAGAACAATGGTGAAACTAGGGTTTGATAGAATAATATTCTCAGTATTATCAAGATATATATACAGATGATATGTGAGAAAAATTTGGAAATCCTAGTTCTATTGGATAATGAGATTACGATTGAAAATCCTAGCTTATCTAAGTTGGTGATTCACAAAAATAATAAAGAGAAAAGACGTTTACCTCGACTGAATACAAGTTGTTGTTTCTACCTGGATAAGCACCTGGCTAACGCTTGCTGTCAAGAGTAACTCTTACCAATGCGCCTCATTTCACCAATGAACAAGTAATGAATAAGAGGAAATATGATAAGAAGGGAGAGTATATAGGCGGCCAAGCTTGGAAGTCCTAATTGGATTAGGAAACTTTAAAAAGAACAAAAAAAGAAAAATAGGGGAATGCCCGGCGCTGACCATGTTTCCTTTTGCTCATGGAAATTTGGTGTTCCTAGCAAGAATGGAGGCACCTATTATTCCCATCCAAGGTTCGTGCTAAGGGTCACATATCTCAAATGCTCAAGAAGCTAAGTTTACCTTCTTCTATATAATCATTATAAGCATACTGTCACCATCAAATACTTACTGTGCAACATTAATTTTCCTTACTAAGTAAGGGACTTAATGTAGATGGTGAGTTTTTTACTAGGGATAGAATTATAAAATTTCCCTATGCCAAACAGCAGGAATATAAAAGGATATGTGCGTATTTATGCGCATATTCCTAGATCTATAACAAAACCTGGAATACTGTATCTCTACTTATATTCCGCAAGCGAATTAAGAGTACATATTCTCTACAAATATTCTAAACTGGCCTCGCAATCTCCTCAGTACTCACAATATTTATGCCATATCAACATAGTCTCAAGTCGCATAAAATTCCACAGTTGAATTCCTTGAACTGGCCTCGAGTGCGCATCGATATTCTGGTAACATATATCAAATTCGGGAATAGCTAATGCTTAAACCCAAAAATATACTCTAGCTTAACGCTTCGTTCGCAACGAACTCTTCTCAAATTGCTCTTCTTAGCTCAAATATGCTACTTTAGCACTTTGCTTAAAGATAAGCCACGAATTATGCGCCACTCCTCTTGGACGCGCCTGAGTTAGTCTAAACCTAGACTTTTCTCCTATTAGTACCAGGATAGCACCCGTCGTTTGGCATAACACCACATTAGCGCTAGTTCGCTACCATAGCGCTAAAAATGCTAACCCTAGAGCTAAAAGTGCTAACTTCTCTTGGACAAGCATATCTTAGCTTGGCACGTTCTCAAGAAATCCTTCATGGTCCTATCATCCTAGCTAGTAACGTTCATGGCCTTAGCACCTTAGACCTAACGCGTCCTTGGCCTAGCCAGTGCATCCCATAGCTTAGCATCCCATGGCTAGCAGCGCCGTCGCTAGCGCGTCCCTAGCCTTATGCATCCTAGATTATGCATCCCTTCCTGATCCGGCCTTGGATAGCACGAACTTGGCTAGCACATCCCTACCTGATGCGCAATAAGCCTAGCGCGTCCCTAAATGATGCGTCTTGGCCTAGTGCGTCCATGCTTAATAACTGTGCACAAGCGCATTGGTGCAAGCATATTGGTACTAAATTTCCTTGACTTAACTGTCTTTATTGAGAAGTGCTAACTTCAAACGTTCTTAGCGCTAGCTTCCTAGCCTAGCTTAATTGATATTTGCTAGAAGGTACGCCTATTAGACTTTCTCTTGAAATGTTAGCACATTAGGTTTTGTGCTTAAAGAGCTAGCACATTACTATTTGTGCTAAGTAGCTAATGTTAGCCTTGCTAGCTACTTCCCTCATAAATACGCCCTTTCATTTCAATATTGGCCTAATACCAAATCTTATATGGTTTTCTAATAAGTCTTCTTGCTTAAGAGGCTCCTCACAATCTTGGATTCAAATGCCTTTCAGACTTATGTTATGTCACTTATGAGCTAATACTCATCCATTGAATATGTCGTGTTACTTCTAAGATAGTACAAGACCATTGAACTTACCAGACTCGACACTATCAGTCTGATTATCAATTCAGTGAGTTGCTCGACTTGCCTCACTGACTTAGCAAGTCATTTGACTTGAATTAATCAAAACAATAGTGGTTTATGACTCCACTACCTACGAGATATCAAATACAACACATGGGGGGATTCTCATTGGAGCATTGATCTGGCAGTCTACGACAAATGTGCGTTATGGAAACACATCCACGAACAAGAAGGTAACAAGTAGTGGGACGGTTACTAAGTAGTTGAGACGATGGGGAGTAGTGGTCAGAGAGGTCTTTCTTACTTTCCAGACACGACCCCGCTACAAATAGATGGTTCCTGACAAGTAGCGTGTCTCCTATGAACTATAAATAGATGGTTCTCATCTATTCGAAACAGGACAACAAGACAGAAGAAAACAACAAATATACAAAATCAGCGATTCATCTCAGAGATAATCCTTTCTTCTTCACACACTACTTATCACATTGATATTTCTCAACCTTCTTTGCTTCCCTCGCCTAAGACCTACCCAATCTTTTCCACCTTTTTGATCGGAGCAGGACGTGAACGGCCATTTCTTAGTTTAGGCTCCTCCTGTTCGAGCTTGATCTTTCAAACCTACTTGAAAGTACGATTTTACTGTATATTTGTTTTCACCCTAAAACAAGAAGATAAACGTGTTTTTATACAGTTGCCAGGATACAACAAGCCTTTGTATCATCTGTATGGGTTCATAATAACCAACCCTCGTTGCATTATCCGCCAATTTGGCTATGTCCAAACTAAGGTAACAATCGAAGCCTTTAAATTGTGTGTTAATGGCTACGTGATCGAAGGCCCTAATATCGTATTCAACTATACCCCAACGCCTTAGATCGTTGTTTGGAACGATTGTCATAAACCGGAATACCAATTCCAAATGCGGAAGGTAGAACTAATTCTAGTCACAAAAGAGGATGTAGAAGATTACTTGGGTTGGTATCACCATTTTGGTCATCCTCATGTGATCAATAATGATCTAAAAGCTGTGAGAATTATTCAAAGGGGTAAAGTGATCGTTTCAGAAAAGTGGTAAAAATAGTTCATTCGCTGAGACTTGTGAAGATTCATTTTAGACCTAATTTTGATTTAAACTAGAAAATAAAAGATTTTAACAATATTGCGAAGAACTGGAACTCATGATTCCATAAAAATCACTATGAATGATTTCTACAATGATTCTTTAACAATTATAGCTCCTTAATAGATTCTGTTTCTTTGCCAAAAGTAGATTTCTAAAACATTAACTGTAAACACAAGCATGGCGCATCAAAAGCTCTTACATCCCAGCATACACCATCAAATAAAATCACAACTAATTAAGAAAAATCATAAATCAATTAAAAATCAATGCAAATCATTAAGAATCAAAAATAGTTACCATTCATTCATGAAATATGGCTTCCTCCATTGTCCCAGTGGTTGGGTTTACCTCATCATGCTCAAAACACTCTCTAAAGATTGGTACATGGCTCAAAAATGCTTTAGAAGAAGAAAAAAACTAAAAATAATAAAACAGGAAATCTGCAAAGCGAAGATAAAAGTTCCTGAAGGGTTGAAGAACTGTTGTAGCTGAAGATAAACGTTGCAAGGCTGAAGATAAATGTTGTCGTTCAGTTGAAGAAATCGTCGTCGTATCCCTGTTCTTAACTACATCAGCAATACTTTTTTTTTTCTTCCTGTTTTTTTCAATTGAAGCTCTCCCCTTTTTTTCTCGATATCTTTGATATTTATAGGTTTAGTAAACCCTAACAACTCCTCCTAACTTGATAAGGACCCAAAACACAATCCAAAACTAACTCCAATTCGTGTAAATCCGAATCATAGAAGAAAATTGTTTCCGGCAGTAAACGTGAGTTTCACCCATTTTTTCCGGCGAGAATCACTCCCTTTTGACGTGTATTGGTATGTTTTGCTTGTTTCTCCAATTTGGTAACTCAAAAACACCTTCAAATCCCTGAAAAATCGACTCCCAAGCAACTCAGGATCTTTCACACGTAAAGAAAGATTTTCCCGCCTTTTTCGAATTTTTGAAATTGAAAGTGGGTTCCCCTATCCAGAAATGGGGTGCCTTTATCATTTTTCCAGGGTGCCTTTAGTAATTTTTCCCGGGGGGGGGGGGGTGCTTTTATCACGTTTTGAGCCAATTTTTCCACAAATGTTTATTTCCCAAAAATACCTACAAACACATAAAATGACACAATAAATACAAAACCGAGCACTAACAATATAGAGAATTAGGAACAAATTAGACACAAAAATGTGTATCAAATACCCCAAAACTTATTATTTGCTAGTCCTCGAGCAAATCTAATCTAAAAATAAAATAACAATCCTAACTCACTTTTGTAGGAATCACGACTATATTTAGCATATGTAATAAGGCTTTCAACCCATAGGTGTCCCTATCGGACAAGTTATAGTCTCGTGAGGGTTTACAAGAGGTATACCCACAAAACCTTCTACTCCAAACCCTAGCTACATGTGAACGATTGAGGGTAAACACTAAATAAGCTATTTAGTTGGCATACTAAATTCTTCGGCTATGAAAATCATTACCCTATATGAGTCCAATTTTTGTATACGAGTTTGCACTCAGCGTACTAAAATTCATACAAGAATTCAAAACTCTACTTAGATGGTCGTTCAACCACGATACTCAGAATCTAGCAATATTAATATCGACTCAACTGGTATATACAAGGGTCCCAGCGGTCGATTTATTGAAAATAAAACAATTATTTATTATTTTAAAATATACTGACAACATGATTGGATCAAATGAATCCAAGCGCATGCTCCTTATCGGCATCTTACATGATAGTTCTCATGGATCCTGCGCTCCACGCTTGCTTAGGAAACGGAGACATATTGCTATCAAAGTGTCAATTCTCAAAAAAAATAAAAAATAAATCATAGTCTAAATAATCTCAAACACTCTACCATCCTGGCAGTGATAACAATTCGATATTGGTGCCCCACCAAATCACTTAGAGAAACACAAAAAATTGCAAAAATAAAAACAGAAGGTGATATGGTCAAGATAGACTCTGAGATATGGTGACGACTATCATGTTATTTCTAACACCTGAGCTCTATCCTTTTATTATCAGACCATTTAACTGGGCACACCAATTCCTATAGAAAAAGAGCTAAGTTTCCATCTACCTAGAATGGTTAGTGTCATCCTGAATTTTTCACAAGTTTCTAGACTTTAGAGTTTTATATTTGAACTTAAAAGTTTCTCTCTTACCCCCAAACTTAAATCTCATATTTTCCTCAATGTTCTAAAGATGAATGATTAAATACATGAACAAGGAGAAATTTTTACCAATCGAAGGAAAGGAGTTAAGGAAATATATTACTGTGTCGCAAGAGCATGGGTTACCTCCCAAGAAGTGCTAAGTTTAAAGTCTTCATCCAAACTAAGAAAGAATTAGTCACCTCATAAAATCATAAAGCAATATCCGAAACAACTGTGGGTCATGTAAATAAAATAATACTATGCAAAATAGAAGAAAACTGCAACATGCCAAGAAAAGGAACAAACCGAGCACACCCTTATCTAGTTTTCTGTTTAAGACAACTACATCTAGTTGTGGTTCTGGTTCAGGCTCTATAAAAGGGTCTAGATAAAATATTTTCATGGGATGGATTTCCTCAGAGGCAGGATCAAAAGAATCAGGTTGTAGAGTCTAGAAAAACTCAACCAAGAACTTAGAAGAACATAATAATAACCTGAACAATTGTGGATCCTCAAAGTCAATCATATTTGACTCACACAGTTAACTACTATGAAGGTGGTCATTTATAAACAAATGTGTCTATTCTAATTTCCTAAAATAATTAGGCTTAGTCTCAAAACTTAATAACTGACACATTTGAAATTCATACGTTCCCACATATGGAAGAAAATATTTTGGTGGGAAAACAAAGTCAATATTGGTATTATTACCTAGGTGAACCACATCGACCATAGGATGGGTTTCTAACAACTGAACTTCTTTCTGGATATCAACAGGCTCAGTGAATCTAGTTTGAAGATGATCTTGAAAAATGGTAGAGGTGCAAATGTCAAGCCCCAAGTGAGGGACTTTAATAAGGGATACTTGAAAATCACAAGAATCATCGGTACCCCCAAACTTAGGGTGGACATTACTCTCAGATGGACTAAAAACTATTGGTTGGATTCTAGAGTCCTTAAGGTCAGAACTACACTCAGTTTCCTCTGTAGAAGGAAATAAGGTGGACTTATAAACTGGTAGAAGTTCAAACTTAGTTTTCCATATATTATAAGTGTTCCATCAAAGGTACAGAATCTAACAAAGTATTCACCTCATTAATAACACTATCATCTTCAACATCAAACCCAAAGTGGGATAAGCATTTCTATAATGGATCTTCTAACAGAGTGTTTGGTAATGACTCCTTAACTAATGTAATATCATGTTCACCTCTTCAATGCACGTGTCATCTAGCTCAGGTGGTTTTTTACTAATATTAAAAATATTCAACTCAATAGTCATATTACCAAAAGAGAAGTTCATAATACCATTTTGATAGTTAATGATCGCATTAGATGTAGCTAAAAACGGGTGACCTAATATCGCAGGTATCTGATTCTCTGGGCCAGGGACAAGTTGGGTATCAAAGATAACAAAATCCACTAGATAAATAAACTTATCGACCTCAATAAGAACATCCTCTATGACACCACGAGGAATTTTCACAGACCTATCAGCTAATTGCAGTGTTATCTGAGTAGGTTTAAAATCACCAAGTCCTAGATGGAGGTACACATGGTACGGAAGTAAGTTCACACTGGCTCCTAAGTCAAGTAACGTTTTCTCAACAAGGTAGTTACCTATTATGCAAGAAATGGTTGGGGACCCTAGGTCTTTGTACTTAGGAGTTGTATTGTTCTAGATAATCGAACTAACATGACTAGCTAAAAAGGCTTTCTTTTGTACATTAAGATTTCGCTTTCATGTACACATATCCTTAAGGAACTGGGCATAAGTAGGAATCTTCCTAATTTCATCTAATAAAGGAAGGTTTATAGTGACTTGCTTAAAAACCTCCAATATATCGTTAAAATTGGATTCCTTCTTTGTTGGTGCTAACAGTTGTTGGAACGGGCTCTAGGCAAAAAATCTGGCTTATAAAGAACTGCATCGGGCTTTTAGAGACTTCATCAGTCTCTTCAGCTACTGGGTCAGAAGAGTGAACTACAGTATGTTCACTAACAGGCATGGTTACCTTGTTGTCTACCAATTTACCATTCCTAAGGGTTCTAATTGCATTCACATAATTTTATGATTTCTTACCAGAAGATACTTCATGAACTCCTCAAGGATTGGGTTGGGTCTGACTAGGAAACTTACTTTTTTCTCCAAAAGACTCATTCAACTGACTAAACTGGGTTCGTAAATCGTATATAGCCTAAGAGTTAGCCTGGATCATCTTTTTGTTGTCTTCTAAATTTTGTTCAAATGATTACTGAAACTTAGCAGTGTTCTGAGATAAAAAGGTGAGAGACTCTTCTAAACTCATGATCTTCTTATTTGAATGGTTCTGAAATTATGTTGGTCCTGAAGGATTCTTAGTATAGCCAAAACCTGGGGGAACCTTAGAATTACTAGACTGACCTTGACTATGGCTCTTAGAACAAGAATGGTTAGGATGGTTTCTCCAACCAGGGTTATAGGTTTCTGAATAAGGGTCAAACTTCTAATGGTTATCAAATCTACTGTTATTATAAAGAGCATGGGCGTGCTCTTCAACAGTCTGTCCTTCTCAAAATGACTTGGCCTCAATTCCACAACTAGATTGACTCAGTTCTAAAGCTTCTAACCTTTTTGATAATAGATGTTATTTTGGCATCTGATTCAAAAGATCCTTCTACCATATTGACATTTCCTTTACTTAGAAGAATTGTTTTTGGGGATCCATACTATTTTCCAATTGCTAGGTTTTTTTTGGAGATTTCATTCAAAAATTTCATTGCATCATCGACGATTTTATTTTCAAACCCACATGTGCATAAAGACTCAACCATGGTTGTTGTCGAATAATCTAAATCCTCGTAGAGGATCTGAACTAGCCTTAATTTTTCTAAACCATGATGAGATATTATGATAATAAGTCATTGAACCTTTCCAAATATCTATATAAAGATTATCCCTCTTGTTGAGCAAATGTGCAAATCTGCTTCCTAATAGATAATGTTTTATGCCTAGGGAAAAACTTCTGGAGAAAGGAAGATGTAAGTTGTTCATAGGTTTCAATGGACTCAGAAGTCAAACTATATAGCCAAGATTTTGCTTTGTCTCTTAGTGAAAAAGGAAACAATCTAAGTTTTATTGCTTCATCATCTAGGTCCTTAATCATGATGGTACTACATATTTCCTCAAAATCCCTAACATGGAAATAGGGGTTTTCATTTTCTTTTCCTAAAAAGATTGGGAGTATCTGTATGGTCCCAGGTTTTAACTCATAGTTTGCTTCAGTTTCAGCTAACTTGATACATGATGGAAGAGAAATCCTAGTTGGGTTCAACAAAGCTTTTAAAGTTGCCATTGCTGGCTCTATCAAAGGACTAGCAGTAACTTCTTCACACAGTGTCAATTTCTCAAAATTGAAATTTCCAAAAACAGAGCCCTCAAAAGAAGAGTCTTCAAGATCCTCGTTTCCAGGTACAAAACTTCTAGGTTTGTCTCTAATCAAACGACCTAGAGTGTCTCTTTTCCAATCTCGCTCAGTGATGATTTTGAGTGGTCTTGGCATACACTAAAAAAAAAAATCCTAATTGAAGGGAATTCTAAACAATCACAAGCAACGCTGACTCAACCAAATCAAACCTGTTGAATCTAGCAAACAAAAAGCATGATGAATCCACTTAGATTTTTTCTAGACCAAATTCTATTCTTTCAAAAGGCAACTAGTTACAGTTTTAGGAAACCTCTTGCAACGATCTGAATTAGATTAAGTCTAATAGAAACAGGATAAGCTCTAAGGAGCTTTGATAACGATGTTTCTTTGGCAACATTTGCTTGGGTTACAAGCCGGCTCGAATCTACTTAAAATAATCTTCCTGAACTTTGAGTTAGGATAACAGAGTAACCAATACAGTCCTTTTGAATGACTTTCCTATAAGCTCGTTACCCTATCGGTCTCTTTATAGTCAAAATTTTAAGCTTAGGTTCGCATTTGGTAACGTGTTCCTAAAGCGGGCAAGAAGGAAACGATGATGAAATCCGAGTCGTTATCTTGTATGGCCAGTTCTTTCCCTTTACTAGAAAATAAATCCATACGAAGGAGTCTAGAAAACCCACTGACAGGGGATTCTTGGGTGGTTAGATTCTTACCTCCCGTTCCAGAAGGGCGATAAACAGTTGAAGTTGACTCAGGCCACCGACTCCTATGTCAGTGTACGAACCCGAGGGGCTGAGACAATATCGTAATTGTCGTCCTTCCTTGTTGTCGTTTATATTCAATAATACCCTTTCGTAGGGCTTAAAAAATAATAATGTCCAAAAGTCCCAAAAAAAAGGTCCAAAGTCCAAAGAAAAAGTCCAAAAATAAAAGAAAAATTACAAAAATAATAAAAAAAATTCTAATACAATTTTCTAAAAACAAAAATAAATAAAACCTTAAAAATTAACTAAAAAAATATTCTTTTCTTCTTTTTCCGTTCTTTTCGATTTATCTTTGACTCCAAGTCTTTAATCAAACAATATAATCTTTGGCTCCAATTTCTTTTTTGATCCAAAACCTGTAATACAAAGAAGAATACTCAAAAACATAAAATAGAATAAATAAAAATCTAATTAAACTAACTAACCTAAAAAAAAAAAACTAAAAACAAGTCCCCGACAGCGGCGCCAAAAACTTGATCGTTTCATAAAAGTGGTAAAAATAGTTCGTTCCCTGAGACTTGTGAAGATTCGTTTTAGACCTAATTTTGATTTAAATTAGAAAAAAAGTAAAAGATTTTAATAATATTGGGAAGAACTGGAACTCAAGATTCCACTAAAATCACTTCTGAATGATTTCTACAATGATTCTTTAACAATTATAGCTCTTTTATTGACTATGTTTCTTTGAAAAAAAATAGATTTCTAAAACATTAATTGTAAATCACAAATTCACAAGCATGGCGCATCGAAAGCTCTTAAGTCCCAGCATACACCATCAAACAAAATCACAACTAATTAAGAAAAATCATAAATCAATTAAAACTCCATGCAAAAGTCATTAAGAATCAAAAATAGTTACTATTCATTCATGAAATATGGCTTCCTCCATTTTCCCAGTGGTTGGGTTTAACTCATCATGCTCAAAATACTCTCAAAAGATTGGTACATGGCTCAAAATTGCTTGAGAAGAAGAAAAGAAACTAAAAATAATAAAATAGGAAATCTGTAACGTTTTTTGGGCGTTACAGATTAACTGTTGCAATGGATCTTGAAGATAAATATTTCAAAGCGAAGATAAAAGTTGATGATAGGTTAAAGAAACCGTTGCAGCTGGAGATAAACGTTGCAAAGATGAAGATAAATGTTGTTGTTCAGTTGAAGAAATCGTCATCGTATCCCTGTTCTTCACTACAGTAGCAACACTTTTTTTTCTTCCTGTTTTTTTCAAATCAATCCAAAATCAACTCCAATTCGTGTAAATCCGAATCATAGAAGAAAATTGTTTCCGGCAGTAAACGTGAGTGTCCCCCATTTTTCCGGCGAGAATCACTCCTTTTTGACGTGTATTGATATGTTTTGCTTGTTTCTCCAATTTGGTAACTCAAAAACACCTTCAAATCCCTGAAAAATCGACTCCCAAGCAACTCGGGATCTTTCACACGTAAAGAAAGATTTCCCGCCTTTTTTGAATTTTTGAAATTGAAAATGGGTGCCCATATCCAGAAATGGGGTGCCTTTAGTAATTTTTCTCGGGGGGGGTGCTTTTATCACGTTTTGAGCCAATTTTCCCACAAATGTTTATTTCCCAAAAATACCTACAAACACATAAAATGACACAATAAATTCAAAACCGAGCACTAACAATATAGAGAATTAGGAACAAATTAGACACAAAAATGTATCTATCATAAAGGAAACAACACGGGTGGTCTATTTGATGTGGATTGGAAAAATCTATATTTCAATCTGGTACGTAAATTACTTATGCTATTAATGCTTTTAAGATTTATAAATATTACGAAAGACTCAATCAATATTTATTCTCATATGTAAATAGAAAAATAAAGGACTTGCATTAGCAGAGAGTATGACGCCATGCATAAGTAGAGGTGATGCGCTGATGGTTGATGAACAAAGAACCTTGCAACACAAAATCAGGAAGCTTCATGACCCAAACCAGAATGACTCAGATAGGAGCTTAAAAAAGACTAAATCCGGTTCAAAATGTGCGGGTGCTAGCCAAAGTCAGTCTCAACCTAGTAATGAAGAGATACATGATGAAGCTGAGGATTGCAAGGTCGTGGTCATGGTGTTCATGGTGTTCATACTCGTGCTGGTCCTTGTACTCGTGGTCGTGGTGGTGCTCGTAATAATCGTGTTGAAAAATATCCTCCTCCTTCTCCTTAACTCTATCACGAATATCAAAATTATATCAAACTTTGGTTGTTTATATTGGTGGATTTTTAACTTATTATGATGAATAAATATTTTAGTTTTACTTTGAAGCTTAGTTTATGTTAGAGCTAGTTCAACTTAGTTACAATGAATGAAGAAATTTTCAATATAAAATTTATGTAGCTAAATTTCAAGTGCTTGAATTAGAACATGTAAGAAATCATGATTTATTTACCTAAATTTTAAGTTGCAAATCAAACAAATGAGAGATCATGTCCAAAATCAAAACGAAGGAATATTTACGGTTGGGTTTCGACTTGCAAACCCAACCGTAAAACTGACTTTTCTGTTTTTCCCAGACTTACGGTTGGATTTGATCTTACGAACCCAAACGTAAATATCAATAGTAGGTCTCGCCCAGACTTACGGTAGGGTTTTAAAGTCCAAACCAATCCATAAATTTTCCTGAACCTTCACTTTTTGGTCTACTATTGGTTGCGTTTTCTTTAGTTTTTGTTTGAGTGAATGACCCAATTTACCTTAAATTTAGTTAAAATGAATGAATAATTCTAAAATTTTGATTTAGATACACAAATTTGGAGTACAATAACATAGTAGAATTTATTCCAAACCCAACCGTAAAATGGTATGCTATTGGAAGCTTATTTTACGGCTGGGTAAAGAGCATCGAACCCAACCATAATTGTTCCATTTTGAAGAAAAGAATCACTAATTGGCGGGGGGGAAGGCGTTGGTATTGTACGGCTAGATTTTTAAAAATTGAGTCGTTACACTAGCCTTAGGGTGTTTATTATTTATAAAAGGAACTCTTATTTCAACCAAAATCCTCACACTTATCAAATTATATCTTATTTTCTCATCTAGTCAAAAAAATAAAAACATGGCTACTAGTCGGTCCACCAACGAAGATGTTGCAGCTTTTTGGGCGTGGGTGGTTACCACAAAGCATGACTCATATCTAAAAATTAACACTTCTCAAACCTTGGATGCTTTTTGGGGCCGGGTTTTTAACGTTTTTGTGGGCTTAGACGGTATTAGAAGTGGAAAAACATGGAATACAGTCAGGGGTAGATTCGCACAACTCTATGATCGATGTGATAGTTTTAGAACTAATTTGTACGATGACAATTTTAATTTCCTTGAACTCGAAATCAATGGACAAGTAAATATATCTCAAATGGATGTTAATCAAATCAATTACGATTTCAATGTAATACTAACTTATTATGGATTTCTTTTTTCAGACTCCTCGTGATCTTAATGAATATAAGCATATCTATGTCAGAAAGTTCACACATTTTGCATGTTATGATGTATTGAAAAAAATGACAAGTATTTCGATTACAAGTATTTTACACTTGAGGATTAACTAATCAAATGTAATGTTATGATCTACTTTAGGTCTTTAACTTCATTGTAATGTTTTATCCTTCAATGAAAACTATTATGAATTTGATAACTTAGTCCAAAAAATTATAAGGCTTTGTTATAGGATTTAATTCCATGGAATTAGCCATATTTCCATGGAAATAACGTGTTTTCCGTCGTTTGATTATAATTTTATTTCCATGGAATTATGGACCCATTTACAAAAAATCTTGATATAAAGTATGTTTTGAACTTAATTCCAAGGAAAGTATTTCCTTACCTCCCCCAAGATATTGATTCCATGGAATACACTTTCCATGGAATTGTTTCATTTCCCTGTTATCAAACACACCTAAGTGAACTTTCATCTTAAATTACGGTTGGGTTCGTGATTCCAAACCCAACCGTAAAACATCATGGATCTCTTGTATTACTAATTGATGCGTTTTATTTAGTTTTTGTTTGAGTAAATGAACCAATTTAGCTCAATTTAAGTTATAATGAATGAATAAATTTAAAAATTGGATTTATTTACACAAATTTGCAGTGAAATGACATGCAAAAAAAAAAAAATTGGGTTCACGATTATTTACGGTTGGGATGGGAAGGTCCAAACCCAACCTTAAACCTAACAAAGATGAACTCCCAGAATTACGGTTGGGTCAAAACTTCCAAACCCAACCGTAAGTCTGACAGAATATAAGTTCCTAGATTTACGGTTGGGTATTGACCTTCCAAACCCAACCGTAAAGCTGGAAAAAAAATTCTCCCCAGACTTACGATTGGGTCCGTGCTACCTTATCCCAACCGTAGAATGAATTTCGGAAGAAAAAAAATTCACTTTGGTGTCCTTCATTTGGTTTGAAAACAGAGCCGTTGGAACCTTGTACGACACATTTTTTGATTCATTACACATCTTGTTTGTATAGGAAAAAAAAAAGAATTGTTGAATATATATGCCCACCCATCTTATTTTTTAAGAAATTACACATTCTACATCAATCTTCTCCAACTAAACTACCATTCTAATATACTAGATTATGGATCAACCTGATGTTCAAGATCCTGATTTTACTTTGGATGAAGATTTATGTATTTGTCATAACTATGTACTATGTTATCCAAAAAGAGGAGAAGAACGACGACAAGGTGGTATAATTAGTCAAATTTATTGGCAAACCATTTATGAAAGCTTTTGTTCTGAAATGGGTAACCCTTATAACCGTGATCACGTTATGTTAATTTATCGATGTGATACTATAGGCACACAAGTTAAAGAATTTATGGCATTAGTTCGTATTATTGGTCAACTACGACTTAGGGGTGAAACCGAAAATGAAGTATTAAAGAGATCTAATCGGGAATGAAGAAGATAGAAAATATGGCCTTTTCAATACCTACCTCATTACAACATCCTAAATGACTTCTTTCTAACTCGCAAACCTGAAATTAATATTTTTATAATGTCATGGGGTTTAATTGGTGGTAATGCAATTTATCTATGTAATGGTTTAATGGTTTAACGGGTTGTAATGTGGTTTAAGTAATGAGAAAGGGTTCTTTATGAAGTTTTTGTCATTCCAGGTTTTTGGTTTTGAAGGTCAAACCCAACCGTAAACTAAGTTAAATCACCACTTTTTCCACAAGCATTTGTTACGGTTGGATTTTAAAGTCCGAACCAAACGGTAACAAATCCTGGATTATGAATTTTTTTGGTTACAAGACTAAAGACAAAAACATTTAAACAAAATAATTTATTCATGATTTGACTTCTTCAAAATACATATGATATTGTCACTACCAATCACATCATCAAATTTTAGTCAATATGCCCATATTATCACTCTGACTCCCAGTCAGAAATAATTTGTGTGAAGGCTTCTTTTGAGAGTTGTAATGCGGTCCAAAGTTTAAAACTTTGCTCGAACCGATTACACCAAGACCTGGGGATTTCACCATCGTATCACTTCCTCAATGGGGGTAATGGGATTCCTTCTTTCAATTTGAGACTGACAAAATGGCACCTTTGTACCATATCCATCACACACCTTATTTTAAAAAATTGTTCGACATAATTTGTTCTTGTCGGTGCAAATGTAAGACTCAATCCAAGTGAGCTATATCGAATGATCCAATTGAAATATTTTGTGAGTAGTTGGCCACATACTGGCATGTTCATCCAATAGTCGCTTGTGAAACTCTTGTTGCCTATTAAACGTCGTACAAATGTAACGAACTTCTCATTTAACTCCGACTCTTGTTCTTCCGGTTCCCCCGATGCCATCATTGGTTTGTACAAATCCGGGTAAGAACGTAGTTCAACCGCGCACCTATGCCTTACATAAGTGTATTCGTCCCAACCCATCTCTTTTACCCATCTATATGGTCCAACTTGTTCGATGAATACATGGTAACCATAATTACTATCACCAGTGATATCGTCGGTGGCCTTTATGTATTCACGAATAAAATTGGGAAAATAGAGAAAGTAATTTTCATACATGATGTGCGTAGGTCGGACAATTTTACCTTTCTCATCTCTAATGTAGACGGTGCTTGCATCAATCCTTTTACAATACGAATCGTTTCTTTCTCACCACTTGATGGAGTCATTTGCGGATTTTCAACCACCGGTGTACTTCCTTTAACATCAACTTTTCCTCTTGTTAATTGTTTAATACCAACTCTTTTTGAGTTTGGATTGGAGGGAACTTTAATCGACTCTTTCTCAATACTTGATGGAGTCATTTGCAGCTCTTCAACTACTCGGTTCTTTTTCTTCACCTCAACTATGCTTCTTGAGTTTTGTTTGGAGTGAAATATCGGACCTTTTCCCTTGGTACCAACTTTAATTGTTGAGATCTCTTGAGAGGGAAGCTCGAGACCTTTTCCTTTATCATCTCGACGGCTTGGTCCTCCTTGTTCCATTTGACTTCTTCTTCATTTGTTTCTACCTTGAACATCCTCCTCCTTTTCATCCCCCGCTTCATATTCCTTTTGAAAATGCTCATAACCCGAAGGTTATCTTTTCTTTGATTCTTCCAACAGTTCCCTCGCTTTTTTCGCACTACATGCCTCTTTTCTTTCATATGAGGCCTACATTTTCTCTTCCCTTAGTTTGTTTCTTGACATCATACCTTGTGTGTGGAAACAGGAAGTTGCTCAACTTACTCAAGCATATTTTCCTTTGCGCCCGATTTAATGTGGAGTATTTCTCGGCTAGAGATTTTCCAATATCATTATCGGCAAACACTTCACCAAAATATTGCTCGACGATGGGTTCATTGGAAGATAAAATTGTTGCCAAAACGGATCAATATCTTGAATTGGTAACACACTGTCTTGTTCGTACTTGGTCATCATATGTCGGCATGGGAATCCCAAACTTGACATGTTAGGACAAACACACTCTTCTCCGTGCAAGTTTCCCATCCTATAATGATTCACTTCATATATTATTTTATCAATTGCACAATACGACACCTTATAAAAAATTCCCTCGAGGTGCTTTCTACAACGGATTCTTTCATAATTCGTCTTAACTCTATCGAAGTCATGGAGGAAATAATTATACATGGCTTCGAAGACCGTAACAAACCCACCATCACAACTATGAAGCTTCTTCTCCAATCGGTTGTGATATGACTCTGTGGTACTTGTAGCTTGGTTATCAAAGTGTTCATATTGGTTTTTGAACACCGCTACAAACCTTTCTTTATACGGATTCAACCAATGGTCCATCAAATATTTTAAAATACTTGGATAACTTTCTTCATAATCTTCCTTGGTGATAAACCATGTCAAACCTTCCCACTCCCTTTGGAAACTAGCCCATTTTAGTTCCGTCAACTTGTCATCCTCGGATTTTTCTTTGGCCTTTTGTTGTCGATCTGTCGGTAATTTTTTTATTCTCTCCATCTCGCTTTTCTTTGTTGACCGAATAATCGGTTTGCACTTGGTTTGAATATTGTTCCACAAGTTGAACGTGCAAAGAAGATTATGAGCATCCGGGAAGACCCTCGTTATTGCATTCATCAAGGATTGTTCCTTGTCGGTGATAATCACCTTAGGGGTATATCCTTCCACGTAGAATAATTTAACTTATTCCAACTCCCACGCATAGCTTTCTTCGGGCCCGTCTCTCAAAAAGCAAAATACAAAACTAAACGGGGACTTTGTAGAAGTTTTCCCGAAAAATTCAAGATCGGGAGCTCATACTTGTTAGTTTTGTACGTGCAATCCATTAGAAACACTTGATGGGAGCACCGTGCCAGCTTCATAACCTCGGGATTCGCCAATAAAAGACTTTATTTGTTTATCCTCATCTTTTTCATAAAACATCGTGTAGTAGTGTTTATCCCCAAATGCATTAGTTGTTGCATTTGGTTACTTTTTTTCCCATTTCTCATTATTCAATTTGGCTTTTGCATTGTAGATGGTCTCCAAAGTAGAAACATTTTGTGGGTTTCTTTGCTTCAAATGTCCGAAGATATCAATAAGTTTCATCTGTTTTTGGATCATAGAATCTACGATGACCTTTTCTTCCTCGGTGAGCCGTGCTGCATAAGGATATGTTAGCAAACTCTCCGGTTGTAGGTTTTTGTGAAGATGCATACAACTTTAGACAAAAACTACTTCTTTTCGTTGTTGGTCTCAAATTGAAGCTTGAAAGGGCATCATGTCTTCTTAGTGAAAGTAATATTCTTCCCCTTTGTCTTTCCTACAAATATGGTACCCTTTTTCGCATGACTTTTATAGAATTCACTATATTCGTAAACCATTTGGAATAGGCGCTCATTCACTTGATTGTTACAAATAATCACACACATCTTTAGTTTGCCATGTTCTCTAGCCCAATATTTTGCATCGTCTATGTTTTCCCATGTCTACATGGTCCAAGAATACAAAGTTAGAAAAAAAAAAACTTAGCAATATTATCCAAAGGAATTAACAACATATCTATTACAAACTTACCAAGTTGTTCAAATTATGATCGGTATTATCTTTAGTTAGAATATCATTTGGAGGAGGCTGAGCATACATTGGGTGAGGTACAAACACGCGTTGAACCAAAAATATCAAAACATTAGTCAACAAAACACATGGAACTAGAAATTTATGGTTAGGTTAAAAAAATTGAATCCAACTGTATGATAACCACATAAGTGCGACATTTTACATCCATAATTACATTAGCTAGGACTCGTTATTTTACTAATATCAGATATTTAATATTAGATACTTAATATTAGATATTTAGTAGGAAATACAAATGAATCCAATCATAGGAGTGATAAAGGGCTAAATTATATGTTAAATGACATTTGGGACAACTATCTAAAGTTTTTCTTAGTAAGCACCAGTAAACCACATCACACCCAAAATGTTAGTATGACAAAAGAAGCTCTTTGTTGGCCAAGCGTATGACTAACACAAGATATCTAACAAGTGCTTGATGTGGCCAATTCTCTACCGTATTTTACTGTAGAGTATCAAAGCAGCATCTTCATTTTGAATCGAGAAGAACTAAGGCAAAGTTTGGGAGATAGTGAGGCTTGGTTACCGAGGATGTGAAACAAGAAAGAAGATCTGAGTTGTGATGCTTCCAGTGACAAAAGATAATAAAAATAATTGACAGAGAGATGGGTACTTGCTGTGGAAAGAATTCAAGAAGATGGTGTTGTTGTTTTAGGTACAGGAGTTAGAGGTGATGTTCGATAGGGTTTGTGTTGTGAGCTAGAGACAGATGTGATCCGAGAAGAATTAAGGAGATGGGTTTAAGAAGTTTCTAGTGATTGAGTACAACATAGGAGATATGGAGATTGCAGCGATGGTATGATGGGTGTTGTTTAAATGGTTTTTTTTGTGAACTCAGGGAAGATAGGATGCGGGTCGAGATAAAATAGAGAACAAATGGGTTGATTTCAGGTGTGAGTTGTTGGCCAGGAAGAAACAATTTAGGGAAGAGATGAATGGTTATTTTCCGTGAGCTAATGGGTGATGTGAATTGTTACCATAAATTTTGAATACTTGGTAAACTGAATGGTGTGTTTGAACGCTTATTGAGTGGATTGTTGTCGGAATTGATTGTTCTGTAGGGAAAGGATTTGATTGTTTGAGTTGGTTGCAATCGATAGGATTGGTGATGTGGCCAGATTTAGGAGAGAGTAACCAACCGGTGGAGGTGGTGGCTAGACGAACTGAATGCGGAAATGTTTCTTATTGGACTGGGCCTGACTATCCTAACCCTGATGAGATTTCTTTTGAACTCTACAAATAACTAATGTTAGACACGCGAGAGACATACTTGGATAACCGGTTTACAATAAAATTTAGGATTAGCTTTTGTTTTTCAAAAACAGTCTGTTTTCTTAATTAATTTGTTTATAGCTTTTGAGAAACCATGTCTAGCTAAATTTCTTGTCAGAGTATTATTTTTTTTGTGTTTCAAAACTAGATTTTTCATCTATAAAAGCTTAATGTTAATGTTTTGTCTCTCTTTCAGTGTTGTATCTTCTTCGATGATTTTTCATGTTCTATGTCATGTATAATTCATTGTTTGATTAGTAGAAGAACTCGTTGAAACCTTGTTTTGAATCGATTTATGAATTTTCTTTGACTATTTATGCCATGTATGCTTATTGCTTCAAAATTCTACTTTAGGTTGAGAACAAAAAATTCTTTTTGGTAATTCTTGTCTATAATTCTTAAACGAAATATCTTCCGTGTACGAGTAGCTAGGTTTTCTACTATGCATGAGTAAAATTGATTCCCTTTGTGATGAAGGCAAATAAACCCTAATCTACAATGGATTCCCGAAACCTTAGCACTTTTCTTCTATTGATTTCAATCTTCATTAAATTGTTTTAATTCATTCGTTAGCTTAATTCTTTAATATAAAAATAAGAAAAATATCCTTATTAATTTCCTTGGATTAAAATTTACTTGTATTAGTTAGTAGAAGTGATTCACACTCCTCGTGGAAACGAACCGTATTTGCTATTGTTTACATCTTTCGACATTGTGTGCTTGCAGTAAAACAAAGTCGGTTTTCCGAAGCATCAAGTCTTTGGCGATATATCGGGGAGTGGTTGAAAATTACTTTCTAGTTGATATTTTTACTTTCTTGTTGTATTTTAGGATTTATTTTCAGTAATTAGTTTGTTTTTAGTAAGTATTGGAATCACTAATGGGCGAAAAGAAAGTAAGTATTTGATTTACTCGCAAAACTTTTGCTAGGTGAGAGGTAAGTACGAATCTGATTTTTGCTCGTGTTTAGTTTATGTAAGATAAACTAATTGGTTGGGATAGAAATCAATTTAACCGTCTTACTAGAGTTAACCCTTTATTCGTGGCAGGAGTTGATGATGAGGGTGTGGACCCTCTGGTTAAAAGTTTGAGATAGTACATGTACCCAACTAGAGTCTCTCAACCTTCATGCATTGTTTTTCCCACCACCAAAGCCCATTTTGAAATTAGAACTAATACCATCCAGAATTTGCCAAACTTTTATGGCAGAGAAAATAAAAATCCATACCACCACATTAGAGACTTTGAGGAATTATGTGGTACCGTGAAAATTAAAGACTTGACCGATGAGTATCTGAAATTGACATCGTTTCCATTCTCTTTGGAAGATAAGGAAAAATCATGGTTTGATGTATTACCATCTTCTTCCATCTACACTTGGGATGCGATGACTAAGTTATTTTTGTATAAAAAATTTCCTAGGCATAAAACCACATCCATATATCAAAGTCCTAATAGTTTCTCGCAGCGAGAAGAAGAATCTCTCTATCAGTACTTAGAGAGATTTCATGATCTTTTGTTGCAATGTCCGCACCATGGATTTGATACCTTGAGACTCACTATGATTCTCTATGAAGGATTAGATCACACAACTATGACCATGGTAGAATCGCTATGTAGGGGTAATTTTCAGGACAAGAGTGTTGACGAGGGGTATAAATTTTTAAAAGAGGTAGTAGAAAAAATTCAGGAATTGGAAGCTAAGGAACCCATTAGGAAATTTGTACCTAATAAGAATGGTGTGCACAGAGTTGATATCAAGTTTGACTTTGATGCCAAAATTAATGTTATGACTAGGCGAATTGAGTCGTTAAAACAAAGTTTATCTAGTCATAAACCTTTTGTAGAATGGGCCTTTGATAACAATGTTAGAGAGAAAGCTAATGCTCTTTATCAAGACAATCACCAAGGATTTGACCCTTATTCAAACACATATAACCCAGGATGGTCGAAACACCCTAAATTTTCATGGTTTAAGAGTGAATATCAAGGTCACCCCAGTAGTCACATGTCGTCGGGTTACACACAAACAGATCCTAGTTTGGTAAAGATTCTAAAGTTGTTGACGCAAAACACTTTACAACTTAGTCAAGACATGAGGCGATTCACTCAATTTCAATAGACTACCCAAAGGTCGATAACAAACTTGGAACATCAATTAGAACATATGTCTAGCCAACTGAATGCGAGGGATAGGGGAACCTTCCCTAATCAGCCTCATCCAAACCCAAAGGGTACATTAGAGAACAAATATGGAGTTACACCTTAATATCAGTGTCGCCGTGTTGCCATAATATAAGTGTGAAACTGTCATTTATATATATTGTATTTTGGGTTGATCCCCAAATTTTTCAGGTTATTAGTGTATGGGGATTCTTTTTGTACATATCCAGTAGGTAGATTTTTATGTTCTTGCTTTTATTTTCTTTTTTGGATTATTATTTATTTTTATTTTTGGTGTTCTCTGTTATTACTATCGTTTGATGTGTGTTACAGAGAATACTGTTTTTCTTGCGTCAATCAGGTGAGACGTTCCAATCCCTTCTCTTTAATTTACATTTGTTTCTCATATTTATATTTATTGCATACCATTCTAGGTTTGCACGGTTTGAAACATTGAGGACAATGTTAAATTTAGGTTTGGGGTAGAGTTTCAGAAAATTGATACCAATAAGAAACTCCAAAATTTAGAAACTTGTGAATTATTCAGGATGACACTAACCATTCTAGGTAGACGAAAACATAGCTCTTTATCTATAGGAATTGGTGTGCCCATCTAAATGGTCTATTCATATCTGAATGCACTCAGGTGTTAGAAATAGCATGATAATCATTGAACAAGCATATCTCGGAATCATCATAATCATATCACTTTCTATTTTTATTTTTGCAATTTTATGTTTCTCTAAGTGATTTGGTGGGGCCCTAATATTTCCATAAGGTCGTAGCTCGGATGTATTAGAATTTTAATTCGGTCAAAAAAAAAGACACTTTGATATCAATATGTGTGTGTTCTCCCTGTCTTCGTCGCCTAAGCAAGCGTGGAATGCAGGATCCATGGGAACTATCATGTAATCTGCTGAAAAGGAGCATGCGCTTAGATTCAAAAGATCTAATCATGTAGTCGTAAAAAAAAAACAGAAAAAAAAATAGAAAAAAATTTTATGTATATAAATAATAATAAAAAAAAAGGAGCATCCGAGCCGGACTTTATACTAATATTTTGGGAAACACCATTCACCTTAGTCAACATATGCACCATTTCAACATTTCTATTTTCATCTTCTAATCTATCCATGTGTTTGAATTTGATTGATTTCGAGCAATGTGAATTTTTATCCAGTTTCGGATGTTCAATGATTGTTTGAGTAGAGTTTTGCATTCTTATATGAATTTTAGCACGTTGAGTGCAAACTCGTGTACAGTAATTGGATTCATACAGGGTAATGATTCTTAAAGTCGCAGAATTTAGTATGCCAACTAAACAGCTTGTTTAGTGTCTATCCTCAATCGTTCATAGGCTAAAATTTGGAGTACAGGTTTTGTGGGTAAACCTCTTGTAAATCCTCACGAGATAAAACTCGTCCGCTATGGCCACTTAGGGGTTTAAAGGCTTATTACATATGCTAAATGTAGTCGTGATTCCTGCGAAAGTGAGTTAGGATTTTATTTTATATTTAGTCTAGTTTTTCTCGAGGACTAGCAAAATATAGGTTTGGGGGTATTTGATACGGGCATAATTCATACATATTTACCGCTTAATTTATATTTGCTAGTGCTTGAATTTGTACTAATAATATATTTTTACTGCTTTAATAGGTGGTTGGCTCAAAATCCAAAGCTATGAATTAAACATGGTTGAAAGGGCTACAAAAACCATTTTATTTACTCATGCCTCTAAAGACTAGATTCAACCAACAACTAAAGAAACTTGAGATGGAAATCTGAGCGTCACACAGTTAAAAAAAAAAGAATACAGATGTGGCCGTGAGTGTGGACCAGGGCTGAGACAGAAGAGTGCGGTTGTTGGAAGAAGAACAGAAAGAGAAACAGAACCGTAAGGAGAGAAAATTCTGCTAGGTGAATTGGCTGTTGGAGTAGGGGAACATCACGTAAATTAATGAAGTTTGAGGAGTAGGCTAGTAGGTGGATAGCTGGCTAGGTGAAGGTGTGTGCTTTGTTTGCTGACTGAACAAATAAAGTGAGAAAGGGAGTTTGGTCTGTTGGGGATTAGTGGAAAGTATGTAGAGTAGGTGGAAGAGATAGGTGACAGTTAGGGAGTAGGTGTTGTTGAATTGGGGAGAGAAGAAAGTGAAGAGTGACTGAGACGGAGAGAGGGTTTAGTGAGGTTAGAAAAAAAAAGTGATGGATGGGTGTTGGTTAATTTGATAAGGACATGTTTGAAGTCATAAAAAGTGCATTGGAAGGCCCATTTCTCTCCCCTGTAGCTGGAGTTTTTGCTTGCACGGTTGGCCAAAAACCAAGCAAAGCAAAGTACTATTTGGAAGACCGAGTTCTTGTTTTATTTGGCTGACAAAGCCTGAGTAGCACGTGAACAAAGGGACGGCTAAAGATGATGTTGGGTTTGCTATAGGGTAGTAGCCTAGGTGCTAAAGTTTGGAAAGTGACGTGAGAATAAGAGGGGACATGCCCACATGGGTTGGATATAAAAGCAAGAGAATGAAGCACGTGAAAGGGATCGATTTTTGGAGGTCTTTTTCTTTGGAGAGCTAGGGTTGGTGGAGGCGAGGTTAGGTTTTCTGGGGAGGACGGTGAGAGAAAGGGAAGAAGTAGCGTGCGGCTATGGTGAGAAGACATAGGTGGGACAAGAGAAAGAGAATGAGGCAGTTCTGATTAGTTCTTGACAGAGAAAAGGATGTACAGACAATGCTGGCGTCTGGAGTTGCAAAAACAGAGTTTAAAGGGTTTAATCTTCTGTATCTACTTTTGTTATATATTTTTATGGGTTTTAAGAAACCCAACCGCATGTCTTGCTAGTTATTTTGTAGCTAGGGTTTAATGTTGAAACCACTTAAAAGTTTAGATCAATGAAATCGAATTATTTGATACAGACTCTTTTGATTTGAATAGATTAATTCCATGATTTTATTTATTGATTTAATGATAAAATTAGTTGTTGTTTCACGGTTTCTGTACAATACAGTAACTTATGCGCAGAATTAATAGGATAGCAAATATGTTTGTCTACTTATTTGATATTTCATGCTTGGGTTAAATCCTTAGATGGGGTATGCTTAGAAGAGCCAGATATTATTTGTGAACCTATAATTAGTTTCGTATTATTTTTCGCTAATGCAATTAGATGGCGTATGCTGAGACTTAGAGCTTTGATGCGCCATGCTTAGGGTGTCCCAGTGATATTTGCGACTCTAATACATATAATAGGTGATGTCGATAGAACAAACAATAGATGAATATTCAAGAGTTATGTTTCATTTTAGTAATTAAATATAAATAGTGGTGGATACTGAAAAACCCTGGTTACTATTTCTCCCATTCGATTTATCTTATTAGTTTAGTTTGTTTTAGTATTTTATTTATAATTCTAAAAATCCCAAAATATTGTTTCTGATTAGTTAATTGAGATACTAATTACAGTATTTTTCCCGCTCCCTGTGGGTTCGACCCATACTTGCCGTTGTATGCATTGTAGACACTGTGTGATTGCGGTTTATTTATATAAGGTAATCTAAAATCCTACAAGTCAAGAAATATATAATCAGGATCCCATACTTGAAGAAATTAAGCAAGTTAAGAACCCATCCTCAATTGTGCAGGTCACTCCTTCTAATGATAACGGAATCATTTTGAACGAGAAAGATGAACCTAAAATTTTGCATATTCCTCGTGTTCCTTTTCTTGAGAGATTGTTACCCAAAAAAAACGAAGCTCAAAACAATGAGATATTACAAGTGTTTAAGTAAGTCAGAGTGAATATTCTATTACTTGATGCTATTAGACAAATTTCATCTTATGCTAATTTTTTGAAGGATCTTTGCATTATCAAATGCAGATTGAATGTGAAGAAGAAAGTTTTTCTCACTGAACAAGTAAGTTACATTATCACATATAAGACACCACCAAAGTATAAATACCATGGTTGTACCACCATATCTTATGCTATTAGTGACCATAAAATCAAGCATGCATTGTTAGATTTAGGTGCAAGTGTGAATCTTCTTCCATATTCTGTTTATAAGCAGCTTGGTCTAGATAAGATTAAACCTACAGGTGTTACACTTCCACTTGTTGATAGGTCTATAAAAATTCCTAGGGGCATAACCGAAGATGCTCTGATACAGGTTGACAGGTTTTATTTTCCTATCGATTTTATAGTTTTGGATACTCACCCTATTTTTATTCCTAGTGGACAGATTCCAGTCATATTAGGTCGGCCTTTGATAAGTACATAATTTACATGTTTTAAGTATCATTTCCTTATATTTATTTGCTAGATTTTATGTGAATTACTGTGTATTATTATTACTTTTGTAGTTTATGTGTTTTATTAGGTTACATCTCTGAAAGAAGTGAAATTGAGCTCTACAAGGAAGAATTGCTAAATATCCAGTGTATCTCATTCAAATCCAGGATTTCTACCCTCCATATTCTAGATAATTGAAAGGTGAATCCAACGTAAAAAATAATGAGGTCCTTCCGAGTTCGTATGAAGAACTTGGATTTGGTATTTGTTGGGCCTTATTGAGCCTGCGCGGGAAGAGAAATAAGGAAGCGTTTTGGGCTCGCCTTTGACATGGAAATTAGGGTTTTTGAGGAGGTTAAGTCTCCTAGTTGGATAAGGAATCAAAAGGAAGTGGAAAAGTTTAATGAGATTAGGTTTCCTAGTTGGATAATGATCAAGAGGAGGTTACCAAAGTCTATATAAAGGGGAGCCTAGATACAATTTTCAACCCAACTTTTCTCACATATAGAAAACTAGGGTTTAGTTGTGCTTTTCAAAAACAATTTATAATTTTTTTTAATATTTTAATGACTTTTAAGAAAGCCATGTCTAGCTAAACCCAATCACTGGGACAATGGGGGAAACCATATTTCATGAATAAATGGTAACTATTTTTGATTTTTAATGAAATTTTGCATTGATTTATGATTTTTCTTAATTAGTTGTGATTTTGTTTGATGGTGTATGCTGGGACTTAAGAGCTTTTGATGCGCCATGCTTGTGATTTATAATTAATATTTTAGAAATCTACTTTTGGCAAAGAAACAGAGTCAATAAAAGAGCTATAATTGTTAAAGAATCATTGTAGAAATCATTCTGAAGTGATTTTGGTGGAATCCTGAGTTCCAGTTCTTCCAAATATTATTAAAATATTTTAGTTATTTTCTAGTTTAAATCAATATTAGGTCTAAAACGAATCTTCACAAGTCTCAGCGAACGAACTATTATCAATTATCGAAATAGGATTATGGAGCTTTCTTTTGGCAACATGAAAATGGAAATAAATGTATTTAACCATTCTAATCCAATTCTGGTTTTTGATGCTTGTGAATCTATTTGCATGATTGAATGTGTGAATGACTACTGTAGAGACTATTATTTAAAGGAAACGAGTTTGAGAACATTACAGGGAGTAAAGAATTGACTGAAACTGAAATGTTAGATGTTTGCTTATCCCATTGTGATGATTCTAAAGATATGGTTATGCATAATGTTGTTGTTGTATTAAGTCCCTCTTTAATTGATCCATATAATATTCCTCTAGACGCATATATGAATGTGGAACCGATTGATACAGGTCAACAAACTCACACTCCTGATTTTGAACCAATCTCGGATTGTTTAGCTCATTGTGTTGATTTCGATGACCCTATGCTGACTGATATTGTCAATGCATTACTTTTTCCAATTACTAGTGGAGATAGTTTGTCCACATAAAATACTTTAGTTGATTTAGAAACCGATTTAGAGTTTACACCCTGAATAAGAATTAGTATGCAATCTGCGTTTGTAGTCTATCTGAGTTATTTAGTTATCTTGATTTTGCATGGCTCGATGACTAATGACTATTTTTCAAGGGGAATAGATTTACATATTTGTTTGGATGATTATAAATTTTTCAGGTTCATTTTTGCAGCTGACCTGATATGTAAGGTTGATCCCCAACTTTTCAGACTTTATGTATATGCTTGGTGATGTGTGTCGTACCACTCCAAAATTATTTATTACTTTCTCGCTACTTATGATTTATTATGAAGCAAGGGTAAGAAAGGATTGTTCCCACAGAGAGGTGTGGGTTGTTATTTGAATTCAAAATCTTATGTAAAAATGAAGGATTTTCATATTTAATAAAAGTAAATTAAATTAATCAAGAAAGCTAAGAAATTGTGGGAAAAAAATCAATAAGTTGAGAATATTGGTTAAAGTTTCGTTTTTATTCACAAAACATGTTTTTGTACTAATAATTTGAATTGATATTTAATCTCGTTTTATCAAAAGCCCTAGAATACCTTGATCGTAAAAATATCCCGCAAATTTTCTCAAGTCATCAACAAACACATTAAAAGATGCGAATATGAATTCTACCAAGAGAACAACCTAACGTGTAAAAAGCACTAATCAAGTTTAATTCCCGAGGAGCATTAAGATTCATGAAATTAGGCTAATCAATACAATTGAACGTGAAAAGCACACTAATTCAATTTAACAAAGGTCATAATTCACATATGATTACAAGGATATATCACTACAAGCTATAATCATATTTATGCTACTTGTATTCAAGGAGTATCACTTTTGCGAATAATAAACCATAAATTAGCTATAGATATGAATGTGAGTTCAATCAATTGGCCACTCGACGAAACAAACACTCAAATCATACATGGATATATGTAGTGAATTACGAATGATAATATTGAGAAAAAACTAATTATTAATTCAAAGAATCATGTATTGTAAAATTCAACTAATCCCTAACCAATAAAAGAAAATTAGCTACTCATAATAACTGGAGTTCACAAAATTAAATTGAAGAAATAAATTGCAAACCTTAGACATCGAAAAATATTCCCCACACGAACCTACAAAAAGAGGTAAAAACCTAGATCTCTCCCTTTTTTGTTGAAATTATGCTTATATAGCTTTCTCTTTTATAAATTCCTTCCTAGAATAGAACTCTTTCCTAATCAAACCCTAACTCTTTTATTCCCAAAAATTGTCACGCCCACACACTTCTAGACTCAAGAAAGATTCGCAAAGAAGCCCACAGCTCAAAAAGCCGAAAACAGATTCACCAGGCCTATTAAGCCTGTCAAGTAAATTTCAATACGGCTACTCTTTGAGTCATTTCATCGAGCACTTTGAGTGCAATTTCAGGCGGAAATTCCAACAAGACTTGTTGGTTTCCTTTAAGTTCCTTAAACTCCTTCCCTGCAATTTGGCAACATTCAATTCATTCAACACACATAACCCATATTTCTAAACCTTTGAAACTTAACCCCACAACAGAATCTTCTCATTATGTTATCTCGGACAAGAACACTACCTGTAATGTGTTCTTCATTGCCAACATCTTGACTGCACTTGGCTCTATCCAACCATCTCAAACACCAACACCCAGTTCACGGCAGTATCCATTCTCCGTTTCAGCTGGTTTCTCAGCAAACTCAATTTCGAATATTACTCAAGCAACTCAGACACGTTCTCTGTCTCTTTCTCGCTCAAAACTGACTTCTCCGGCAAAACTCCGTACTTCTTGTTCTACGAAACACAAGAACCCATTCAATTACCTTCAGCAACCAACCCATCTGAATTCGTAAATCAAACCTATATCCAGCCACTTCGAGCAAACCCACTTTCTATTTCTTCTTTGCTTCCTTCTTCCATCTTCAATTACCAACAGAGATTCATCTCCGCCAGCCGTGAACCCATCTTACCACTTCAAACCACCATTCTCACTTCTCAGGCTCGAACAATACCCTGTTCTTTGCCTTTCTCTATTTAATTCATAGACTCGAATCACTTTCTTTAGCTATTACTCCATCCAGTACAGTCTTTCTCAAACATCACAGAGTCAAACCACTATTATCATCTATCTCCAATACCTCGAGCTTTTATCTTCAACGTTGTGAACCTGAAATCAACTGCCAAAAACTCATCGAACCCTTTTCTTCTTAAATCAGAATTCTTCACAACCCATCTTCTCCGCTTCTATTTCTCAATCAATGGCAGCCAATTAGAGAAAACCAAAGCTTCATCCTCACTTTTACCACCAACAGCGCACTCTTTTCTTCTCAAATTCTATTTTGTCACTGGCCAGTGTGAATGAATACACGGACCTGAGAGATGCATGTTCGACCTAGGTTATAGGTTATAAGATAGACTGTTTTAGGTACCCAGCAGTCAGATAAGGGGCATCCCCTGCTTAACTCTTCAAATAACCACAACTTGGCTACCCTAGTAAGTAATGTTTAAGACATAATTGAGACTTGTGTTCTTCTATTCTTTAATTCCGCCAACATCCAAAGTTGCCAAACGATGCCATGAGCGTCTAACTCTCTTCTTTTACTTAATGTGACTCCGAAATACCTATAAAACTCAAAACAAACATAAAATATACAAAATACAAGAGAAATAGTTAAGAAAAGCGTAAGTAAATGGTATCTAATTAGGTGTACTAACCACCTATCACTTGGCAGGTTACTTATGGTTACCATTCTAACCTTGTTTGAGATTACTTGTTGCGTGCAAGCAGGGAAACAAGTATCATTCTCTTCATGGGAGTCAACCCATCAGATTTGTTTCCTTCACTTTATCTTTTATATTTATTTCTATAATTTCTGAATGTCATATTAAGAATTTCCCATCTTGATTTCTATATTGGATGATTCAATTTACATTGAGGACAATGTAAAGTTTAAGTGTGAGGGAGTGATTAAGCATATAGATTTTTAGTATTCACTTTCGTAGGTAGATTATTATTTTTTCAAATTTCTTGTACCTTTTTGAATGAATCTCCAACTTTTAGATATTTTAGAGTCACTTAGTCTTAAAATATACAACTCATTTTTCTTGAGAATACGGTTACACTTAGCATGTGTAACAAGCCTTTAAACTCCTAGGTGTCCCTAGTGGACGATTTATAGTCTCATGAGGGTTTACAAGAGATTTACCCACAAAACCTACTCCAACTTCTAAATATTCCAAAGCACATGCATCGCTAAGAGGACATAAAGTTTCTGCACACTAATAATAAGAAGTTAGATGTATCAAAGAACATTATTCTCATCCTTAACTCTTGAGTTAGGAGAAAACCACCATATGAAAGAATCCAGGTTCGAAAGCGATCGAATGTTCGATTTCTGCCTCACCAATAGGATTTTATGAATTTGCACTCAAAAGACGCACTTTATGGTTCCCATGTGTGCAGGAAGGAATGAAGAAAGAAACCTTGCACACGTTGAATGGTGGGAAGGGAAAACCTTCCAAATTATATTTGAATACCTCATGGAAACGTAGGAAGAAAAGAACTTTTTTCTGATGATCTCTATGAAAGGAAATCAACCACTATACGACGATAGAAATGCTCACTCACCTTCTCATCCAATCTACAATTAGCATCATTCTCACAGCGTCCCATAGAAACGTCTCCGTCTTCGTCTTCAACTGTAGATGATGAACTCTTGAACTTCATAGAACTTCGATAATTTCTAACTATTTTCCTCTAATTCTTGTTGCTTGAAACTTCTTTATAGATTTCTTCTTTCCCACGGCCTTAAAGAATAGATACAAAAATAAATATACACTAAAGCAATAAAAACAATTTTTTTCTGATTTTTTTACATATATATTTTTCTGATTTTATAAAAAAAAATTGATTTCTTTCTTCTTCTAATGAAATATAAACTGAAAGAATAACAATGAAACTAATATGGTCATAGAGAAAGGACTTTACCACTTGATTCTTCACAACTTGTATTGTCTCGGTATCATAAACTTCACAAAATTCACTTCTTTTAATTTTTCGCTCTTGTACTTAGTCTTCAACTAGGATATAGAATTCTGCTTTTTGTATTGTTATTTCACTTTGAATCTGAATTTTGCCATTCCTTTGTAGTGTTGCTTGTAAACCTTTAACTCTTCAACTTTCTTCCAATTTATAATATTCCGCTTGTTTATGATGATGGTGTTTCTATGAACCTGCTGTTGTCGAGATAGAGAATGGTGCCAACTGCAAATCAAACTCCAACGTAAGGTTTTTTCACAATTCTGATGTCACCCTCATGATTGATAGAAAAATTAACACTCAAGAGATCAAAAAGTAGTGCTGAAATGGTGCGAGGTTGGGTAGCTTATCATTCTATCCGGAGTTTGTGCAGATGAAACACTCTAAGCGGACAATTTAGATAGGTACAAAGAATTGAAGGTTTGGTGCCTCACTCAGGGTATTGAATGATCACAACTATAATAGTGAACTCGCCACCGGCGGTTTAAGTCCTTTTTTGTCATCTCTAGCTCTCAACAACTAAGCACCCCGAATATAGTTCTCTAATACTTCTAAATTCAGTTAATTCGGTGAGAACTCTGTATGTAAACGTAGCTAGAAGTATACTAAGTGACTCTAAAATATCTAAAAGTTGGAGGTTTTCATGCAAATAATTTGAAAATTTTCTGCCTAAAAAGTGAATACTTAAAAATTTTATATGCTTAACACTCCCCACACTTAAACTTTACACTTTCCTCAATGTAAATTGACTCATCCAATGTAAAATCAAAATGGGAAATCATATAATGATATGAAAATTCAGAAAAAACAAGAAAAAGTACAAGAAATACTAAACCAATGGGTTGCCTCCCATTCAGCGCTTGGTTTAAAGTCGTCAGCCCGACTCTCTACTCGCCCGTGAACCAACAATCTGAAATTTTGGGGGTCCACCCATAGAAAAATATGTAATTCTAACAATAGCTTCACAAGAATATTAGTACAAGAAAACAGAATTGAAGCTATCGCCCGATAAAAGTTTTCCCCACACTTAGTCCATTCCACACTCGGAAGTGGATAAAGAACATAGAATTCGGGAACTTCTATAGGTTCCTCTTTACTAAATTGCATAGTATGAGAATCAAATATTTCCAATGGCGGATATTTAGATGCAAGGTCAATCAACAATACTTCCAAAGCATATACATTCAAGCTAATAAGAGGTAAAGGGAAAAGGATCAATAGTCAAAGATTTAGTCAAACCTTCCAAATTCTCTTGTATTACGGGATCCTCGTATTTCCTTAAATAATTCAAATAAATTGTTTACCTCTTGTGTATTGTGGTCCTTTATCAAACTTTTTAACCGTTCTTCATTAGTTTTCGCCTCAACAAGATTTTCAGCATCAACATTATCAATGTCATCCTCGGCAAGTTCAATTAGGTCTTCCGTAATATTGTTCAATTCGGTTTCATTCTCATATACGGCATACTCCTCTTCTTCTTCATGTTGATCCCAGAAAGATTCCATTGTGCACCTTTTGGGGATGTCACTATGATTTGATTCAAATGATGTACTTTCATACTCATCATCACTATCACAGCTAACATAAGGCTGGTCATCGATGATTTTAGTGTGTCTAATCTCATCCTTTCAACACCCTTTACTCCAGAACCAAGTATTGTTGCGGACTCAACTCTCGCCATAAGGAATTTTCTTAGAACACTCATTGCATCATCCTCAATCTCTACCTTTTGAATAGGTTCTTGATCATTATTAAGATCAATTGTTGAGTAAGCTACACTAGTGTCATCAAATATCCCAAAGATTGGTCATTCACAACATAATTATTGATCAAATATTCATTACTAACCGTAGGTACATTAGAAACGTAATTGCTTTGAAAGCAAAATTCTTCTTTATCCCTATCTTCCTTGTATTGATCAATGTCTCTTCTTAATTTATCTGCACCTTTTTGAAGTTCTTGAAGTGTTTGATCAATGCTCTGTATGCTGATATTGTTCATGATAATATTTTTCAATTTACATGCAAAATTGTTCCATCATGGTACACATTTATTCTTTAAAACTAGATGAATTATTAGATGTATGACTATCCTCCCATCCCTGGGATTGTTCACTTACATACCCGCCATAAGAATGTTGGTATTTATGAGAATAATCAAAAGGATACGTGGAATATTGATCATTACCAAAGGATTGTTTGTGATTATACTCCCCGTAAGGTTGGAAATTGTCATAGTGTTATTGAGGTTGATAAACCGTATGGATTTTTGTAAGATGCTTCTTCCATGAGAAATAAGTACCTGAAATAAGATTCTCAAAACTAAGTTAGAATAAGAAATTAAGGAAAAATCAGCAATAAAAATAGTACTAAAAATAAAAATAAGAAATCAAAAACAAATAACAATATGCTGCCCTCCCGGCAGCGGCGCAAAAATTTGATGTGTGTCGTACCACTCCAAAATTATTTGTTACTTTCTCACTACTTATGATTTATTATGAATCAAGTGTAAGAAATGATCGTTCCCACAGAGTGGTCTGGGTTGTTATTTGAATTCGAAATCTTATGTAAAAAGAGAGGATTTTCATATTTAGTGAAAGAAAATTAAAGTAATCAAGAAAGCTAAGAAATTGTGGAAAAGAAATCAATAAGTTGAGAATATTGGTTAAAGTTTCGTTTTCATTCACAAAACATGTTCATGTACTAATAGTTAGAATTGATATTTAATCTCGTTTATCAAAATCCCTAGAATACCTTGATCGTAAAAATATCCCGTAAATTTCCTCAAGTCATCAACAAACACATTAAAAGATGTGAATATGAATTCTACCAAGAGAACAACCTAACGTGTAAAAAGCACTAATCAAGTTTAATTCCCGAGGAGCATTAAGATTCATGAAATTAGGCTAATCAATGCAATTGAACATGGAAAGCACACTAATTCAGTTTAACAAAGGTCATAATTCACATACGATTACAAGGATATATCACTACAAGCTATAATCATATTTATGCTACTTGTATTCAAGGAGTATCACTTTTGCGAATAATAAACCATAAATTAGCTATAGATATGAATGTGAGTTCAATCAATTGGCCACTCGACGAAACAAACATTCAAATCATACATGGCGATATTTGTAGTGAATTATGAATAATAATATTGAGACAAAATTAATTTATTAATTCAAAGAATCATGTATTGTAAAATTCAACTAATCCCTAACCAATAAAAGAAAATTATCTATTCATAATAACTGGAGTTCACAAAATTGAATTGAAGAAATAAATTGCAAACCCTAGACGTCGAGAAAGCTTCCCCGCGTGAACCTACAAAAAGAATTAGAAGAGGTGAGAAGAGAACTAGGTAAAAGCCTAGATTTCTTCCTTTCTTTTTGAAATTGCTCTTATATAGCTTTCTCCCTTGTAGAATCCTTTCTGGAATAGAAATCTTTCCTAATCAAACCCTAACTCTTTTATTACCAAAAAATTATCACGCCCACACTCCTAGGATCAAGTCAGATTCATAGAGAAGCCCATATCTCAAAAAGCCAAAAACAGATTCACCAGGCCTATTAAGCATGTCAAGCAAATTTCAATACGGCTACTCTTTTAGTCATTTCATCGAGCACTTTGAGTGCAATTTCATGTGGAAATTTTGGCAAGACTTGTTGCTTTCCTTTAACTTCTTAAACTCCTTCACTGCAATTTGGCAACATTCATATCATTTAACACACATAACCCATATTTCTAAACCTTTCAAACTTAACCCCACAAGAGAATCTTGTCATTATGTTTACTCGGACAAGAACACTGCTTGTAGTATGTTCTTCATTGCCAACATCTTGATTGCACTTGGCTCTATCCAACCATCTCAAACACCAACACCCAGTTCACGACAGTATTTATTCTCTTTTTCAGCTGGTTTCTCAGCAAACTCAATTTCGAATATTACTCAAGCAACTCAGACCCGTTCTTTGTCTCCTTCTCGCTCAAAACTGACTTCTCCGGCCAAACTCCATTCTTCTTATTCTACGAAACACAAGAACCCATTCAATTACTGATGGAGGGAGATTTATGGAAAATAAATCTATTATTTTATTATTATTTACATTTTATTAATGTTATTTTTAGTAGAAAATAATTAATTATCGGATTTATTATTTAGGGTAATTTTAGAAGAGTCTAGAAGTTTATTTTAAGAGTTTTAGTAAGTTAGGAAAGTTGCCTAAAGGTAGTAGATATCTTGGGAAACAAGTTTATAAGTTTTTGATAAGTTTAGGGTTTGTTTAGTAGGAGTTATTTATATAAGAAGCTCCAAAATCGAAAATTATGGGGAGTTTTTGATTAATTAAAATTATTTTATTTTTATTAAACTTGTTGAATTTATTTATTTTGATTTATATTCATAGTTGGGTTTACCCCGAAGTCTGAATACTAATCTCATATCTATAGTCGTTATACGTAGTGAATTAATGAAGTCTAGATAACCCCGTAGATTTTAGGATATCTCTTTGAAGATCAACTAATTTCTATCGATTTCTATCATTCTACCGGTTACTTTTCAATAATTCTATTATGCTGCGATTATTATCATCTTTACACGCTTTCGATCTGCAATAACTCGAGCTTTTATCTTCAACGTTGTGAACCTGAAATCAACAGCCAAAAATTCATCAAACCCTTTTCTTCTTAAATCAGAATTTTTCATAACCCATCTTCTCCTCTTCTATTTCTCAATCAATGGCAGCCCATTACAGAAAACCCAAGCTTCCTCTTCACTTTTACCACAAACAGCGCACTCTTTTCTCACTAGTACAAATTTGGGCTTATGTGACAGTTAAAAAATGCCACCAAAATATTTATGTGACAGTTTTAAAAAATAATTGCACTGTCATTAAAGCCTCTGTTACGAAAGGGTCTATAAAAAACTGTTACGGAATCATGACTATAAGTATCATTTTTTTTATAAACCTGTCGTTGTTGACAACATACAGTAACATTTTCTAAATAAAACTGTCATTTGTAACTTAATTTCTTTTACTAAGGTGACAGTTTCTCCATAACCCTGTCATTGTTACTACTTACCGTAACATTTTCTTAAGAAAACTGTCGTTAAAAACTTAACTTCTTAGACTAAGATGACAGTTTCTTCATAAACCTCTCATAATTGACAAATTACTGTAACATATTTTAAAGAAAACTGTTATCAGTAACTCAATTTCTTATACGAAAGTACCAGTTTCTTTATAAACATGTCATTGTTGGCAAATATCAGTTACATTTTCTAAATAAAACTGTCATAAAACAGTTAACTTTGTAGAAAACTGTTATCATTAATCTTATTATGTGACACACTATTTATTCAAATGATATCATATATGCTAATTTGTAGCCAGCTATTTCATGATACAGTTGGCGGTGACATGCTCAGTCAGATATTAATATCGAGATAATTATGGAAAGATAATTTAGCTTTTATTAAAATTGTCATTAGATTACTCAATAAACTGTTTGACAGATAGCTAGTACGGAACTAGTAAGTTCAAACAATGGTTGAAAGATGAACGTTTATATACTATTAAACTAAAAGCCTATGATGTAGTTTCATAACTGTATGGAAAAAAGTAAAACAAATCCAAGTGAGATTTAACGGTATCAGCATACAAATTTCAGAACATGATTACACAATGCAGAAAACTTCTTCTAATCAAGCATAACTTGACCTGAAGTTCTAATCTGCCAAACTTTTCGGCCTGTTCAAATTAAGGTAAGAAAATAAGTTTCTGAGATTTTGATGTCCTGAATGTGAGGATAACATGCACCTAAACCTGATTTATGAGAAAATAGCTCCACATGCAATCATAAATGCCTCCAACAACGAAATATTAACCCAAAACACTCTCACCCATGTCACACGTATCAATGTCAATGATCAAAACTTTAAATCATAAACTGAAAACTTTATCTCTCAGTTTTCCTTCTCAGAGTGGCTAGATTATTCCGTGTATGGATATAAGTCATACCACAAACTCTAAGGAGGAACTGCGCTGGTTCCTTATTAAAAATGGCAGGATTTGAGTAAAAGTTATCTGCAAATTATTAACATACAACAAAGTACACATAATTGATGGGAATTCTCATCAGTATGGAGCCTCAACCACCTCAATATGGATGAAAATATGGAATTTGCAGGTCATCCCGAGGATCCAAATATTTATATGGTAGAGTAGCAACGATATTCTACCAGTGGATAAGAAACTAAATGCATGGATTAATGATATAACTCCTACTTGCACTATGCGTAACTCATATGAAGCTTTATCTCATACCTCGTGTGGTTGCAGTTTCAGTAGGGTTGTGTGGTTCGCGAAGGGGGGTGCGCAGGTAGGGGAGAGAGGGGTAGGAACCAGAGTTGATAATTGGGTTGACAATTGTCTTAATGGTAGTTCGTCAACACCATATATAGCAATGAATCTCCCAAATTGTTTGCTACTTTAAGATTGACCCGCCACTCCTTCATGGCCCCTACATGGATATGTAAGTTGGCTAGATTTTAGGCCATTTCAACCTCAGGTGATAATTGTAATCATAATCATAATACTGACTTTCAAAATGTTTAAACTAAATTAAAAGTTATTAAATTCACCATTAAGCGTGCCTTGACGTTTGCTTTGACTGCAACGAACACTACAACACCCATTCCCTCTATCTCCTCTTTTAGACAAAAGCAGAATCTGTATGATAAATTATAGATTTTTGCTTAAATTTCAGAGATTACATGAACTAAATAGGAGTGGAATTTGTATAGTGGAGTTTCAGGTTATGAATCATGGCTGCAAACTTAAAAGATCTATCAACAACACATGTCTATAATTTGACCATTCTTAATTGAACTTATAAATAGCATTAATATAGAACTACAATTTCCCACACCTGGTAGAACATTTTCTACACACTATTAGTTTCAAGTCTGTTTCAACTTCAGAACAGGACTGGGGTTAAAAAGCCAATAAATGAAAGATATTTAAGATCCTGCATAAATAGTGAACGAAAACTAACATCAAACTGCTTTCCAGCTTTATAGGCTCCAGTATGACACTTATTCGTCCAAAAAGAAAGAACGGCCTACGCAAATACTGATATTGGACGTTAGTTCCAATTACAGTGAAGTGAATATTTCTTGAACTTTTGACTGTCATTAATGCCAATACAATATCTGAAAACAACCACAACATATGTAGAATTTTTCAGACTAATAGATATTTGACGACTGAACCACATACCAGTAGTAAGGCGCTTCTTTTACATGTTGCTCTGGTGATCTAGAGCAACATGTCTGCACAATGCAAGATAAACTTCTGAAATATCTATCATGTTTCAGATTCCGAAAAATTAAACTTAGTTACTGAAGCTTCTATTTCGATTTGAAGATATGCCATATTTATCATCAGTCATTCAATTCAAGAATAAGACAATGATAGAAGAAAAATACTGTCTATTATGAAGTGATGACACAATATGCATACTTTAACTGATAAGCAGGAATTGATATATGTAAATCCAATTTGTACCCTAGTACAACCCTAACTACTTATGGTTTATCCCATAAAATGGTGTAACATGTATGATAGTTAACTTTGAACATCAATTTAATTATAGTGAACCTCACACTAACAAAAGTTGGCCAATTATTTTTAAAATCCATCATCTGTTCCGCAGATGTGCAAATTATATGCTACCCACAGTCCAAAACCAAAGTATACAAAGAGCACAAAATTCATACTTTCTGGCCATCCAAGCCTAGTGCAGTAGAAGTTGTAGCCTTGCATAAATCACATTAATCTAAAACAGGAATCTTGGAATATCCTTCTACATAGCGACAGTCAAATGAGTATTTTGACAATGCTGCAAGTATAAGCTTGCACCATGGGTTGTTGAATAACACCTTGTCGAATGTTTTATTTTTCACGTAATCGGAATCAGTTTTTTTTTTACCATATAAAAATATGAAAAATATTAGTTTAATAACACCTCGCCGAATGTTTATTAAGAAATCAGAATGGGTAACAACAATGTCACACACTCTATGTTTCTCAAATATGCAATAAATTCCCAACGACAATCTTAACATACAACATCCGTACCTGCGTTTCTCCTAATTCTCAGTTCATGTGTAAACAGGTGAACAAAAGAATCAAACTCTAAATGATAAGCAAGAACTTAAGATGTCAGGAAAGCAACAGGAAAGAATCAAATTCTTCATACTCAACATGTTCCCGGGCAGTATAATCCAGTATCTTTTCAGCGTTTTAGCCTATGACGGTCAATGTCACAGTTTCTGTGTTGTCCTTCACTTTTATCTGTAGTAGATACCTACGCAAAAAGAAAAACAAACGGTCAATTGTTATCATTCTATTCACACCAAAAAACAAACAAACAATAGTTACCATCCTATTACTATCTTTTCAATCCACATAGAACTCCATTTTATTATTTATTTACTAAAGTACATCCCTTACGTAATCATTACGACACTTGTTGCAAGAACCACAATTGCCCACATACTCCACTTTCTTGTTGCAAGTTCTGCAAGCCATATAATACCAATCCTCATTCCATACCATCTCAACAATCCTTGTTTCACAGTAGTACGTAGTATTCTGAATGACACAAATAGAGACGTATCAACCAATTGTCTGTATAACCAATTTTTCTCACCTCCAAAAATAAGAAATTAATCAACTGATCTTATGTTCTGGACACATTCAGACTTTTGGCAGATACCTTGTTTTCATTATACTGTAGTTTCTTGGTCAATTCAAAGAGGGTCTCTATATTTTCATAGGGATTCTTTTCCTCCTCCAGATCTACCTTACCAACCCCTATAGCTTCCAAATTAATCCTTAAAAAAATATATATGTAGTATACTAACCACAACACTCCTGCAACATTACCTTATCCATAAGAACGCATCACTTACAACGCCTTGAATTTATCCACTTGTTGGACATCCAAATTGATAAACACTCTAGACTCAGTTGCGGTACAAAGGCTAATCGTACCTACAATGCCACAATAAGTTAGAACACACCGTCAAATAGCATCAATTTTACACCCATGTAAGCATGAAAAAAGGATTAAGAACTCACCCAAGTGATATTTCACATTTGTACTAGTAATCACCACCACTATAGGTATATTCATAGAGTCCTCTACGACAGCGTCACTGATTATATGTACTAATTCAGCCCACAGTGTTACTTTCATGGCAGTTCCCCTGGCACCAAAAATATTATCATCTACTAAAATAACATACAAACACTCATCGAAAAAATTAAATCATGAAATTTTAAAATGCATTGTATCTCTCATTCTCAATAAAAAATTCCTGCATCAAAACATCATTGTCACCAACTGACTTCCTTACAATATTTGAGACAGACGTCAGCTTTCCAATAACATCTATGTAAGACACTCAATCAATGGTATCTACACGAACAATGCAAAATTTAAGAACAAATAATTGATGCACCAACTTCATACTTGTATAATACGTAGTATCGTTTTTCCTGCTAGCATCATTCTCAAGAGAAAGGAATTCAAAAACTTTCTGGGAAAATACCGCTGGACTAATACCAAGCTTCTCTATTTTTAAAAACTTGTTGAGCCACATCATATACTCAAAAGAGACTATTATGTATCCGGTGGTTGGCTTGAAAACACTAAATCTCCGAATGTAATACACATTCCCTTCCTCGATTGTTCCTTGGATCAACTTCACATGATCTTTCCCCACTTTAGCATGTATCTGAGATCCCTGTACTAGATATATATGAAAAAAGTAATAATTGACTATACCAGACAAAATGCATATAAGGTGCATCATTGTAAAAGTAGATTAGAAACCATAAACGAACATGAACAGAATTCCGAGAGTGCAACAATCAAAGAAACACCACACCGAAACACGACGTTATATGGAAATTCCAAAACAAACTAAAACACTATAACTCTTCTACAAAATAAAATCTCATCCCAGAAGACAACTTTGAATGATCCATAATAGAAAAGCATTACTCACATCATGATCAATAAGATGAAACTCAAGGCTTCATATCTGACAATTTTTCTTGCTTTCAAATTTCCACGCCTTCAGTATACAGCAGAAAGAAAAAGTAAAATATTCTACCATGTTTTGGATACTAAAAGACATCTGATAGTTCGTACTTCTGGAAAAAATCGTCAGTTAAGGAAGGATACCCTGGTTCAAAAGAATTTACCTTCTCAAATTGTGTCTATGACTGCTGCTACAACAAAACCTTAGCGCAAGAGAACCATCAATGGTGCGGAAAAATTGTTGCACAATCTCAAACAATTAGTATTTCTAATAAAATTTAAAATCATGAAAAATTGAATAAGCAATAAACAAAAAGTAGCAAAACCTATTATTCGCAGCATCAACTCCTTGAATATAAGCAGTGAAAAGTAAGAACCAAGAGCTTCGAAAATTGTTGCTTGTATCTTATTGATTCAGCAACAGAACGAAACTCAAGAATACTAGCACAAGTAGAAGCTAAAACTTATAACAAACCTAAAGCTTCTGGTACCCACCCCTGAACCAGTTACTTTCACAGCAACTTCATAAGTTTTTCTTTCAAACAGGTAAAAATCCAATTCCACCTTTGAATCTGATTTCAACCCAACATTTCCAATCATATCAGAACTCTAATTCTTACACTTCTCTCTCGTACTGACGCCATTACAAAAATCAGAAAGAATATATTAGGTTAACATTGAAAATTTGAATCAAAGAAATTAGGGAAAGAAAACATGAAGATAAAAAACAACAAAATTAAGGGTTTAATACGAACGAAAAAAGGGGATGATAACCTTAGTATAACCCCTGTTGATTAGTTCATCTAATTTGGTGAGAAGTTTGATAATATTATCATCCCCTTTTTAGGTTCTAAATTAACCCTGAATCTTATTTCCAGAACATTAGAGATGGTGATGTAGATGAAGAAGAAAAAATTGGGGAAATATAACGTTCGAGATTGAGAAGGTAACTACAATTATATATGGATTGAAGCAAACCCAGATTTTGGTAAGAGAAAAAACCAAGAGAAGAGAAAGATGGGATTTGCCTGAGTCTTTTTGGGTGAGAAATCTTCTTTTAATTTAAATGAGATGAGAGGCGAGAAGACCCATTAACAGACCTCCAATAGTACAGCTAGCCCACTCTTCGGAAAAAATAATTAAGAACTAAAACTAACAAAATCGTATGTTTGAGAATGTTTTATGATAAATTATATGAATGTCAGCTGTTTTGGATCACTGTCACTATAAATGAAAAGTGACGGTAATTAAAAGAAACAGTCATCTACAGCTATACACTTCTATAACAGTTCTTATATAAAACTGTTGGAATAGCTTAAGAATAGTAACAATTTATAACTGTTATTATACATCAATATACACTAGCATTTTTCTACAAAAACTATCATCGTATAATTATTAAGTAACAATTAAACGGTCACGATTTTGTACCATTATTAGTATGAGTTTTGATAAGAAACTGTCGCTTATATCTCGTAGCTTATTCTTTTGTGACAGTTAATTCGTGAGCTGTCAAGTAAGCCCAAATTTGTACTAGTGTCTTCTCAAATTCTATTTTGCTACTAGCCAGTGTGAATGAATACACGTACCTGAGAGATGTATGTTCGACCTAGGTTATAAGATAGACTGTTTTAGGTACCCAGTAGTTAGATAAGGGGCATCCCCTGCTTAACTCTTCAAATAACCACAACTTGGCTACCCCTTAGTAAGTAATGTTTAAGACATAATTGAGACTTGTGTTCTTCTATTCTTTAATTCCGCCAACATCCAAAGTTCCCAAACGATGCCATGAGCGTCTAACTCTCTTCTTTTACTTAATGTGACTCCAAAATACCTATAAAACTCAAAACAAACATAAAATACACAAAATACAAGAGAAATAGTTAAGAAAAGCGTAAGTAAATGGTATCTAATTAGGTGTATTAACCACCTATCACTTGGCAGGTTACTTATGGGTACCATTCTGACCTTGTTTGATATTACTTGTTGTGTACAAGCAGGGAAACAAGTATCATTCTCTTCATGGGAGTCAACCCATCAGATTTGTTTCCTTCACTTTATATTTTATATTTATTTGTATATTTTTGAATGTCATATTAAGAATTTTTTATCTTGATTTCTACATTGGATGATTTAATTTACATTGAGGACAATGTAAAGTTTAAGTGTGGGGGAATGATTAAGCATATAGATTTTTAGTATTCACTTTCGTAGGTAGATTTTTTTTTTCAAATTTCTTGTACCATGAATCTCCAACTTTTAGATATTTTAAAGTCACTTAGTATACTTCTAGCTACCCAACTTCGCACCAATTTCGACACTACTTTTTGATCTCTTGAGTGCTAATTCCATCAATCATAAATGTGACATCAGAATTGTGAAAAAAAATAACTTACCTTGTAGTTTGATTTCAGTTGGCACCATTCTCTCTCTCGACAACAATAAGTCCATAGAAGCACCATCATCATCAACAAGCGGAATACTAAAAATTTAAAAAAAGTTGAAGACGTTCAAGGCTTACAAGCAACACTATTACAAGAAAGCAATATTCAAATTCAAAGTGAAGTAACAATACAAGGAGCAAAATTCTATATTTTTTTATTTAAAGACTAAGTACAAGAGCGAAAAAATCAAAAGAAGTGGATTTTTATGAAGTTTGTGATACCGAGGCAATACAAGTTGTGAAGAATCAAGTGGTAAAGTCCTTCCTCCACGGTCATATTAGTTTCATTGTTAGTTTTTTATTTTGTATTTCATATTTCTTGTCTAAAAAAATATATTTATTTTTGTATTCATTCATTAAGGCCGTGGGAAAGAAGAAATCTATAAAGAATTTTCAAGCAACAAGAATTAGAGGAAAAATGTTACAATTTGTCAGATTTCTACAAATTTCAAGAGTTCATCATCTACATTTGGAGCCGAAGGCGTTTCTATGGGACGTTGTGAGTATGGTGTTGATTGTAGATTGGATGAGAAGGTGAGTGAGCATTCTCATCCTCGCATAGTGGTTGATTTCCTTTCATAGAGATCATCATAAAAAAGGTTCTTTTCTTTCCACAATTCTATGGGGTATTAAAATATAATTCTTAAGGTTTATCTTTCTCACCATTCAACGTGTGCAGGATTTCTATCTTCATTCCTCCCTGAACATATGAGAACCATAAAGTGCGTCTTCTGAGTGCAATTTCATAAAACCATAATGGTGAGGCAGAAGTCGAGGCAAAATGCTTATTCGATCGCTCTCTGGATTCTTTCATATGGCATTGGTTACTCAGAGATTAAGCATGGGAATAATGTTCTTTGATACATCTAACTTTTTATTGTTAGTGTGCAGAAACTTTATGTCCTCTTAGCTTTTTGGATGTATGTGATTTGGAATATTTGAAAGTTGGAGTAGGTTTTATGGATAAATCTCTTGTAAACCCTCATACGACTATAACTCGTCCACTAGGGACATCTAGGGGTTTAAATGTTTGTTACACATGCTAAGTGTAACTTTATCCTTAAAGAAAGGAAGTTATAGCGTTTTAGTTCAGATTAGTTTAATATTAATTTTATTTTATTTTGTTCGAGGTCTAACAAAATTTTAGTATGGGGGTATTAATAAGCACGTAAGTCCGATCACAGGAGCGATAAAAGGGCTAAATTACATGTTAAATAACATTCGGGACAACTATCTAATGTTTTTCTTAGTTAGCACCAGTCAACCACATCACGCCTAAAATGTTAGTATGACAAAGAAAACTCTTTGTTTGCCAAGTGTGTGACTAGCACAAGAATTCTAACAAGTGTTTGACGTGGCCAACTCACCACCGTATTTCACTATGGAGTATCAAAGATTCAAAGCAACATCTACATTTCTAATCGAGAAAAACTAGGGAAGAGTTTAGGAGATAGTGAGGCTTGGTTACCGCGGCTATGAAACAAGAAAGGAGATCTGAGTTGTGAGTTGTGATGCTTCCAGCGACAAAAGATAAGAAAATGATTGACAGAGAGATGGGTACTTGTTGTGGAAAGAATTCAAGAAGATGGTGTTGCTGTTTTAGGTCCAGGAATTAGAGGTGATGTTCGATAGGGTTTGTGTTGTGAGCTAGAGACAGATGTGACTCGAGAAGAATTAAGGAGATGGGTTTAAGCAGTTTCTAGTGATTGGGTACAACATAGTAGAGATGGAGATTGCAGCAATGGTCTGATGGGTGTTGTTTAAATGGGTTTATTTGTGAATTCGGGGAAGATACGATGCTGGTCAAGATCAATTAGAGAAGAAATAGGTTGATTTCAGGTGTGAGTTGCTGGCCAGGAAGAAATAATTCAGGGAAGAGATGAATGGTTATTTACCATAAACTAATGGGTGATGTGAATTGTTACCATGAATTTCAAATGCTTGGTAAACTGAATGGTGTGTTTGCATGCTTATTGAATAGTTGTTGCCGGAATTGATTGTCCTGCAGGGAAAGGATTTGATTGTTTGAGTTGGTTGCAATCGATAGAAGTGGTGTTATGGACGGATTTATGAGAGAGTAACCGTCCGGTGGAGGTGGTGTCTAGACGGACTGAATATGAAAAGTGTTCTTATTGGACTGGGCCTGACTTTCCTAACCCTAATTAGATTTCTTTTGAACTCTATAAATAGCTGATCTCAGACACGCTAGAGACATACTTGGATAACCGGTTTACAGTAAAATTTAGGTTTAGCTTTTGTTTTTTAAAAATAATTTGTTTATGGCTTTTGAGGAAGCCAAGCTAAATCTCTTATTAGATCTTTTGTTAGGGTGAAGGATGAACTTATAGTGTTGTTTACTTGTGTTTCGAAATTAAAATTTTCAACTATAAAATTTTAATGTTAACGTTTTGTCTCTCTTTAATATTTCATTTTTCCCGATGATTTTTTATGTGTTATGCCATGTATAGTTCATTGTTTGATTAGTAGAAGAACTCGTTGAAAACTTGTTTTGAATCAGTATTTCTTTGACTATTTATACCATGTGTATTTAGTGTTTCGAAATTCTATTTTAGGTTGAGAACAAACAGTATTTTTTAATAATTTTTGTCTACAATTTTTAAATAAAATATCTTCCGTGTACGATTAGCTAGGTTTGCTACTATGCATGAGTAAGATCGATACCCTTTATGATGAACGTAAGTAAACCCTAATCTACAACGAATTCTCGAAACGTTAACAATTTTCTTCAGTTAATTTTAATCTTCATTAAATTGCTTTAATTTATTCGTTAGCTTAATCTTTAATATAAAAATCAGAAAAATATCTTTATTAATTTTCCTTGACTTGAAAGTTACTTGTATTAGTTAGTAGAAGTGATCCACACTCCTCGTGGGAACAAACCATATTTACTATTATTTATATCTTTCGATATTGTGCGCTTGTGGTAAAACAAAGTCGGTTTTCCGACGCATCACCGTATCAATAATTACGGTTGGGTTTTACCCCCAAATACAACCGTAAAAACAAAAAGAAATGTACAAAATGAATTATGGTTGGGAATCAAAAATCAAACCCAACTTTAATTTTATTACGTTTGGAAATAAAATGGTCAAACCTAACCGTAATTGGTGCAATAACATTAGATGCTCATGCACATAATGAGTTACGGTTAGGTTCGATGCTCAAAACTCAACCATAAAAATGTTATTGTTAGGTTTTCCACCATTATACGGTTAGGTGTTTATCAAAACCTAACCGTAAATATGCCTTATGGTTGGGTTCGAGATGAAAACTCAACTATAAACTGGCCTGGATTACAAATTTTTTTCTTCTTTTTTTTCACATACTCTAAGCAATTTTAAGAAATAAAAAGGACAAATTAGCTAAGTTAGAGGTATGCCTGACTACTCTCGGTTATTGAATCTTCACTTTGACGACTTGTTCTCCATTTGGTTGTGATTCACCATCACCATTTTGTGTTAAAATCTCTTTACCATCCAAGAGATCATTCATAGTTGGATCTCCATCAGTGGGTATGTAAAACTTTGTTTTTATATCATATAAGGATTCACCAACCTCAAATTTCTCACTAGAATCACTCGTTTTGCTTGAGTGAATCCAAAACTAGGGTTTTTCAAAAATCTCCAAAAAATTCTCTCTGTTTTCTTCTACTTTTTCTTCCCACCAAAACAAAACAATTATAAATCTGATTCGATTTCATTAATTATAACATTATTTAATTAGTCTAGTCTATTAGCTAATTAGATTAATTATAATACCTAACTAAACAGGATAGTTTAGTTATTATGAAAATATAATGGATAAGGGGTTTTTGGAATTCATAACTAATGATCTTATTTTGTCCTCATATGAAAAACCCCTCTATGAAAGTGTAAGTTCCTACACGAGGGTTCTTTTCAAACCAGGTTGTAGCCAAAGACTTCACCTGTATACACACGGGGAAAAAACGATTTAGTCCAAAATCCCATTTAAATAGACTAGTTAGTCCTGATCCATTCAACTAGGTACAAATTAGTCATTTATTTATTTGAAATATGGAAAGTACTCAAATAACCTTTCTTATTTATAATTTAGTCCAAATATTTACAGTTTAGTCCAAAGTGACTCATGGTGATGTCAACAATTTTAAATAATATAAAAATAATTATAAAATAATTTATCTTCCAAACCGCTCATCCAAAATTCGTAAACTTTATATATTCAAAAAGTTTTTTCCGATATCTACAAATGAGTACCCATATGACTATATAATTTTTATTGTTAGAATTTTTTTAATGTTCTTTTCATGGTTGTACACATGCATAAAATTTCCATAACCTTATGCAGTTATTTTTTTACATATGCACCACTTTGGACGCACCTACAAAAAAATTGATCATTCATAATCACACACAAACCTACTTTTTAATAGAAAATGCATTAGTGCACCAAAAAACATGGAACAAATCAAACATTCATACTCACAGATAGATTTATTTCATGGGAATTACACTGGTGTACAACTATGTACACATCTACAAAAATCCTGAAAATCTAACATCCATACCCATAAAACATGAATATATCTATGAGACAGGACAATGGTGTACAACTATGTACACATCTACAAAAATCCTAAAAATCCAATTTCCATACCAACAAAATAAGCAATATATTCATGAGACGGGACAATAGTGTACAACTATGTACAAATCTATAAAAATCCTGAAAATCCAACATCCATACCCATAAAACATGGCAGATATCCATGAGACAGGACAATGGTGTACAACTATGTACACATCTACAAAAAAACTGAAAATCCAACATCCATACCTACAAAACAGGTAATATATTCATGAGACATGACAATAGTGTACAACTATGTACACATCTACAAAAACTTATCAAATCCAATACCCATACCCATAAAACATGTTATATATCAATCAGACAAGACAATAGTGTATATAATTATGTACACATCTACAAAATCCAGAAAATCCAGCATCCATGTCACAAAACAGGCCATATATTCATGAGACAGGATAAGGTACACCAGTTTGTACACACATACTACTTGAATCGTCTACCTAAGCACCAATAATGTTATCCATATTGAAAAAACATAACATGAAAACTCAGATGGATTTGAACCATCAACCTCCGTAAACCTTGTGATAGGCTTTGGCGCTCTACCATTTTGAGCTTACGAGTCCTTAGATTAAATACATAAAACCAAAAAAGATTGATGTCAAATGTGCATCAGGCTACAATACAATTATGTATAGATTAACAATCAGCAGGTGTACAACTATGTACACATTAACAATCAACATGTGTAGAACTACGTATACATTAACAATCAACAAGTGTACAACTATGTGCACATTAGCAAAAAGAAATATTTTATAGATGATCTTTAGAACGGAAGGTTAAATTTTTCACATGATAATTTTTTTCAAATCAACTTGATGGTAACAATGAATCACTAAATTTACAACAAAAATAATCATGTCAATGTTACTTAATATATTTTACTAACGCTCCAATGCCATAAAATCAACATCCATATCAAAAGTTTTAACATATGAGATAAGCAAAGTACAAACCAAAAAACAAGGCCCTAACATTCCTAAGTGAACATATTTCTCATAATAACAACAGAGAAAAAACTACATGCAAAGCACTGAAAACTACTAGGTAAATCAAGCAAAATTGTGAAATAATAAGCTAAAACAAATTCATACCAGTAATACGAACCATAGGTTCCCTTCCTAACAAATCAGTCACATGCTGCAAACCAAATTGAAATAGACTAGAGTTCAATACATGTGTACAACTATGTGCATATTAAAAATCAACATGTATACAATTATGTGCACAATAACGATCAACATGTGTATAATTATGTGCACATTAATTAACAGGTGTACAACTATGTGCATATTAACAATCAACAAGTGTACAACAATGTGCACATTAAAAGTCAACATGTGTACAATTATCTTTTTGTGCCTCCCTTTCTCTCCAGCTTAGCCTACTCCACCTGACACCGGATAAATAGAATCTGACGAAGATAACCACAAATGCTAACTCAAAAGAAATTTACTCGTCACTCCTAAGAATCCACCTAAAAGATAGGATTTATTAAAGAAATCACTTATTTAATTGAAATATAATATTTATAATATATTTTTATCAAATTCAAGTGTGTCTTTTGTCGAACAATACGTGGCTTTATATAGCCTTATTCTCATGTAAGAATTAACTCATATAGTTAATAGGTACATGCATGCATAGCTGTTTCATTACATTTACTAATGTAATATAACTTAATTTATTTTAATATTTAATATCTAAATAAACCGATAATCATTGAAATACGTGCACTAAAAATCCGCGTCATACGCTTCTGCTGCGCGAGAACTCGTCTCTGAGTTCTCTTCGTTTTCATCATAATAAGGAAAGAGATATGCTATGTTGAAAGTTGTAGAAACACCATAATCACCTGGAAGCTCGATTTTGTATGCGATGTCTCCTACACACTTGAGTACTTTGAAAGGCTCATCTGCTCGTGGTTTCAGCATTCCATGTTTGCCACGCGAAAATCGTTCTTTTCGAAGATGAATCCACACCAAGTCACCTTCCTTGAATGATGCTTCTTTTCTGTGTTTGTTGTCTTGAACTCGGTACTTTCCATTTTACTTGATAATACAATCACGTACTTGTTCATGCAACTTCTTATGCTTTCAGCTTGTATTTTTGCATCCCCACTAAACTGATAACTTGTAGGAAGTGGAGCTAAATCCATTGGACTTATTGGATTTCTTCCAAAAAAAACTTCAAAATGATTTTTACCAGTAGTCAGACTTTTCGAACGATTGTAAGCAAACCCATCCTGAGCTAAGATAATATCCCACTGAAGAATGTTTTTGCTAACCAGACTCCTTAAGAGATTTCCCAAACTACGATTGACGACTTTGGTTTGTTTGTCTGTCTGAGGGTGATGAGATGAACTAAACTTCAAAGTGGTTCCCAATTTCCTTCAAAGAGTCCGCCAAAAGTGACCAACAAATTTACTATCTCGATCGGATGTAATTGCCTTTGGAATGTCATGAAGTCTTACAATCTCTCTAAAGTATAAATCACCAACATGAGATGCATTTGCAGTCTTGTTACATGGAACAAAATGTTCCATCTTTGAGAATCGATCTACCACAACCATAACTGAATCTTTGTTTCTTTGAGTACGAGGCATCCCCACAATAAAATCAAGGCTTATATCTTCCTAATGAGACATAGCAATATGCAATGGTGTGTAAAACCCAGTGTTTTGCGCATGATTCATTGCTACATGACATGGTCGACACCGAAGCATATGTCTTGCCGCATCTCTTACCATTTTGGGCCAATAAAAGTGTTATTCAATCAGATAAAGTGTTTTATCTCGACCAAAGTGTCCACCAAGTCCACCACTATGGGCTTCTGCAATGATAGCTTCCCGTAGAGAACATTCAGGAGTATACAAACGACTTCATTTGAAAATAAAACCATCTTCTAAAAAATAATGACAAAAGATCCATTGGAACAATTATCCCAAATTTTCTTAAAAAATGAATCGTCCTTGTAGAGCTCTTTCAAAACTTCAAATCCCAAAACTTTGAAATATAATGTATTTAGAAAAGAATGTCTTCTACTTAATGTATTCTGCCACTTGGTTTTGTTTGCCAGACTTATGATTTATGTGAAAAGTGTATGCTTGTAAATTTTCCACCCAACGAGCATGTCTACTATTCAGTTTATGTTGGCCATTAATAAATTATAAATCCTCGCGATCAGAATACAATATAAACTCCTTAGATATAAGATAATGACGCCAATGATCTAAAGCTCTAACGATAGCGTAGAACTCTTTCTCATAAGTAGAATACCTGGTGCGGTAATTATTCAACTTCTCACTGAAGTAAGCAATCGGTTTACCTTCTTGTCTAAGAACGACACCCATTCCAACATTAGAAGCGTCACATTCCACCTCAAACACCTTGTTGAAATCAGGAAGTACCAAGATTGGAGCTTCTGTCATCTTTGTTTTTATAAGATCGAAACTTTTTTGTGCATCCATACTCCATAAAAAATTTTAACCTTTTAAAAATTCAATAATAGGAAAAATTATAGTGCTGAACCCCTTCATGAAACGCCGATAAAAGAAGCAAGGCCGTGAAAGCTTCGAATATCATGAATGGAAGTTGGAACATGCCAACTTCTTATTGCTTCTATTTTTCCCGGATCCACCATGATCCCTTCTCCGGAAACAACATAACCTAAAAATACACGCTTGTTCGTTAAGAACTCACACTTTTTTAGGTTAGCGTATAATTTTTGTTTTCTTAGTACATTGAAAACTTGATTAAGATGCTTTATATGCTCATCTTGATTTTTACTGTAGACAAGAATATCATCAAAGTATACCACCACAAATCTTCCAATGTAAGATTTGAAAACATGATTCGTAAGACGCATAAAAGTACTAGGAACGTTAGATAACCCAAAAGGCATTATATGAGACCCCAAACATTTTTCTCGGGTCTAATCAAACCCATTATCTGAATTCTGCACTTAGAGTGCATACAACTCTAATATTCAAATATTTCTAGGCTGCCTCTATAATAAGTTTTGGTGCCTGAATAGGCTTACATACATGATGGACATGTGTCGCATAAGAACCTTGTTCTTTCCGTCAAGTTTTATTTTATGGCTCCAATCTTTCTATTCTCTAGATATGGGAAGAAACTTCACTCATTTTATATCTTATTCCTCTCATCTCTGTACTGGTCTCATAGAAATGAGAAGTTTTTTTTTTTAGTTCTTTTTCTTTTTATGCCGAAACCATTCCTGCATGGTTGTTGCCGTTAGTAGTGAGATTTTTAGAATCAAAGAAATTTTATCTACTAAAATGTATATGCTTCCTTCTCTAAAGAAAACAATCGGTGAGAGGTGAAAATAAAAAGGGTGTTATAGAAGTCGATTACAAGGGTTATTATTGGTTTTGAGCTTGGCTATGTGGTGTATTTATGCTCGAGTTATGGTGCAATTTCTAGTCATATACACCAGTTAAATAACCTTCATTGCAGTCATGGATTATGGGTACTTTTAGGGGTTAAATGTGAAGAACTTGAAGTCAATAAAGAGTGGGAAAGTGTCTTGGATTTACTGGTGATTTCAAGTACCGACAGGTTAGGTTTTGAACAGAGTTTTGGGGTTGTAAAATCATTTCAATAAATTGGTGATTATGAGTTACGAAAAGTTTAGAAAGAATGAGTTGTAGCTGGATTTTCATTTCTGGATGGGTTCGAGAGTTTTAGGATAATGGTTCACCATACAACATTGAGGTTTAGGTGTTGGTTGCCATTGAATTTAATGTGTAAAATGACTTCAATTTGTGAATGCTTTAGATTCTTGTATAGCTGGAAATGTTGGGTTCATATCCAATTGAAGTTTGCAGTTTGAAGAGAAGCTATATAAGCGGAAAAACATAACAGCATAAGAGCTACCTCTTCACCAACCAAAAGACACCCACAACCTGTTCGATAAAAGTTTCAAAAGAAAAAGGTTTGCATGTGATATTTGCTTTTATCTATATGTGACAACGTAATTGCACTTATTTGAAACTAACTTTGTTGCAATCTAAGATAAACTTAAGTACTATTTGGTGATGTTATCCTTGTCTTTTACTTTGTTGAAATTAAAATGAAAAGCAATATATTGCTTAATGGGATTTTAGTAAATATAACTCTATTCCTTATAGTTCCTTTATGTTTTATAGTAAGACTAGTCTATGATGGTGTTGAAATCTTTGAGTACAATGATTGTCATATAATGATACCTCTGAAAATCTGAAATATACATAGGTATACTACTCTGTTTTACTTTTCAGAAACATCAATATCTACGTTAATTGCTTGTAGTCTTCTTGATAGGTTCAGTCTTCATGTAGTTCTCAATTTCAAGTTCAATTTGTACTTCTTGCTATGAGTAGACCCTCAATGAGGAAAATCAACTCTTACCCCATTATTTATGATTTGTTTATATTTGAGTTTCAATGTTGTAACTACTTTGAAACTAAATCTAGAAGATGAAACCATAACACGAACTACAAATCTGTTTTTCTGACATCTATAACGTATGTACTGTTGGAATCATAAACCAAAATCTATCTGTTAGAATTAACTGAAATTTGGATATGTTATGCTAAGCTATGTCAGGAAAACTATGTTAAAATATCAAGATAATCGGATGAGAAAAAGTGATAGAAACTGTTGTAGTAATTGGCACCCCCACCACATGTGGATGAACCGCCTGGGATGACGAGATTGGCAGGCCTTAATTGGCAACCCACCATATCGGTGGTTACCCGGAAGACCGTTTTGGAAACGGTGGCATGACACTGGGACTGATCATCCCTCACCCGTTTAAAACGGTGTGTGTTGTTAGGCCGGCTAGCATCCCACCACCTCGGTGGATACCCGGAAGACTGTTTTGTAAACAGTGGTCGGTATCCGACTACCCTGACAATGAGATGACCCTTAAAACGAGGTTTCTGTTCAGCAGAATCCCAGTATCAGAACTTTATGTTCGCTTGGAGATGATTGTCACCTGCACCAGGTGGCTCATATCATTTGGTTGGTTATATAAATATCAACAATTTGATAGATTCGATGACCCTCGATGTCAGTATTGTGCTTGTCTGCTTATAAAGCAGTTCAAATGAACAGTTGCTTTTAAAGACAAAATATTTAGCGAAGCTGGTAACCGACTTGATAATTTGATAAACATTTGCTTGGTAAAAATCAAATTGGTCCGAAAATTTTAAAAGTACGGTTTCTCGAGTGGCGTATTAAGGAAGTTGGAGCTGGCCTAATGGACCGAAACCCGACCCATTGGAAGCAAAAAAAAATTCCGGTCCGTCACACATTACCATCCACTCATATAGTCCATCTCTTGTCTTGAATATCGTTTTCCATTCGTCTCCCAGTCTCATACGAATTTGATGATACCCGCTCCACAAATCAATTTTAGAAAAGATCGTTGCACCATAAAGTTGGTCTAAGAAACTGATACTTGATAGTAATTTTGTTTGCAGCCCGACTATCAACACACATGCACCACGAACCATCCTTCTTTGGATTAAGAAGCGCGGGAACTGCACAAGGACTCATATTTTCTTTGATTAGTCCCTTGGAAAGTAATTCATCGACTTCTCTTTGAAGTTCTTCAAACTCCTTGGGATTCATCATGTATGCAGCCTTGTTAGGAATTACAGACCAGGAATAAAATCAATGCAGTGTTGGATATCTCTTATTGGTAGAAATCCAGATGGAATCTCTTTTGGGATAACATCTTCAAATTCTTGAAGTATTGGTTGTATTGAGACACTTCCGATTTCTCTTCATTCACTTCTAGTAACACCAAATCAAAGGCTTCTTGATTTTCCCTAATGTATGAAGGAAATCAGATTAGAAAGTAAATTACTTCCCGCTCCCTTTGAAAGTTGTGGACCACTTTCAATTCATGTTGGACCTAAAATAATTTTAACTCCATCTTTTTCAAAGGAGTAAGTGTTCTTCAATCCATCATGCACAACCTTTCTATAATATTGATATCGTCTACCCAACAACAAATGACAAGCATCCATAGGAACAACGTCACTTCCAATTGAAAACTGAACCAAATATTTTTTATTTACCTTGACTTCGTTCCCCCTCTGCAACCAAGATAGTTTGTACATATGTGGATGCTCTTTTGTTTTTAGATTCAATTTTTCGACCATTGTAGTAGTAACTACATTATCACAACTACCTCCATCAAATTATCGCATTGCATACCTTTCCCAGAGAAGTACACCTTGGGTGAAATATGTTATTGCAAAGCCATTTTTCATCCTCCACATGAGTAGCATTTATGATTCGTCGAATTACCAAGATTTCTCCCTCGTCAGCATAAACAACTTCTTTATCAAATATTGGACCATCATCCTCATTTTAATCACCTGAAACTTCATGATCTATTTCCTCCACAAGTGTAATAATCTTACAATTTTGGACTTCAGACGCAAAATGCCCGACACCTTTACACTTATAACATTGGACAGGCTGAGAGCGACTCGTACCTGACCAATCTTGCTTAGAGACTTTTGAAGTAGATATCTTTGTAGTTGAAGTTGGCTTAGGAATAAAAGTATTACCTCGGTTTTTGTTAGTATCTTTAAACCATGGTCTGGAACTGCTACTACGCCCTTCTTTGATTTTTTCCCACCTTCAATGACAACTTCACAACATCATTATAAGTCCAGTACGGTTGTAGCTGCACCACATCACAAATATCTGTTCCCAAATCTCCTAGAAAACGAGCAATAGTTTGTTCTTCGGGTTCGCTAATGTCACAAAGCATAGGAAGGTTATCAAACTCTACAACATACTCTTTAACAGTCATATCTTTTTGTTTTAAATTATGAAATTTTAGAAATGACTCTCGACGGTAATTTTCGGGCATAAATTTTTTCTCATTTATTTTTTCATTTTTTCCCATGTATGTATTCGACTTTTACCTTCTCGAGCACGTTGCTTCTTAAGGTGTTCCCACCAAGCTGAAGCATGCTTACGTAGTCTGAGAGCAACTAATTTTACCTTACGGTTTTCTTCCACATCTTTATAATCAAAAATTTTGTCAGCAGTATATAGCCAATCAATAAAATCTTCTGGATTCAATTTCCCTTGAGATTCTGGAATATCAACCTTCACATCATCATTTCTACGGAAATTAAAATTTCTTTGATGTTGCCTCAAACTAGCCGAATCACTTGAGTTTTGTTTACGATCACGACCAAAAGGATTAACATCACTTCTATCAGCATCATTCTCTGAATCATGACACGACTCATCATGATCCAGAGGTTCGTAGCGTAATAAACGCTCCTAGAGTTTCTGCACTTGTCTTCTCAAATCCTCCATTTCTATTTCTCAGACATTTCTCTCACGATTTGGAGATTCATCAACATTCGGACCTCGATGACTACCACGACGACCACCATGCCTACCATGATATCTTTTGCTCCTGCTCTGATATCAATTTGACACCGGATAAATAGAATCTGACGAAGATAACCATAAATTCCAACTCAAAATAAATTTACTCGTCACTTCTAAGAACCCACCTAAGAGATATGAGTTATTAAAGAAATCACTTCTTTAATTAAACATATAATGTTTATAATATATTTTTATCAAATTCGAGTGTGTCTTCTCTCGAACAATACATGGCTTTATATAGACTTATTCTCGTGCAAGAATTAACTCATATAATCAATAGGTATATGCATACATAGTTGTTTTATTACATTTATTAGTGTAATATAATTTAATTTATTTTAATATTTAATATTCTAAATGAACCGATACTTATTAAAATGCATGCACCAAAAATCCGCGTCAACACCTACTCTTAAACTCAAGTTTTAGGCTTTAGATAAATATTACTCCTGCTCAATCTTCAACCTTGTAGTATTGCATAAAACTCTGCACAACAAAATTTAGAATTAATTCCAGTTTACCCAACAACAAAGCATGAATGACGTTTTACTGCATCGCTATAAAAGACTCTTAAATATACCTTATCTGCTATTTGTTGAGATAAAATGATTTCCAGTTCCAAACCTTCAAAAGCCTGATTCATAAAAATCTGATAGAGATAGAAAAGAATGCACAACAAATAACCTGAATACATATGAACCTGAAAAGTGTAGAATGGTGGTGTCATATGCCTGGAGATGTTGTCGTACTAACAACATCCCATGACACCATAGTATAACCAAACCCATGAAGGAGCCAACACGCAATACTACAGGAAAAACAAGGACAGAAGAACCGGACAAAAGAAAAAAAAATCAGTAGTTACTACATAGAGAAGAAACTGACCTTTGAATCACGACTGGCAATACAAAAATACAAGTATACAACACGACAAGGGATGGAGAAACATATTATTCATAATACGATACGTATACTGATTATACTGATTAAGATGAACACTAATGTCCATGTTAATCACAAGTATCCACGATACCATCTCTTAACATATGTATACATAAAAAATGGAATCACATTGAAACCTTAAGTTGAAATAGCAACATCCAATTAAAATTTTGATCCTAGTAATGTGAATTAATCTAAATTATACATGATATATTAACAAAAACTCATTTGATTGCTTCAAAAAAGAAAAAAAAAACATTCAACTATCAAATTGATTGTCGTCTGGTGCATCACATCACCACCGGTAAATGTCCTTTTGGAGATTTACCAACAAAAACTCGTTCGAATATGAAATCGATGGTAGTTGTTTAGGTCAAAAAATCTTTTCGACTAAACAACCAATCATATTCTCACATATCAATTTAAAGTTGAAATCGAGTAACACCCAAACATCTTTGTATTGATTTTATAAAATCATCTCTGTGCCAAATATAAAATCTTTTCTATACGATATATATGATTACTCAAATTTAACATCTTTGAGCTATCATTTTTACAAATTGATTAATTAAGTACAAATAATCCTTCCATAATATAGTTACTTCTCCTAGATTCATACCTAAAAATATCTTCTCTTTCTTTCTGAGGTTTTTCTTCCTATTTTTTCCCGACCCCTTCTTTGTTGTTTGGCTTCTTCTATTTATAGATTTATTTACTGGGTCCCACTTTGTGCAACGTGTCATTTTCTCCAGTTTGGTCATCGTTCTAGATCGATTCTACTTTGGGTCGATGCTCTCGTGTCATTTTATCCAGTCTTGTCGTCTTTCTTGGATTGCCTTTTCCTTGGTTCGATCCATTTTATTTCGATGTGCCCATCGTTCTTGTATTTCCTTTTTTATCTGGTGCGATCACTAGGTGACAGATCACTTTTAATTGCTTCTTGGTTCGACGTCTTATATATTCGACACGTGTCTTCCTATCTTTTTAGACTTCTATCATCTCGATCATTAAAATAACTGGAGTAATTATTACCTTTACTTTCTCAATTATCAAGATAAAAAAGTAATCATTATTCTTACTTTTTCGATCTTCCATCATTTAATGTTGTTTGTTTTATTCGATGTACTTCAACTTTCTCGATCATATGTGTCGTTCATGCAATCCATTGCTCAGATGCTTTATGCCTTTTCGATATTTGATATTTTTAATATTGATTGTGTGGTTCTCGCTCTTTTTAATTTAGTTGCTTCCTATCTCGATCTTCTTCCACGTGTCATGCTTCTAACAGTAGTAACGCTAAGGATCTTGCGAAATACACCAGTATTCCAAGGAGAAATTAGCCACCATATCAAATAAATTAACTACAGTGTGCTTTAAATACAAATCAAATTTTGAAAAAATACACATCAAACAAACAAAGTGAAAGCACGTCTATAAAAAATACAGTAACGCTTGTGCCATGAACTTAAAGCCTAGTAACAAAACTATATTAACTCTACTTATTACCAAACCATTAAAGTTAATTTAAATAAATTCACATTTTAAAATGATGCAGAATACAACAATTGTTCAAAATCAATATAACTACTTAATTCTTATTGAATCCTAATCAATTCCATATCTCTTGCTAAAATAAGATATTCATCTAGTATAATTATACCATGGAACAAAATCACAAACTCTAGATTATCATTTTCACATGGATTCTCTACCAAGATATTGACGAACCGTTTACGATTCGATTTCGATATTGTCGTCGTTGTTGGTGTTGTTGTTGCAGTAGAAGAAGATGAAGAAGAAGGATCTGGAAAGGTATAGATGAGTGATAACGATCGTCATCTCCAATAATGAATTAGGGTTTTATTTTGGAAGAGGAAAAGCAATAGAGAAGGAGAAACAAGAAAAAAAGTATATTGAAACTGGTATAAAAGGATATTTTCGGGATTAGAAAATGTCGATTTGAATTAAATCGTTAAGAAAATGATTAACCTGTTTTAAATTTAGTGAACTAAGACCTTAGTAATAGGCTTTAAGTTAAAGGGCTAAAAAGTCTAAATCCTAACAAAAATTGGACTAAAACCATATTATAATGAACTGAAAAACACTCCCTCCTGACAGATTTCACCCTCAGAAAACACTCCCTTCTGAGGATAAGTAGATGATAATTACTGGTAGATCTAAAGAGAAAGTAGATCGTATGCAAAGGAAGATTCAGGAAAAGGAGATGGAGACGGAGTATAACTTCATCAGAGAAGTCGGATCTAGAAAAACTGAAAGTTTGAGTAAGGAGGAGATTGAGACTTCAAAGTTGATACAGTTGGATAGGAAAACTTTCTCAATAAAATATGAGATGTTTGGTTTTGTCAAGACGGTGAAGCTATGTTGTGTGAGGCGCGAGGCGAGGCAAGGAGCCAAGCCCTTCGCCTCGCGTCTTTAGCGCCTAGGCGCGCCTAAAGCGACCAAAAAAATATTAAATGAAAGGTGGTATCTCCCGCCTTTTGCGCCTTACTGACGAGGGGTCACCTTCACATTTTGTGCGCCTAGGCGAGCTCCTCGGGCGCCTTTAACAACATAGCGATGAAGATTACAGAAAGGAGGAAGAAGGGTTATAGGGCATGGTTAGCTATACATACACAAATGGTACCGTGGATGAGAAATATCTTTGTCACTGTTGCAATGATGTTTCAACCAAAACCAACTGGACAGAAAGGTTAGGAGAAGAAGTTTATCTTGCTCAAATTAAGAAAAACAATGAAGGGGAGTTTATGAGATTTTCAAGGTATAAGAAAAATGGTGAAGCAAAGTCATACAATTTATGTTTTTCTAGCGGAGAACAAAGACAATGTTAGTCTTGTCTGGCAGATGTTTTGGAGTATTATATTCTAAACAATTAACTCAAGGAAGAGTTGGTAGCCTGAGTTCCATCAATGATTATCAAGATATTCAAGAAGATAAGGAGAAGGAAATGAAAAAAAATAGGTTTGGTTAAGATATCTAAGAATATTGGTTGGGGTAAGGTAGATGTCTTGATAAAAGAAAGATTCTGGTAGGATAGGTTTCTTGTTTTTAAACCCATAAACAAACTATCTGCTCTAGTTTATCTTGATCACTATGAGTGGAGTAGGTTATGGAAACCAGCATATGGGAGACGCAGGAAACTATTCATCAAGGTGAGCAAATAGGAGGCTGATAATTTTTAGAAGATAATAACAAGATGGAAACAAAAAGCGGACAAGCTGGTGGGGAACGAACAAAAGGTGCAGTCTGAGAAAAAGTCTTAATAGCCTTTGCTATCTATTGATGCTATTAATAATAAAGAAAAATGGATAAAAATCAGAGGCTTAAACTAAAATTATGGAGTATGGAGAATTTCATCTTTATTGGCAATAATCTTAGAGGTCTGCTCTCGATTTCATAAGAAACTTTATCGGTAAGGAAGGATAGTCGTATCCATTTTTGCCGGTTAGTGATCTATGATGTCAGGAACATTCCGGCAGTTATGGTGGCGGAGATAGGCGGCAAGAAGTCAGTGTTGGCTATTCAATGGGATGCTAATTACTCTCATAAAATCCCTATATCAATTATGGAATATAACAAGAAAGTTGAAGATTTTGAAACTAGAACAAAGGATATACAGTTTGATAGGAATAAAAGTATTCCAAATTCAGGAAAGTCCCCACGTGATTTTCTGGATTTTGAAATTTCGAAAAGTACAGCTGAAGATCATGTGGAAAGTATTGGTGTGGACTCGACCTAAATAATACATGAAACTGATGATGGAAGTTGGGTTTTTGTACCTAAGCCTAATAACCAAAATATGGGCTCAAGCCCACATGAGGAAAACCTACAAAGCATACTATGGGATCCAGATTTAAAAATCTGCAGGAGAATGATAGTAATTTTGGCAACTCTGTAGAAGATGGGAACCACTCGGAGGAAGGAAGTCATTCTGTTTCTCGAAGTCATACTGCGAGGGGGAGTAGAAAATAGATAAAAGATGATATAGTTGATGGATTAGAGCAAGTTAAATCTCAAAAGGCAGGAGCGGAACTGAAAGAAAGAACTGTGGACTCACTGGTCAAGTTAGCTTGTAGTTTTGGTCATATTAGTGAGAATAATATGGTTATGTCGAGAATAATATGACTTAACTAATAGGAAGTATAAGGATAGATTTAACAAGGCTGAAGATGAAAGAGGTGGAGAATAATATAGATTTTACTCCCCGATGCGCGATTAAAAGAGAGTAACCGGACCTTAGAGCTTAACTTCTCATTGCGTATGCATGTATATTTGTCTTCCCAAGCATTCCTTGCAATCATGATACTCGAAAACATAGTTTTCTTACCGTTCCAACTCACCCTTGTTCTGCAAAGGAAAAGGGCCACTAAAGCCAATGGTGAATGCCTTTGGCAAGCATCACATAAATACGATCATTTTCCAGGCCTAACTCTTGCCTTGGACTAGCACCTATAGGCCATTTCAAGCCTATTTCCCAATTTCATAACTGTGTTTCGACCATGCATTGGAGCCTGCACTGATCTTGTTCTTACCAAGGGTGCAACACCCAAGCACATGTCATTCCATGCCGCAACGGTTGCTAGGAAGTATGAACAATCCATCGAATGGGATTGCAACTACCTCATCAAGTGTGGCAACAATCATCTCTTGACTTAGCATTGCCAAGCCAGATGATACGAGTTACCATAATGTCGCAATCACCTCTAAATTAGATGATATGAGCGACAAGGTGCTGCACCTCAATGCATGGCATTGAGGATGCCTACGTACCCAAACCGTACCTTGAAGGGATCAAGCATGACCGTAGTTCATCAAAGGGTCAATTCGAAAAGAACAAGAAACTCAAGTCTATTAAGGCAAAGCCAACATCATTTCCAACTGCATTGCAAGGCCAAAGGCCAAGCAAAGCCTAGACCGTATAGGTCGAAGGACTTTTGCAAGGTATGCACTAGCTTGTGCATAACTATCGCTAGTTATTATGTAAATATGCATTCTCAAGTACGTAGCACGATTGAATGATGCTTTCGCATAGTTCAAGCTTTATTGGCTAAGCTATAAGCATATTGATGCTTATGCATCAAGTATGCTCCAACATATTTGCTACGTCGTATTTATATGTGCATTACCGCTCATGCACATTCAAGCAAAGCTCCCTCCCTATATATGTTTTTTCGTATTTCTACAAATAAATATAAGAATAGGAAGTGACATCCATCGACTACACAAGGCCGAAAATGAAGTTTTCTTGCCAAAACCAAGCGAAGCATTCTCAGGTAAGCTACAAGTGAACACGTTAATCATCACGGTGATGCATTCTTGTCTCGGTGATGCATTCTCAATAATGCATCACGGCATAATAGTGCCTTAGCACTATAATGCATTCTTCGAATAGTGACATTGGCTCGGTGATACATTCTCAATGATGTATCACGGCATAATAGTGCCTTAGCACTATGATGCATTCATCAAGAAGTGACATTGGCTCGGCGATGCATTCTCAATGATGCATCACGGTATAATAGTGCCTTAGGACTATGATGCATTCATCGAATGACATTGGCTCGGTGATGCATTCTCAATAATGCATCACGGCATAATAGTGCCTTAGCACTATGGTGCACTCACACTACGCAAAATTGGCTTGGTGATGCATTTTCAATCATGCATCACGGCATAATAGTGCATTAGCACTATGATGCTCTTACTTACGCGACTTCGGCTCAGTGATGCATTGAATCATGCATCACGGCACAATAGCGCATTAGCACTATAATTCTCTCACTTACGCGACTTCGGCTCAGTAATGCATTGAATCATGCATCACGGCATAATAGTGCAGTAGCACTATGATGCCTCCTCAAATACGCATCACGCGTAATAGGGACTTAACATTATTTTTCAGGGTCAAGGCATCAACACCATGATGCAATCCTAAGTGAGCTTTATAAGCTTAGGCTGAAGCTTCAACCCAGGCCATGACGCGTCCTTGAGTAAGCTTCATGCAAAAATCGCGGGTGTTACAAATATATAAGGAAGAAGGGAAGAAGAAGACTGAAGATGGTATTGATGATGGGTTCAATGAGGAGAAGATAGATGAGAAGGAGGAAGAAGTCAGGGTAGAAGATATAGCAATGGATTTTAAAATCTTATGCTGGAATATCAGAGGACTTAACGACTTTGACAAAGTTGTTGCTCTTAAAAACATGATTAGAGCACAAAGGTGTAGTTTTTGTCTAATTCAAGAAACTAAGATGATGAGGATTACTGAATTGTTAATACGGCAATTATGGTATGATGATAATTTTGGTTGGTGTTATATTCCCTATGTTGGTAGTAGTGGTGGTCTACTTACTATTTGGGAATCTAGTCAGTTTGAGAAACTTAATGAAAGGATTGGTTACAACAACATCTCTATGGTCTTCTCTATTAGATTGAATGGTTTTTAATGGGCAATTACTAACTTGTATAGCCCTTGTGATTACAATCTAAAAGCAGTTTTCTGGGATGATATATTTCTCATTAGGAACTGGTAGGATGGTCCTTGGTGTATTGCTGGTGACATGAACGTTGTTAGGTCTAAGGATGAGAGAAATATAGGAGAAGGAGATATCAAGAACCACTCTTTTCTGAACAACTTCATTCTGCAACATGCTCTTGTGGATCATCCTTTAATTGGAAGTACATATACATGGTAAAATAATCATTCTAACCCTTTACTTTGCAGGTTGGATAGAGTTCTTTTTAGCATGGATTTTGAAGATATTTTTTCTCAAGCTATTCAAATAGCTCTGATTAGAACTATCTCTGACCATAATCCTATTGTGGTGCATAGTAAACCCTCTGTGCATGGCAAACCATATTTCAAACTAGAGAGAAGCTGGAATGAGCATAAGGATTTTGTTAAGAATATTGAAGTTTGATGGAATACTATGGTGTTTCAAGGAAGTGCTAGCTTTATTTTCTTTCTTAAACTGCAAAACTTGAAGTTCCTCATAAAGAATTGGAGTAGGATGGAGTTTGGCTCAGTTAAAAGGGTCAAATAGGTTATTATAGATAGAATTAGTGAGTTGAATCTTTTGAAGGAGATCGGTGCTCTACAAATGCATCTTCAAAGTGAAAGGTTACAGTTAAAGTTGAAGCTAAAATCTATAGAGGTCATGGAAGCTAGGAAGTGGCAGTTAAGATCAAAACATAATGGTTTTAGATGAGGTGAATCAAACACTGGCTACTTTCACAAAATTGCAAGTGCATGGAAGAAAAGAAACATTATATCTAAGTTGCAGATTAATGGGAGTGGCTGCTTTGAGCAAACAATTATAAAGGAAGAAATTATGAACTTTTTATGTAAATCTCTTTTCTTAATAATCCAATGAGCATTCAACAATGGATTTTTTTGTATTTTCCAAAGGTGGCTGAGGAAGACAAAGTATGGTTGGAAAGAGAATTCAGTGAAGAGGACGTTGGAAGGTCATCAAGTCTATGGGCTCAAATAAATCACCAGGTACAGATGGTTTTACTTATGAATTCTTTAAGTGTTATTGGCATGTAATCAAGCATGATCTGATGAGGTGTTTAGATGATTTTCACAATTTTGGTTCTATAGATTGGAGGTTGAATTGCTCTTTCATTATTTTAATTCCTAAGAAAGAATATACATGCCCTCCTAGGGACTTCAGGCCTTAAAGCCTCATTAAAAGTGTCTATAAAATTCTTTACAAAGTCTTAGATGAAAGACTTAGGTAATGCCTTATCTTATTTCTAGTTTTCAAAGAGCTTTCATTCATGACAAACAGATTCTAGATGGAGTTTTGATTGCAAATGAGTGTGTTGATAACAGGATAAAGGAAAAGAAAACAGGTACTCTTTGTAAAGTTGATATGTAGAAGGATTTTGATCATGTTAATTGGCAAGATCTCTTCTCCATTTTGCAGAATTATGACTTTGGCACTAAGTGGATTTCATGGATAAGATGGTATGTGTCATATTCCCATTTAGCTGTGTTGGTGAATGGTTTTTCCACTGAGAAGTTTAAGCCTACTAAGGGCTTAAGACAAGGAGACTCACTTTCTCTTTTCTTATTTTTGTTGGTTGTTGAAATTCTCTCTAAGCTTCTTAATGATGTAATGGAAAGGGGTCAACTGTCTGGTTTCAAAGTTGCTGATAATGGTTATATGATATCTCATCTGCAATTTGCAGATGATACATTAATCTTCTTAGATGCAAATGTAGAGCAGATGAGAATATTACTTATAATCCTAGCTATTTTTAAAAATCTGACAGGCTTGAAGCTGAAGTTTGATAAAAGCACAATGATAAGTGTGGGAGATGATGATAATATCCAAGAACTTGCAAGGGAGTTAGGTTGTAGAACTGAAAAACTCCCTCTTAAGTATTTGGGCATGCCTATAGAAGCTTAGTGGAGAGTACTTCTATTTGGGAAACTATTATTGAAAGAATGAAGACAAAGCTTGCTAGTTGGAAAAAAAATTCCTCTCAAAAGCAGGGAGATTGGTTTTGATAAGAAGTGTCTTAGACAGTATACCTGTGTATTATTTGTCTCTTTTTTATTTTCCTGTGAGTACTGAAAAGAAGATGATTAAATTGATGAGAAAATTTTTATAGGCTGTTGTAGAATGAAGAAGGAAAATGGCTTGGGTTGCATGGTTAACAGTCTGTACTCCTAAAACCTGTGGAGGTTTAGGATTTAGGGATTTACGAGTGGTAAATAAATATATTTTGGCTAAGTGGGTATGGAGATATTCTAAGCACAAGAGGGCTTTTTTGAAGGAAGATTGATCAGCAAAAGTCTAAAGAAAAAGAAGCAACTCTATTGCATATTACTGACAACAATGCTCAAGGTAGAAATGTTTGGAAGAGTATGATAGATTTGGTTCCGGTTACGTAGCAGTTTTTCAGATTTCAAAGTGGGTGATGGTCAATCCATTAGATTTTGGCATGACAGATGGGTAGATAGAGGTAGTCTGGAGGATCTTTTTCCAGTTATTTATAAGGCTTGTTGAAACAAACAAGCTATAATAACATAAATGATTCATGAAGGGGAATGTACATGTGATTTTTTTCATCATTTAAATGCGAATGAGAAACTTAAATGAGACTTACTTCGAATAGATTTAAGAACAGTTCTAGTTCTAGATGAAGGTATGGAGGATGAGGTGAATTTTTTGGGTGATTTTAGCAACAAGAAATGTTATGATGTTATGGATGGAGATATTGTTGCTTGTAACTTTAGTAAGTACCTTTGGAAGAATGATATACCTCAAAAAGTGAATTTCATGGTCTGGGCTATCTTTCACAATTTTTTGCCAACTAGGGTTGTACATGGTAATGGTTTCCGCTAAAACCGTACCGAACCGAACCGATTAGGATGAAACCGAACCGAACCATTTAGGAGTGAAAAAATTTTGGTAAAAAAAAATAATAACCGACATTAACGGTTTTGGTTTTGGTTTGTACCCAAAACCGAACCGAACTATCAGTGGAAAACCGGTTATCTAGTATGATTAGTATTTTTTTTTTAAGTTTTTGGTGAAACTGAATGAAGATGTAATGTTTATGTTGTGTTTTGGAATGTTTATGAATTTTGAATGTGTATGAAAAATAAATGTCTGTAGGTAGGTTTAAAAATCTTTGAACTGTGATTTGTTATTTTTTTTAGATTTGAACTGTCAGTTTTAGGAAGCTGACATAGTAGTTGGTTAACAAAAACCCACTGGAATAAACCGAAACCGGCTAGGAACCGAACCGATAGTTAATGGTTCGGTAGTGGTAAGATTTTTAGAAACCGACATTAACGGTTTCGGTTTTGGTTTGGCTGGAAACCGAACGGAAACCGGCCATGTAAAACCCTATTGCCAACTACAGAAATGCTTAGAAGAGAGGTATGCAGCTTGACTCTGTTAACTATCTGTTTTATGACAATGCGAGTGAAAGTGAAGCTCATCTGTTTATGTATTGCTCATATTCTTTTGATATATGGGATTACTTTATCAAGGCTTTTAGAGTTTCTTGGCCGTTACCCGAAACCATACTACAATTCTTTACTGCATGGGAAAATAATGTTCTCCATGGAAGAGGGAAGGAAATTTAGAAATTTCTCCCATATGCTATCTTTTGGGTTGTCTGGAAAAAAAGGATAACAAAGTCTTTGGGGGAAGGCGGAAATCAGCAATGGAGAGTGTAGATTTGATCAAACAAGAACTTGTTTTATAGAGTTGTGATAAGGATATTTTTAGTTTAATTGATCCAAGCTTTTTCTATAGTAATTTGGAGATGCTAATGTCTACTTCCTCCGTACCTATTATAAAGGCGGAGTTTAAAATTTTTGTAGTCCCACTAGATAGATGGAGTTCTAATTCCAAGGCTGTTTTTTCACATATGTCCTTATTTATGATACTTGAGAATTATCACAATTAAGTTTATGTTTTTAGTATTGGAAATATAATAAGAGGTAAGACATGAAACATAATGGATAATTATGAAATCCATATTTTTTCTTATTCTAAAAAAATTGGTAAATTCCGCAGATATATAGGGGATAAAGGAAATATGTAATATCTCTCTTTGGTGGTGGTGTTTGGTTTCTTCTTTTAATATAACCTTATCTTTCGGAGAAAAAAAAATTGGACTGATTAATTCCAACGTACAACACATCCACGTGTTTGACTCATACTCATGAAAAAGAAAAACGCCCAATAACAAACACTGTCGTCACGCCCAAAAATAAAGAAAAGACTCTTCATTTTCTGACTTCCAATTCTAAGGGCGGATTTAATCCATACAACACCATTGACAGGTATAGAAATTATATCATCAAATGAGAAGAAGAAAAACAACTAGACAACTACACCACAAGTAGTGAGACTTGGTTCATTTCCCTCCGTTAATCTAATGGTAGATAATCATAACCAACGGTCTAGACTGTTCCCTTGTTTCAAGGTTTCTAATCAATGTTTTTCATCTCCTTGGAGTAATAATACTACCAGTGAAGCAGTAGTAGAAGAAGAAAGTGTTACAACAAATTTGTTGGATAAATTTGAGTTTTTTGATTTGAATGGAAAAAGGTGTTATAATATCATATCTCTGGTCTGATAGGAAAACCTTAGTTGCATTTTCCGGTCATTTTGGGTAATTTCTGATTTCCACTCTTACTTAACTGATGCCCACGCCTTGTGAGAATGGCCGAACCAAAAGCAAACGGAACGAAAGTTCATAGAAACTCTAGTTTCTCGAAACTCAATTTATTATTAAAACCAAAACTCCAGCCAAAAACGGCTTTCCCAATATTTATATGTCCTCCAAACATTCCAGAAACCCTAAACGACGTTAAAGAAAAATTAGGAAAATACTAAAAAATATTAAAAATTCGGAAAACAGTTAATTTCAAGTCATTCCGAGACTGTAACTTCTTACGGTCCGAACTGCATCATACTCCCCTTTTTGAAAAAGACTCGACCTCGAGTCTGGTTCGTCTGCATCACCTGCTTCATCTGCACTGTCACCATGGTACGGATATAAATCAGCAAAATTGAATGTAGCCGACACATTGTAGTCACCAGGCAATTCGACTTTGTATGCATTATCATTGATTCGCTCGAGAACTCTAAAAGAGCCATCCGCGCGCGGCTGTAGTTTTCTCCATCGTCCGCCAGGAAAACGCGCATTCCTCAAATGAATCCAGACTAAATCTCCCTCTTGATAGACAACCTTCTTCCGACGCTTATCAGTTCGCAACTTGTACCTATTATTCTGCTGGATAATACAATTTTCTAACTTTTTCATGTAACTCCTGAATCTGTCTGGCATGCTCCTCCGCATCAGCACTAAACTGTCCCGTGATAGGAATAGGAACCAAATATAGAGGGGTGATCGGATTGCGCCCGTGTACAACCTGGAAAAGACTCTTTCCCGTAGTCTTATTCTGAGACTGATTATAAGCAAATTCAGCTTGCGCCAACACCAAGTCCCATTCACGCGGACTGTCACTGACAAGGCTGCATAACAAATTTCCTAAACTCCGATTTACAACCTTTGTTTGCCCATATGTCTGAGGGTGGTAGGAGCTATTGAATTGAAGCTTCGATCCCAATTTACGCCACAAGGTCCGCCAAAAGTGACTAACAAACTTCACATCCCGATCAGAAGTGAGAGATTTCGGAACACCATGAAGCTTAACAATCTCCCGAAAATATAATTGTGCTACCTGAGTCGCGTCAAATGTCTTGTTGCAGGGAACAAAATACGCCATTTTAGAAAAATGATCCACCACAACCATGATGGAATCTTTCTGTCTCTGAGTTCGCGGTAAACCCAATACAAAATCTAAACTAACATCTTCTCACGGAGCGGTAGGAACTGGCAAGGGTGTGTATAAACCCGCATTACTGTGACGAGTTTTGGCAATATGACAGATCCGACACTGCTCAACAAACCTAGCCACATCTTTCTCCATCATAGGCCAATAGAAGTGAAGAGAAATCAATGACGCAGTCTTGTCCTTTCCAAAATGACCCGCAAGACCACCTCCGTGAATCTCAGAAATTGTTGCCTCCCGCAAGGAACAAGAAGGAATACACAGTCGGTTTCCCCTGAACAAATATCCCTCATGAATCAAGAACTTCTGGAACTCCCATGTGCGCACTTCGCCCAAATATCACGAAAATTTGGGTCATCGCGATACAGGTCACGAAAGTATCGAAACCCACAACCCGCGCCTTCATAGTAGCTAGCAAGGAATGTCGCCGACTCAAAGCATTAGCCACCTGATTCTGCGTACCTGCTTGATGCTTGATCACAAAATTAAAAATCTGAATAAACTCTACCCACTGAGCATGACGAAAATTCAGCTTGTGCTGACCCTGTATGTATTTCAGTGCCTCATGGTCATAATATAACACAAACTCCTTAGATAAGAGGTAATGCTGCCAATGTCCAGAGTTCGAACGATAGCATAAAACTCTTTATCATAAGTAGAGTACTTCCGCTGCGCATCACAAAATTTTTCACTGAAAAAAACGATCGGTTTCCGGTTCTGATTCAACACTCCACCAATACCCACATTCGAAGCATCACAATGAACCTCAAAAACATCATCAAAATTAGGTAAAGTCAAAACAGGAGCTTGCGTTACCTTAAATTTCAAAAGCTGAAATGCATCTTCTGCCCCTTTGGTCCACACAAATTATCCACCTTTCAAGCACTCAGTAATTGGGGCAATAATGTTACTGAAATCCCGGATAAAGCGACGATAGAAGGAGGCCAAGCCATGGAAACTCCGAATATCATGGATACTAGTCGGTGTCTGCCAACTAGTGATAGCATCAACCTTTCACGCATCCATACGTATTCCATCTTTGGTAATCACGTACCCAAAAAACGTCACTTCCTCAGTTAAAAAGTGACACTTCTTGGAATCAGCATACAACTTATGCTCACGCAGCACCTCAAAAATCTGTCTCAGGTGCCCCATATGCTGCTCTACTGAGTGACTATAAACCAGAATATCATCAAAATAAACAACAATAAACTTACCAATAAATGGCCTGAAAATCTGGTTCATTAACCGCATAAAGGTGCTTGGCGCATTCGACAACCCAAATGGCATGACCATCCATTCGTACAACCCATCCCGTGTCTTGAAAGCTGTTTTCCACTCGTCCCCTGGCTTAACCCGAATTTGGTGGTATCCGCTACGCAAATCAATTTTTGAGAACACAACGGCACCATGTAGCTGATCTAGTAGGTCATCAAACCGAGGAATAGGAAATCTGTACTTGATGGTGATTTTATTGATCGCCCGACTATCCATAAACATTCTTATAGATCCATCTTCCTTAGGAATCATCAAGGCCGGAACAACACATGGACTCATACTTTCTCGAATGACACCCTTCTCCACTAACTCCATCACCTGTCGCTGCAACTCCTCATGTTCCTTAGGCCGCAAACGATATGCCTCCTTGTTTGGGATAGATGAACCCGGAACCAGGTCAATGCAATGCTGAATATCTCTCATAGGAGGCAAGCCCGGGGGAATCTTTGCTGGTAACACGTCCGCATACGATTCTAAAAGAGACTGCACTACTTCCGGCACACCCATGTCGTTTGCGTTCCCCTCAACTACTACTAACACAAAGAAACTTCTGGCCTCTTCCGCTGCAGCGATAAAACTTGACTTAGTTAACAGATTGTTGCTCCCGACAGCCTTCACAGCGCTGCTATCAACACTGTCGCTTCTCAAGTCAGGACTGGGGCACAAAGTGATAGTAACTCCATCCTTCTTGAAGGTGTAAGTGTTTTTGAAACCGTCATGTTTTACCTTGCGATCAAACTGCCATGGACAGCCAAGAAAAAGACGACATGCATCCATAGGAACAACATCACACCAGACCTCATCCTGATACCACTTACCGATCGAAAACTGCACTAAACTCCTTTTATTCACCTTCAGCTCACTCCCTTTAATTAACCACGATAACTTATAAGGTTGTGGATGATCTACCGTCTTCAACCCAAGTTTATCCACCATGGTAGTAGAAACCACATTCTCGCAGCTACCTCCATCAATGATCGCATTACAGACCTTCCCCTTCGTTGTGCACTTGGTATGGAAAATGTTGTGCCTTAACCATTCCTCATCCTCGGTATCACTGACATTAAGCACACGAGGAACTACTAAGGCTGCACCCTGGTCCGCATATACTATTTATGCGTTCTCATTTGACATCGCGCCCTCATCCTCCGATACGTCAAATCATGGAACACAATCGTCACTGACGAATGTAATAATCTGTCTATTCGGACAGTCTGCCTGCATATGACCGAAACCCTGACACTTGAAACAACGAACCGGATATCGCACTCTCTGACCAATCTCCGCTGGTTGTCCAGGTTTTGCAGGTACTGGTGTCTTTGCCGTTGTTGGCTCCGCTGGTTTAAATGAACTAGAACCAGAACCACTGCCACGAAAATTTGCAGAATCCCTTCCCGACCATCGACTCACTGCCTTCTTTCCTTTCAACTGCTTCTCAACTTTCAGAGCAAGCCGACAAACATCCTCAAATGTCCAAAACTGTTGCAACTGGACAACGTCAGAAATATCTGCACGGAGCCCCCCGAAATATCGAGCAATCGTTTGCTCTTCCTCCTCCTCGACACCACAGCGCATCCGCAAACGATCAAACTCGTTAGTAAATTCCTCAACAGTTAAATCCCCCTACTTACAGAGTTGGTATTCAATAAAGGCCTCTTGCCTATAATGCTCGGGAAGAAACTTCCTCCGCAATAATTTTTTCATCTTCTCCCACGTCTGAATCTTGGACTTGCCCTCCCTGGACCGATGTTTCTTAACGTGTTCCCACCATATTGAGGCATGTTTCTTTAATTTAATAGCAACCAATTTCACTTTATTGCTGTCAGTGATGCTCTTAATATCAAAAACACGTTCAACCGTATTCAACAATCAATAAACTCATCAGGATGAGCCTTACCTTCAAACTCCGGGATCTCAATCCTCATGCCAATATCCCGTAAAGGATCATCCCATTGGTTCCTGTGATTCCTTCGCTCCTCCTCACGAGCAAAAGGGTTTTCGACGTCATCTTCCTCATCAGTTTGTAAAGCCGATTCAGAATCTGCGTCGGTGGAGGTCTCCAAACGCGAGAGGCGCCTTTGGAGTGCTCGAACCTGTTGTCTCAGATCATCGTTCTCAACATCACGCAAATCTCGTTGTCGCAGACCTTCTTCGTTCAGGGATCCTCTCCTCGTCCCCTACCACGACCGCCACGACCACCACGTCCACGTCCACGTTCGGCCATTGATAATCAACCTGGCTCTGATACCAAATGATGCCCACGCCTTGTGAGAATGGCCGAACCAAAAGCAAATGGAACGAAAGTTCGTAGAAACCCTAGTTTTTCAAAACTCAATTTATTATTAAAACCAAAACTCCAGCCAAAAACGGCTTTCCCAATATTTATATGTCCTCCAAACATTCCAGAAACCCTAAACGACGTAAAAGAAAAATTAGGGAAATACTAAAAAATATTAAAAATTCGGAAAATAGTTAATTTCAAGTCATTCCGAGACTGTGACTTTTTACGGTTCGAACTGCATCATTAACCCATTTAGACTTATCAATTTTTTGAATTGAGAATGCTGTATGTATGTAGGTGTGTTCTTTGTCGTAAAAGGGCTGATTATCTTGCTTCTGTGAATATACTATATTAGTTTTCTATTTGGAGAAAATGGTGTGATCTTATTTTGGTTCATGTTGGTTAAGTTTTATTGTCTTGGAATTCATGTTTACAGGATAAGTTGGATGCTGCTGGGGTTACCCTTGTTTTAATTGGACCAGGTAGTGTTGATCAGGTATGCAACAACATATCTAAACCAACACAATTGAGTAAATTGTTTTGGAGCTTTCATACGCGATATACTGATCGCAAACGACTAGTCAATATTGCTCACCTAAAGTAGTGTAGTCCACACTGAAAGATGATGTAGTAGTATTTGTTGAGCTTGGATCTCTACTAGTTGGGAATAAATGGCTTTTAGTTTTCAGTGCAGAAGTATAAAAATGCATCAGTATAGCAAGACAAGTGTGTATGTTAATTGTGACTAATTTCCTGATCTCTTTGGTGCAATGCAGGCAAAGGTTTTCTACGAGCAAACGAAGTTCAAAGGAGGTACAAATTTTTTTTATTTACAAAATGAACATTAATCAGTTTAGCTGTAGTGAGTTTTTTAGGATACTATCCAAATTGACTTGCTACATTGGACAATTGCGCTCAGTGCTCAGCTAGACAGTTGGAACTTTAAGCTAGAATTCTGTATTTTGAAATTATGGGCATGTAAGGTAGCGACTTCACAGCTCTTGAGAAGTGTACAAAAAATTGAATGTTGCAAGTAAAGTGACGATTGTTGATACTATCCTCCACAAGAACTTCGTACCTTTAATGTAGTTGTCTAAGTATGCGTTTCTTTTGTCAATGCAGTGAAGTAACACTTTCGATGATCATTTGTGCAGAAGTATATACAGATCCTAGCTATTCATCATATAAAGCTTTCAGTTTTCTTTCTGGGATTTCCACCACATTCACTCCTAAGGTAATAAACTGATTATGCTTATATAAAATCTAGTTCATTAGAGAAATCACTTTTCCCTCTTAAGTCACTGGTAGTGAGTTTTTTCTGTATCTACAATCTTGGGTTCGCCGATCATCTATGACATTACTTTGACAATATTGTAGGCAGGTTTGAAGATAATTCAGTTATACATGGAAGGTTATAGACAAGACTGGGGACTTTCCTTTGAAAAGGATACCAGGACTAAAGGTGGCTGGTATGTGAACTAGAAAGAGAATTTATATATTTTTAGTTATTAAAGAAAAAGTGAGATTCTAAGTTACACCGAGAATGATAATCTCCAATCAGTAAAGAAAACGGAGATTTTGGGTTATACCGAGAATGATAATCTTCAATTTATGCATAATCAGTTGATTTATGATTTAAGTACTTCCCATTATTTGGTCAAGAGACCATTCTACACGCCAAATAAATTTAATATCGAATTGTCTTATGCTTTTCCTAGGCAACAAGGAGGAGTAATTGTTGCAGGTCCTGGTAAAAGTAATATGTCATACATCCATAGAGTAAGTCCTTTATTTTCAGAAAATCATTACCACTGTTCTAAATATTCTCTCTCAACATGAGTCCCTTTCTTATCTTTATATTCATACTTATCTAGGACAAAGAAGCTGGAGATGATCCAGACATTGAAGACATTCTGAAAGCATGTTGTTCTTAAGTTAATATATACTGATGGAGGTTTCTCTTTCATTCTGAATTACAGAAACCTTTGTATAATTATATGAAATCGTTCCAAAACAAAAAAAGTCACATGAATTAAAAACATGCATTCATATACAAACTACAAACGTACTATTTTCGTATAATACACAAACTTACATTCATACAAACTGATTCAACTCTTCTATACATGTGTTATAGTTGTTATGTTACATATATGCTGTCTTGTAGAAATGTGGATTATAGTTCCTCAGTTCATCAAATAACGAATCAAGTAATCAGTTATCTTTCGGTGCATATAATATTTGACTCTACAGAGCTACTCCTTCAATGAGAGGGTATACCACACTGTATAGGCTCACAAGGTCCCAAATATGTCTGCTGTCTGCACTAATGCAGAATCCATCCATTGACACAATTAAATTGCAAGGAAAACCATTTGGAGGTGTTCCTCTGAATCCATGCACTTGCGTGTTTTGGATCACAACTACTGGTGGTGTACCCGACTAGCCGTTGCTGGTTCCCGTTATCTCCTGAGCCTCGGTAAATTTCATAGAAAACATTCCTAAATAAGGTTAGAACCTATTTAGAGTAGATCGGTTCTGATTTCTGAACCTTGATAGAACCAGAACAAAGAAAACCGGTTCATTTGTATCTTCGAGTTTCCTCTACATAGAATACCCTAATAATGGGACTTTCATTTCCCGCCTCTCTAATCCCTAATTCCCGATAAACACACTTTTTCAATCGTTTCCCGCTTCAAATCTGTAATGGCGGACAAGAAAAAACGAGTCAAAGTAGATTCAGATTCAGATGATGAATACAACAGCAATCGAAAATCACTTCCCTTCAAGAAACGTTTGAAACCAGACGAAGAGATCCTCTCAATTTTGAAAGACTTAGCTGAATCGATTCAAGCAAAGATCAATACGAACAAAGCCCTAACTCTTGCAGATCTTCAACTCTCATCATCTTGTCGTGAAGTTACAGATCTTGATCTTACATCTGTTCAAGATGAAATCGAACGATGTATTCTTCGTATAACTCAATCAATTATGTCTGGTAAAGGTTTTGCATTTGATATTCCTGCTCGATCAAATACTAATCAGCTTTATGTACCTGAACTCGATAGAATCGTGCTTAAAGATAAGACATCGCTGAGACATTACGCCAATGTGGCTACAGTACGTAAAACTACCATTACTACTAGGATTTTGCAATTGATTCATCAGCTATGTTTGAAAAAGATTCATGTTACTAAGAGAGATTTGTTTTACACTGATGTTAAATTGTTTCAAGATCAGAATCAATCTGATGCTGTTTTAGATGATGTATCTTGTTTACTTGGTTGTACTAGATCTAGTCTTAATGTTGTTGCTTCTGAAAAAGGAGTTGTTGTTGGTAGAATAATATTTAGTGATAATGGAGACATGATTGATTGTACTAAAATGGGTATGGGTGGGAAAGCAATTCCGCCTAATATTGATCGAGTTGGTGATATGCAAAGTGATGCTTTGTTTATTCTACTTGTTGAGAAAGATGCTGCTTATATGAGATTAGCTGAAGATCGATTTTATAATCGATTTCCTTGTATCATTGTTACTGCTAAAGGGCAACCAGATGTTGCTACTAGGTTGTTCTTGAGGAAAATGAAGATGGAATTGAAATTGCCTGTACTTGCACTTGTGGACAGTGATCCTTACGGTTTGAAAATTTTGTCGGTTTATGGATGTGGTTCAAAAAATATGTCTTATGATAGTGCGAATTTGACTACACCTGATATTAAGTGGTTGGGAGTTAGGCCAAGTGATTTAGATAAGTATAAGATACCTGAACAATGTAGGTTGCCCATGACAGAACAGGATATTAAGACCGGGAAAGATATGTTGGAGGAAGATTTTGTGAAGAAGAATCCAGGGTGGGTTGAGGAGTTGACGTTGATGGTGAAAACAAAGCAGAAGGCTGAGATTCAGGCATTGAGTACCTTTGGTTTTCAATACTTGACTGAGGTATATTTGCCATTGAAGTTACAACAGCAAGATTGGTTGTGATTGATGTTAGAAAGAGATAGAGTGAGCCAGAAGGAGGGAGAGAAATGCGAAGATAGAATGAAGAAGTTACAAGGTGAGCCATGTATAAGTTCTAAATATTCGTTGTGACAATTTATTCTTAATATGAAACTTCGATGCTTGATTATTCATGTCTCTTGAAACTTTGTTGATAGAATTACTGAATTCGTCTCTGTATTTTAGTCGTGATAGACCAAGTGTAGATGGAGCGTGTCTTGTGTATTTTGATTGTCATTGACCTTTTAAGGTAATAGTCTTAAGGGTCAGATAGAGGAATAATATGGGGAACTCTTACGATATCTTTTGTCTAAGTCTAGGGTTGAGATTTAGATTTTCTCTGATTATCAGTTTTACTAGCCTGAAAACTCTTTACAATCGTTAAATTTCATGCTGTTAGCTGTTGTGAGTTTATAACTTAATGAATTTTGTTTACTCTTCTTCTGCACTGTCAATGTCCTCAATAAGTTGGTCAAAGACTCACAAATAATATCCTTTTATAACAAATCTAACAACCTAAGCAGATTTGCTACTAAATGTCCAATTCAACTGGAACTTGTGCATTTTTTTCGTTGTTGCTGTAAATCCATACGTATTTTTGTTGAATAAACAAAGTTCACAGAGCTTCTCTGTTTTGATTAAATTTGAATTGTAAGAGTTTACCAGTGTAGCTAAACTTTTATGTTCAGGCTTGCATGTTTTCTTATCCTAAAATGTAACATCAGCATGTCAAAGAGAAGTATCAACCTTTATGCAATATACTTAGTTTTTCTGCTTATATTGTTTGCATCCTCACTGCAGTTGAAAACCATTCAACCTTTTATGAATAAGTATCAAATGTGGAAGTGTGCTGCTTATTTATCATTCCATGTTGCTCGGCATTTGGACAATCTTGTGTTAGATGATATTACTTAAATCTATAATGTTTCATGCTGTAGCAGCCCCTCATGCAAGTACAACCATGGTAGAAAGCCTTATGTTTGTTCCCAAGCCCATCACCTTTTTTATTTAATCAATGTATCCATATCTTTGGTTTTTTAGCATGAAGTGTTACCTGATTATTCGTGTCTCTTTGAACTTAGTTGACATAATTGCTAAATTACTCTCTAAGTTTCAAGTGTATGATGGGTGGATGAAGTGCGTTCCTTGTGCTTAGAATCTCAGTGACCTAAATTAGTAGTTATGCGGGTCAGAATCAGATAGAGGAGCGATTTGTAAGTCAGATTGTCATTTGTCTACTTAAGACTTGTATCTTCACTTATAACCGATCCTACGAGTCTGAAAACTACCCAGAGATGCTTTTAGTTCAATATTCAAGTAGAACTGTCCACATAATTTCATGTTATAAACTGACCGAACTTTTAAAATGGATTTCCTATACCTACTGCATTGCCAAGTGCCAAGGAGGTCCTGAAGGCTGAAGGATACTCCAAAATGAAAATTTAATCACCTGAAGGAGAGAGCACTAAGGGAGTGAAGAAATGTCAGAAATTGTACCAGTTGTATGACATGTCACTGCCTCAGATTTGTCATTGGGTTTTTGTTTGAGTCTCTTACTAGTATTTCATGTCTAATTCATCTGCTGTTTGTGTCCCTTTATTTGTTGGTACTTATCTACAGTGGTGGCTGCATAAAATAAGTTTTTAGAGTTTTTCTGTTGTAGTACTTTTTTAGCTAAGCTTTGTGCTCAGGGTAATACCTTTCTTTATATCGAACTGCAACATCAGTTGGGCAAATGCTTAAGAATTCAGGTTTCAGCTTACAGATTTTGAAGTTTCATTCCTCACTGCTGTTCACCACCATTCAAACTTTTACCCTAGTATCAAGTTTGGAACTAGACTGACTTTTTACCGTTCATTGTTGCTCAAAATTCAAACCATTTGTTGTAAACCCCCAGTATTACATTCTGTAACTGCCTTTTGCAAGTGCAATAGAAAGCCATGTGCTTGTTGACTGTTAACCCATCCATTCCTTTTGAATCATAGCATCCTCAGAGAGAGTGATTGTTTGTCATGTATTTTTTCTGCAACTTTGTCTTGTCGCTTCTTTGGCGTTCTCGTAGAGGATTAGATAGAAACCCTTGTGTTGAAGAATTACAGGATGAGTTTTTGGAAACTGGTACCCTATTGGGTTTCATCACCTTAATCGCGATTTCTTTAGCAGTGTTCTATCGTCCTTTAAACTGCAGCTCCTTTTCTTGATCAAAAAAATAATTAGGGGATTATGAAAAATGATCACACTATTATGGACTGATTTACAAAATGGTCACACAAGTTGAGTTCACCATGGTAACAAGGCAAAATAAGGAATTCGTATAAACTTAAGAGAGATAGACCAATGGTTTTTGTCTAGCTATTTCTGTTTTTCGGTTTAAACCTTTACTTGCTTTGGTTTGGATGTCACCATTTAGGATATGTTGAACAGGATTTTGTTATTGGTAATCGACTTACTGATCTTGCAATCCAATACAAGGCATATACAGATAGGGAAAAATACAAAAATAAGTATTAACAAAAGTACAACATCTTATAATTCCCATACTGGAAGTAGCCAGGAGAAAATTGTGTTTTCCATAAAGCAAGGATATAGTCCATATCAGGATGCCAATATGTTCTATTGTTCTAGCAAGATTGCAGGTATCAGAATGCAAATATGTTCTATTAAAAAGAAACCCTAAATTCTTAGAGCTAAAAACAAATCAAAAACAAACTCATACCATTGTTTTGCATACAAGAAACATTCAAAATCACATTTCAATCACTAGAAAAGAATTTACAAATCTTTGTTACAAGTAAAAATAAAGACTTAACTAATAAGTTGTCGAAACATACAAAAAAGACCTTAAAAAAGCCTTGTGAATTTGAGGACGACCCAAAACTAATTAGGGGCGACTAACAAAACAAAATAAGGTCATTTTGAAGTAATCTCAATACATCCCTTATCCATATAATTTTTATAATGGCTAATCTACCCTTACATAATTAGTGTTAATTTTGATTAATTAGTTAATTAATTTGGTTATAGTTAGTGTTAGAAAATTATTTGAGTTAGTTTTGGAATAGAAATCAAGAATGTTTTAGATTGATTTTTCGAGTTATAGTTTTGTACAATTGGTAGGCTCGTGATTTTTATTCCTATCGATTGTACAATCGGTAGTTTAATGGAGTACTTAAACTACCGATTATAGGTGTCGCCCCAAATTGAATATCTCAAAACTTCCAAAATTTCGAACTCTTCATCTTTCTCAATCGGTGGGCATTGAAAATTTATATCTACCGATTGTAAACATATAATGAATTAAACTTTAAAATTTTAAACTTTGTAATCGGTAGTTTAAAGATCAATTTTATCTACCGATTAAAATGGTTTTGTTGTCCAGATTTTTTCTTGCCACAATCGGTAGTTAGTGAACATAAATAACTATCGATTATGGATAATCGGTAGCACGTGAATTTAATAACTACCGATTTTATATGTAATCGGTAGTTTAGAAACATTATTATCTACCGGTTATGCCGATTTTACTTAACATCTAACTTCGTAATACTATTTCAACATGCGGAGAAAAACTTGTTCAAATAAACATACTACAAACATCCGGAAAAAAAAAAAACGAAACAAAACACATTATAGAAATTGAAAGTGATCAATATCATTGATCTCATGAAATTCTTCCACTCCTTGTTACTCTCGACTTGGTCCTAGTTTCAACCCGCTTCTTCTTTTTCTTCTCGTTCTTCTTAGGATCAGCCTGAAGTGGACCTATGTACTCTCTAGCTTCATTGTAGTATGGGTTTATGCCTGACAAGTCTTTCTCCCTTAAAAAGAGTCGAGGATCCAAAACGTAGATATCTGTCTCGGAATCGGTCGACGAATTGATTTCAATGGTTTTGAACTCCTCTATCACCATCTTTTCCTTTCCCTTCTTTGATTGTTTAGAGATTTTGGAGTCATTTTCAATAGAGAATGAGAGTAAAGGGAGTAGAAGAATCGGTAGAGGAAAAGAGATGGAAAAGGTGGTTGTTTTAGTTGAGAATAGGTTGAGCCATTAATCTATACGGTTATTTCTTCGAAGTTGGAGAGTTAAAATGTATTAGAGGTGCATAAATGAGAAGATGTCACCCTCCTTATGTAGATTAGAGTCTTAACGGCTCTTCTTTTCAAAAAAAAAAAGCCGTTGAGGCCTGGTGTAACAAGAGTGTACAAAAAATATGTACACTAAGTTCGAACTAATATTAACAATCGAAAGTTTTGGGTACACTATTATCTACCGATTATGTTAATCAGTAGTTTAAGAAATTCTTAAACTACCGATTCTAATAAGTAGCCCCAAATTGGAATTCGAATTTTTTTTAAAAAAGATAATAAATCATTTCATTGAATCGAAAAGGCATACATCCCGTAACATTAAAGGAAATGAAATATAATAAATCATTAGATTACACTTAAACCCTTAAGCAAACATATTATCAAACCTTCAACGGGTCGTATGACGCCCGGGACGACGTTCTTCACATCTTCGGAGAATAATCAACACAAAAGGGTTGTATTCTTCCATCACCCTTAGGATCTCGAAATGAGGTTGGTACCTGAAATATGAACTTTTCCATCTTCTCCATTCCTCCAGAGATCTGGCAACAACTTCATCATCAGTTTCATTCCCAATTCTTCTTTCATTCACCTTAGCGGTTAAAGTAGAAAATTCTAGTACTGCCATTGTTATTTCCATATATCGACAAAAAAGGCCTGCTCTGTTCCGGTTATTGGGGCTACCGGTTTCATTACAAAAGTTAGCATGAATATGTTCTAACCATTCCATATTCATTGAACCATTCATCCGACGTTCATGACCCCTTGCTGGATAATGTAATACTATGTTTCGACATAGGGATAAATCTTCCTCTACGGTAAAATTCTCTGCATTAAGCCTAAAATTTTCTTAAGCCATAATTATGAAAACGAGAGATTATAAATTTTCTATAAAATGTAAACGTTGTGGATTTGAAATGGGAATGAGAGATATATATTCATTTATTTATAGGTGTATCATAATACAAATTATAGTCGTTGATCAACGGTAATAAATCAGAACGGTAACAAAACGGTAACAAAAATGGAATTCAAAATTTTTGTAAAAATTTGAACATTTTGTACAACCAAAATCGGTAGTTTAAGAATTTCTTAAACTACCGATTATAATAAGTATCCCCAAATTGGAATTTTTTTTTAAAATTTCAACATTTCCTACAAGCACAATCGGTAGTTTAAGAATTTCTTAAACTACCGATTATCATAAATAGCCCAAATTGGAATTCGAAATTTTTAAAAAAATTTAAACATTTTCTACAACCACAATCGGTAGTTTAAGAAATTCTTAAACTACCGATTATAATTGGTAGCCCCAAATTGGAAATCGAAATTTTTTAAAAAAATTGAACATTTTGTACAAGCATAATCGGTAGTTTAATTTTTTTCTTAAACTACCGATTATCAGAAGTAGCCCCAAATCGGAATTCGAATTTTTTTAAAAAAATTTAACATTTTGTACAACCACAATCGGTAGTTTAAGAAATTCTTAAGCTAATGATTATAATAAGTAGCCCAAAATTGGAAATCGATTTTTTTAAAAAAAATTTAACAATTTGTACATACACAATCGGTAGTTTAAAAAAATCTTAAACTACCGATTATAATAGGTAGCCCCAAATTGGAATTCGAAATTTGTTAAAAAATTTCAACATTTTGTACAAACACAATCGGTAGTTTAAGAAATTCTTAAACTACCGACTATAATAAGTAGCCCCAAATTGGAATTCAAATTCTTTTTAAAAAATTTAACATTTTCTACAAGCACAATCGGTAGTTTAAGAAATTCTTAAACAACCGATTATAATAATTGGTCCCAAATTGGAATTCGATTTTTTTTTTAAAATTTGAATATTTTCTACAACCACAATCGGTAGTTTAAAAAATTCTTAAACTACTGATTATAATAGGTAGCCTCAAATTGGAATTCGAAATATTTTTAAAAATTTGAACATTTTGTACAAGTACAATCGGTAGTTTAATTTTTTTCTTAAACTACCGTAGCCCCAAATTGGAATTCGATTTTTTTTTTAAAATTTTAATATTTTGTACAACCACAATCGGTAGTTTAAGAAATTCTTAAATTACCGATTATGATAAGTAGCCCCAAATTGGAAATCATAATATTTTTAAAAAATTTAACATTTTGTACAAACACAATCGGTAGTTTAAGAAATTCTTAAACTATCGATTATAATACGTAGTCCCAAATTGGAAATCGAATTTTTTTAAAAAAATAGAACATTTTCTACAAACACAATAGGTAGTTTAAGAAATTCTTAAACTACCGATTATAATATGTAACCCCAAATTGGAAATCGAATTTTTTTTAATAATTTGAACATTTTCTACAAACACAATCGGTAGTTTAAGAAATTCTTAAACTACCGATTATGATAAGTAGTCCCAAATTGGAATTCGAATTTTTTTTAAAAAATTGAACATTTTGTACAACCACAATCGGTAGTTTAGGAAATTCTTAAACTACCGATTATCATACAAAAAGTGGCCAGGAACAGACAGTTCCTGGGGTAAATGCAATCGGTAGATATTTAACTACCGATTGTATTACGCTTACACAATCGATAGTTTGTTATCTACCGATTGTTGTTGAATATACACAATCGGTAGTTTGTTCAAACCCGTTAACTACTGATTATAATGTAAAATTTGAAGAAAATAACTTGTTAAAAATAAATCGATTGCAAATCAATTGATAACTCAAAAAAAGAACATAAAATCCTTTCAAATGTTATACATTAAAATCAGTAATGTTAAACACTATAGTAATATCCATCAAGTTAACAACCACAACTCAATTTCTAACTATTTTGGTTTTGGTACGAGGAGCACGAGCACGAGCATCAGCGGCATTGGCTTCAGGGACATTTGCTTCAGGAGCAGCACTCGTTGATCCGCGAGATCTTTTATTGTGCTTTGATGTTACCCTCTTCGACCGATTTGCAGATTTCTCTCCAAACTTGATAGCATAGTCTTCATTATCGACGTTGTCAATGAGGTCTTTATGCGCACTCATTGGAGGCACTCCCGTATTGATGCACCCAGCTATCTTGTTCGACAAAAAATGCAACCTTTTTTCTCTGTATTTAGGCAATAACAATCAAACGATTATTATCTAAAATATTGATCAGTAATATTAAAATCAAAAGGAAATAACATTACGTACCAGCTTTTCATAGCCTGAGGGTTTGTCTTTGATGATGCACCTATATTCGGGCACACTGGTGCTCTTTCCTTTATCTTCACGGATCACGTGAAGATGAGAATGCTCCCGGTACCATACCATATAGCCAGGATCTGCTTCATCAGCTCGGGTGACAGGTGTCCCCTTGTTGTTCATAGATTGCATCTTGTTGTCCCAATGTTCAACTGATGGGTTACCAGAGTAAACAATTATGATCGAGTCCTTACCACAACACAGTTCTCCACGTCCAGCTCGAACCTGCCCCTGAAACGACTCCAAGGTTGTTCTTGGACAAAACCTAGTTGATGCATCACCCTTGTGGCATTGTACATTACATATCCAGTTGGATTCCACAAGGGTCCATAGTAGAACGCCAACTCAGACCTTCGCGCTATATGACCATTAGCTAGGTCTTCCCTGTAAGGATCAAAGCATACATCTTTGTATACCATGGAGTCTAGTTTCCTCCTCAAAGTAATCAACTCTTGCTCCTTGATCCTTGAATGGTTGCCTGAAAAGATATATTTTGTGCCTCGGGTTGTGCCTTTCTCCCATACCGGGTTCTCTCTGGCCAATTCGAGGGACTGGAAGTGATCATAGATCCATGTCTAGTGTACATATCAAACCAAGTATGAGAAAATTGATTCTTAAAAGAGGAAAAAATAAATAACAATCAAACCATCAATGGAGTTATCAAAATACCTGGAGTAAGCTCACGTTCCAGGCTATTTGGCTAGTCTTCTCCCGGGATGCCTTTCTCATCTCTTCCATCAAGAACGCAAGACATGTGTTTCCCCACGAAGTCTTGAACTTTGTGGAGGGGATTCAAAAGTTGTAAAAGGTTGGCGTCCACCCGGTTGCCACTAGCATTGGGAAAATCATACATCCCAAAACACATAGAAGATATGTTGTGGCTGCAGCATTTACCTCGTCATCGCTACACTCTGGGTTCAGCGCTTCCTTAGCCTTGGTGCCTCTGAACATATTCATCAGTGCCACCATGCTGAATTGCCTGGTTTTGTATTTAGTGCACCGGCTAAACTCTTCATCGGAGGTCGCTCGGTCCCAACCAAAGCACCTCTGAGTGTAAACATAAAGCTGGTCCCAGCTTAACTACTTCACGTAGTCAAACTTCACCGTCGTACCATGGTCGGTGAGAGCTAGAATCTACAGCACATCATCGGGTGTGATGGCCATCTCTCCCCACGGCATGTGGAAAGTATCGGTCTCAGGATAATACCTCTCCATGAATGCCGATATCGACACCCGGTCGTGAGGTAACATGGATTTTTCGGCGGCCGTAGATAGCCCCGGTTGTAGTATAATTTCCTTGAACCGTCGGCACTTACCTTCCAACGGCCAATCGTTCATCTTTGTTGGTGCGGCCGTAGGTTTGAGTAGACGGACTGCATTAGAATGGTCCTAATATACACGATGAATTAAAAAACAATTAGAATAAAAGTTAACACTTCTACGAATAAAAAGAATAAAAAGACAATATGTTAAGAATGGTGTTTTATAATTATTACCTCAGTAGAGTAGATTTCTTTTTCCCAAGAATCCTTGTACCCAAACAATAGATCTCCTCCATCTCTTGGGAGGCCAGGGATTTGACCTTGTTGTAGACCCTTCATCTTCAAAGAGTCGGGACCTTGTGTCCTCCTTTATTCCTAACTTGCTTCTTTGTAGCATTTTCTTCTTCTTGTGTACCACTTGGTCCACCTTCTTCGAAATATCTATCCTGTGGAGTACTTGGTCCTCCTTCTTCTTCGTTTGTACTTCTTGGAACGCTTGGTTGAGTTCCTTCGGTTATAACAATTCCCCTAGTGCTCGTTTGTCGTCTTGCACTAGCGGTAACCTTCTTACCACCTTCACGACGAGGCCCCAATAGAATTGTATCGTGGCCTTGCTTAGAATGCCTTTCCCTTCTTTGATACAAGATAAAGAACAATTATTTCAGTACATAATCGGTAGACAAAGTACATTGAACTCAACATATTGTTAACAATCGGTAGTCAAAAAAACAACGTAACTACCGATTGTGTACAATCGGTAGTAAAAAAAACTACTTAACTACCGATTGTGCACAATCGGTAGCTCGGGCTCTACATTATCTACCGATTATTAACAAAAAAAATGGAACAAAAAAGTCTATGGACAAACGTACAATCGGTAGTTACATAAAAAATTTAACTACCGGTTATCACTAAAATTGGATCCAGTAAAACAATCGGTAGTTTATGTCTAAATCTAACTACCGATTGTGATCGATGTTTTTGAGGATCACTAACTAGCACAATCGGAAGTTTAACCCTAAACGAAACTACTGATTATCACTACATGTGCATCCAGTAATACAATCGGTAATTTATGTCTAAATATAACTACCGATTGTGAAGAATGTTTTTGAGGATCACTAACTTGCACAATCGGTAGTTTAACCCTATACAAAACTACCGATTATCACTACATTTGCATCCAGTAATACAATCGGTAGTTTATAACCTAAACATAACTATCGATTGTGCATGATTTTCATGAGCAGTGAAAAACACTAGCACAATCGGTAGTTTAACACAACCACGAAACTACTGATTGTGCAATCTAACCTAAAACCCTTGATATTCTAGTGACTAATTCATGCGATTCAATCAATGTAAATACAAAATATGGCAAACCCCGTACCTTATTGGAGCCATCAAGTGTTCGAGAGGCTGATTGTCGGAATCGGTCTCCCTTTTTAGCTCAACCTCTTCGCGTTCTTCGTATTGTTCTTCAACAATCTCTCGATCTCTTATTCTTGTGGCAAAATCCGGCCACTTTGTATTAGGAGGTTGACGATTTGTTTGCTTTTGTCGAACCATCTTTAGATTGTAGTAATGACGATTAAATGGTTTACGATTAATCGGTTGAAGATGAATTCGATTGTGCCACAATCGGTAGTTTGAAAAAATGGAAGAAGAAGAGAAAAAAAAAATCAAAATCGGTAGTTCGAGAGGAAGTGGAGTGAAATAGGTTTAGGTTTATTTTTTATTAGTAAAAGGTTTTTTGGTAATTATTTGATTAGTGAAATGTATTTTAGTATTTTTAGATACCCCTAGGTCACCCTTAGCCACATCCATAGGATTGATTTAAAAAAGTCATCCCTAATTAGTTTTTGGTCGTCCTCAAATTCACCAGGTTAAAAAGATTCAGCAACTTCTCATCTTCTGGTCACCAATCAGAGCTTCTCCAACATTGTTGACACGTTCACATTCATCAATCCATTCACTGTAGATGTCGATAGGCTCAGTTAACATATTGATCTTAGTGCTATAACTCTCTTGACGAATACCACATATAGCTGAACCAATCGTTAGCTTCATATCCATGACACATTCAACGCCGTGATTACAAAAGGGACATGAGAATACTTTATCAAGCTTCTCCAACAATCGCTTATTTGGTGCTGGCTTTGTCCTTGACTTTCTTCTTGCCATTTTCAAACACTTATTTCCACTTATTTCCTAGCTAGACCAAAACTAAAGCTAATTAATCTGTGCGAAAAAAAATTATCGCTCTCTCTAGATGGAAACCTTTGCTTGTGTTCAGTCAGTAGTTGTGTTTTTGCATATGAGGCTGGGCATGTACTTTTATAGGTTAGAAAGACTTGAAACCCAAGTTTTTGTCACGATTTAGAAACTGGTCTGAACTCCTACTAAAGTTTCTACATGATAAACACAGGGTTTAGCCGTTGGGGTTTAGTCGCCGTAACCGCTTGTTTTTTTTTTAGAAACTGGTAACACTTCCCATGGATGTACCGTATCATACAAGCTAAGGAGTTGCTTGATCCATCAGAAGATCCCACTTTCTAAATCTAGCATCTGGCAAGTGGGCCTTCAAATCTGTAAGGATCCGATTAACATTTGACCAACGTCTGGAAAATAAGTTACCGGAATAGATAGATATTGACACTTCATCAACTTACTGCTCAATTTTTGGGATCCCTTGGCATCAATACCAGATGCAAATATGCCCTAAGGCCAAGCACTATGGTTGGCAATTCGCTTGGTTATAGCTTAAATCTAGCAAAAGACAAGTAATATGGAACATCGTTTGGCTTTAATCTGGCCCAAACTTTGGCTTTGCTAGAGAAGTGATCACATCTGATCCCAACTATAGTCAAGCGATAAAGACGGATATCAGTCAGAAAAATGCGTTTTATGGATACTTGGTATCCGTCTTAAAGGTGGGACGGATCCTAGGTTTCCGTCACGATATTGACAGATCCTAGGAATCCGTCTCGAGAATTATATTTGTTTGATATTTTTTTCCTTACACCACTCTCACACCCGATTTTGGTCATCCATCACCATTAACGGCTCTATGTTTTCTACCCTCGGATCCAAATGGATATTTTTCAAAAAAATTAAGAACTTTTCTTTATATATAAAACATCTTTTTCTTCTCAAATCACACCAAATCAATTTCTTTTAACTTGATTTCCTACTCAAATCCTCTCTAATTTATCATTTTGTCTCAATCAATTGAGATTTTCTTTAATTTTCTATACAACTCAAAATCTCTTCTCTTAATTTAGTTCAATATGGTTAATAAGAATTTTTTCAAAAAAAAAGATATTAATCTTACAAATGCTTATGTTTCTATGAGTTATGATAAAATCATTGGTTCTCAGCAAGCATCGGCTCTATTTTGGCAACGTATTCTCGAAGTCTTTGTATTGCAAAACGGAAATGTTTATAATAGGGACCCAAGTTCCTTGAAAACTAAGATTAAAGAAATAAAAAAATACGTGAGATAATTCGTGTCGATTCTTTACGCTATACATCGGAAAAGTAAAAGCGGTGCTTCACATGAAGATTTGGTAAGTTGTATAATTGAATTGGGTTATTTTTGATTAGTGATATTAGTAATTAATTGATTGTTTTAACTCCAATGTTTCAGACTCGAGCTGGTCGGGAGCAATTTCAAACCCAAACAGGACAACCATTCAAGTATGATGCTAGTTATGTAATTATAGAAGATAATCTTCCTGGGTTTGATTATCAACTCACCGTCGAGCAAAAAAATATTTTTTCCAGCATTCAGACTTTACAACAGCACAAAATGGGACGGAAGTACTACCTAATGGAGAGATTCATCGGCACTACAAGCATATAGCGAGGCCCATAGGTACTTAAGACTTAAAAAGAAGCAAGGATGAAGAAGGACCGCGAGCAGGGTATTTGTAGGGGAGAAAATGGGGTACTTCAAGCGAGATGGATGAATCGATTATCGATCAAAAAACTGGAGAAATACTCGAGTATTTTAGACAATCACATTCAAGGAAAGAAGAAAAAAGAGCACAGATGCAAGCCAAGTTCTTCGAAATTTGGTCTGGTAACCAACAAATGCCGTCTCAATCGCAAGAGGAAAAAGATAATGCAATTATGTGTATGGATCTTACAAACCTAGCCCCAGCGGAGCGAAAATATTATCGAAAGAAACAAAGTGATATTTGAAGAGGTTGAACATAATCGTTGTCGATGATTCGGAGGATAATGAAGTGATCCAACTCTAAATGTTTTCCCCTGAAGAAGTAATTTAGTTTAGTATTTTAATTTCCAGTTTAATTTTTTAAATTTCCAGTTTAATTTTGAATTAATAGTGTTATTTTAAATTTTAATGATCTTCCAATGTGGTTGTTGTTTGAATTAATGGAAACTTTAAATTTCGAGTAATTATATTGTCATATGAAAACTTTAACCAACGAATCTATTTTTCGAATTAACATCATCGGATATTTATGTAAAAAGTGATCACTAATTTAAAACAATCTTTGTTAATTAAAAATCAAAATTACAACTGCTCTAAAAGTAAGACATTTTTTCATTAATAGATAAAAACTTAAAATTATATATTTTATTAAAATTAGGTGATACTTAGACCTAATATATTTAGACCTGGATAACATAGTATTAAGCCCCGACAAAGAGATAAATCTTCTTTTATTTCCCGGTACGAGATTCTATTATACTTGCAGCTTTGAAATGATAAAATGGCTCTCCTTTCCATTTGGTATATGCCGCCTGTGCCGCAAACCTGTCCCATTTGTGCCTAGCGAGAAACTCGTTTTACTTGTAGTACAAATTCTTAACATGAATGGTCCTATCAGAAATATAGTCGTCTCTGTAATCAAAGTATGGACCCATGTACTTCACGCCCCACTTGGGAATGAAAGGTCCTGTTTTTACCAGATTATGAAATATACCCTCATCCCGATGTTCTTCGGGAAGATCCAAAACGACGTAAAAATCCTAACCCATTTCGTCTCCTCCTCAACAAGCTTTTATTTTTTATTTAGTTGGAATTAGTCGTAACCTTGTTTCTTGAGTACCTCTTTATCCATGACACTAATTTGTTTGCTTCTTTTGCGTGTCTCTTCTTCCATAACAATTATTAATTTGGTAGTTGATGATGATGATAGAGTAGTTCGTTTGTATCTTTTGAGTATCTCTTCAGTTGAATTGGTAGTTTATGATGTACTTGCCATTGCAAAAAAGTTTTACTTTGAAGGAAGTAGTAAATTATGGAGAAAGATTTGTTTGAATAAAGTAGTGTTTGGTGGAGAATGGATTATCCTATTTATATGCATAAAGGGCCAACGACTCTATTTTTTAAGCATTACATCAAACGGCTATAAAAAAGGTTACATAACGCCTAACGCGTATATTTTTTGAACCTTACATCCAACGGATATATCAATGGTTACATAACGGTTATATTTTTTTCATATAATACCACCACTCTCTATCATTTATTCTAAACACAACTTACCCAAAGCATTCGCAACTCCAATGCTTCAATATGTATCTAAAATCAAATATTATGTATGGAAGCAAGAGAGGATTGTTCATTATGTTTCATGGGTCTGATGCAATGCCCCTGGATGTATTCTAAGTGTACCCAAGTAGGCTGCCCTGGCATAAAAATGGTCATTGAATCATAACCAGAAAAAATTAGGTATTTGCGATGTTAATATCCAAATTGTCGCGAAGAAGCACAGTTGCTAGACGATGTTGTGAAAGCTAAATAATATGAAAGGGTAAATGATCTATGCAAAAACTTCAAAGTTAAAGCCAAATTAAAGACGGGTGTGTGCAACCTGTCACGGGGTCGGTCCTTCGCCTCGACTTTACTCTGTGTGGCACTTGTCTAGAATTCCGTTACTAGATAAGTAAGCCTCCCAAACAAAGTTTAATACAACTTTGTGTAACTACTCAAGATCAAAACTCACAAGAAACTCAAGAACGCTCAAGAACAAGAGAGAATGATTTGAATGAGAGAAGTAAGTGTGTATTGCTATCTTTACTTGAATACTTGGATTGTTGGATGATTACATATGAGAATGGCATCCCTATTTATACTAGTTGGGAGCCAAGAGTGTTCTAGAGATTTATCTAAGATCTATACAAGTGTATGGCTAAGATCCACTTCTAGATTATTCTACTCTTATCCACAAATATCTACACCATTCTAGAGTATTTTAAGAAAAGGACAAAATAGAGAAGATTCTAGAATGGAGGATAGCCAATTAGCCAAATGGGCTAGCCATGATGGTACACAAGGGTGAGTTAGCCATTTGTTGAGCTATGTGGTGCACCCTTGTGACATTCTCCCCCACCCGAATTCGCAGACGTCCTCGTCGTGTTGTACTTGTCGATGAGATCTTTGTGTTGCCAAAGTAAGTCTTCATGTTCCCAACTGGCTTCACTGTCTGGTTGATCCTTCCATCAGACAAGATATTCCTTATAAATTCGCCCTCCTCTTGAGACACGTCTGTGTGACTCTATGCTTGAAGCCTGCTTGTCTAGAGAGGTAATCATATTGAACGGGGCTCTCTTGGTAACTCATCTAGACTCGTCATCTTAATCCGCATAATATGGCTTCAAGCAGCTGACATGAAAGACGGGATGGATCTTCATGTGGCTAGGTAGCTCCAATCTATAGGACGCCTTCTCGACTTTCTTGACGATGCTAAATGGTCCCTCGTACCGTCGAATGAGTCCCTTATGTACCTTCCGAAAAGCTTTGAACTGTTGCGGGTTCAACTTCAGCATGACTAAGTCACATTTTTCGAAAGATACGGGTCTCCTTTTCTCGTCCGCCCATTTCTTCATACGCTGAGAGGCTTTCTCCAAGTATGCTTTGGCCAAGTCGAGCTTCTCATGCAACTCCTTAGTGAATTGAAAAACAACAGGGCTCTTTCCTCTGTATCCTCCAGCGAGTGTGTGTGGCATCAGAGGTTGTTGGCCTGTGGCCAACTCGAATGGACTGTGGCCAGATGATTCACTCTTCTGCAAGTTGTAGCAAAACTGAACCACGTCTAACAGTTCCACCCAATTCCTTTGGTTGGCGTTCGCGAAGTGTCTCAAGTACTCCTCTAACAAAGCATTAGTGCGCTCCGTTTGTCCATCTGTCTGATGATGAAAGCTTGTAGAGAAGTTGAGCTCGGACCCAAGTAACTTGAACACTTCTGTCCAAAATTTCCCCGTAAATCTTGGATCGCGATCACTAACTATGATCTTTGGTATACCCCAATATTTCACCACATACTTCACGAACAGTCGAGCATCCTGTTCCGCGGTGCAGTCTGTAGGTGCAGCGATGAAGGTAGAATACTTGGTGAAACTGTCCACGACCACCAAGATTGATCCCAAGCCATCTACCTTGGGTAAGGCAGAGATGAAGTCCATCGATAAACACTCCCACGGTTTACCTGGCACTGGTAATGGATCTAGAAGTCCTCCTGACTTCTTGTGTTCTACCTTATCCTGCTGGCATACCAGACACGTCCGAACATAGGCATCCACATCGTCCTCCATCTTTGGCCAGTAATAGCAAAGCCAAAGTCCTTCTCTGGCCAGGGTGGCCTTCCCATCGAGTGTCATGACACTCATGCATTAGTTCACGCCTCAGTTTCCCATGCTTAGGTATGAACATCTTGTTCCCATGTGTGAATAGAAGACCGTTTTTCAACCAGAACCGATGAGTCTTCCCCTTATTCACCGCATGAATGAGGCTATTTGCAAAAGTGTCCTGTTCCAAGCCTTCATGTACACGATCCGGAATGGTGCCTGATAATTTTGTGATGGCAGCTACACGTTCCAAGGAAAGATCGGCAAGTTCCGCTTTTCGGCTCAATGCATCAGCAACATAGTTGGTGCGACCTGGCTTGTACTCAAGCTTCATGTGGAACTCGGCCAGAAAGTCTTGCCACCTTGCTTGCTTCGGAACAACTTCTTCTGAGTCTGGAAGTAACTGGTAGCCACATTATCGGTGAAGACCATGAAATGTGACCCAAGAAGGTAGTGCCTCCATGTCCGAAGATAATGTGTGACGGCAGTCATCTCTTTTTCTTGCACCGTGTAGCGTCGTTCCGCATCGTTCAGCCTCCGACTTTCATATGCAAGTGGGTGTCCTTCCTGCATAAGAACTCCGCCAATAGCAAAATCGGAAGCGTCAGTGTATACCTCAAAAGGCTTGGCGTGATCAGGTAATCTTAAGACTGGCTCCTTCATAACCGCGTCTTAAGATCATCGAAAGCGGCTTGGCACTCTTCACTCCACGTCCAAGTTTTCGCTTTCTTTAGCAAGTCCGTGAGCGGTGCTTCTCTCTTCGAGTATCCCTTAATGAATCTCCGGTAGTAGTTGACAAGTCCTAGGAAAGACCGCAACTAAGCCACTTTGGTAGGCGGTTCCCACTCCTTGATAGCCTTGATCTTCTTTTCCTTCATCCAGATTTGTCCATCACTTATCCAATGTCCAAGGAAGGACACTTTGGGCTGAGCGAAGCTGCATTTCTCCTTCTTCACATATAAAGAGTTCTCCCTCAGTACTTGGAACACGATCCGCAAGTGTTTGAGGTGCTCATCCAAAGTGTGGCTATACACGACGATATCGTCAAGGTACACGACTACGAACTGATCGAGATATGGGCGGAATACCTTGTTCATCAAAGTACAAAATGTGGCAGGAGCATTTGTTAGACCAAAAGGCATAACTAAGAATTCATAAGCTCCGTACCTCGTTACACATGTGGTCTTCGGCTCGTCCCCTTCTGCTATTCGAACTTGATAGTATCCCGACCTCAAGTCCAGCTTTGTGAAGTATCGAGCATTACCCAATTGATCTAACAAGTCTTCTACTCGGAGAATTGGGTACTTGTTCTTTACGGTCACCTTGTTTAGGGCTCGGTAGCCGATGCACATCCGGAGACTTCCGTCCTTCTTCTTCTGAAATAGCACTGGGGCTCCGTAAGGGGCCTTAGAGGGTTGGATGTAGCCGACATCCAATAATTCCTTGAGTTGCTTCTTCAACTCTTCCAACTCTGGCGGGGCCATGCGGTATGGGGACATGGCGGGCGTCTTTGCTCCAGGTTCCAGCTCGATCTGATGATCTACCTCCATCTTAGGTGGTAGTTGCTTGGGCAACTCGGATGGCATCACATCCTGGTATTCATGAAAAGCTTTTTGCACCTCCAATGGAACGACCTCGACCAGTTCTTCGCTTTCCTCAATGATGGCTACTACAAAGGTGGGTTCTCCCTTCTGAACACCCCTCTTTAGTTGTAGAGCCGACAGTGCACTCGAGCAAGTCTCCTTGGTCCGGGTGGCTGGGATCACATATGGAGACTTCTCGTCACTGATGCTGACTACGCCGAGGCAAGGCACCACGGCAACTTTGGAACGATCCAAGAAATCCATTCCAAGAATAACTTTGAAATCGTCCATCTTTACCAACATAAAGTCGGTAGTTCCTTTTCACGCACCAACCTTCATTTCGACCCCCTTGGCCGCTCCGTGAACAGGTATGGCTTCTGAATTTACCGCCTTGATGGTGCTTGAATCCTCCTCGACCTTCAACTTCAATCTCTCGGCTTCTCCTTTAGAGATGAAATTGTGTGTTGCACCAGAATCGACCATTTCTTTGGTCTTCTGCTCGTTTAGACTTATGTCTACATACATAAGTCTTTTTTTCTCCTTTGGTGCTGGACGTTTTTCCTTGGGCTGGCTCTTGATGGCGCTCAAGTGAACGGCTCCCAGGTGCGAGTCTTCGGTTTTCTCTTCATGCTCCGCAATCAAAGAGTTGAGCAAGTTCTTTTTGGGACAATTGCGGAAAGATGGTCACCTTGGCAAATGAAGCATTTCTTCACAAGGTTATCTTGTCTTCCTTTCCACCCGTTATTTGACTTGGACCCTTCGCGGCTAGTTTGTGGCTTATCGCGGTAGTTCCTGTCTCCCCCACCCGTTCCTTGTGGTAATGGCTTGGATGGCTTGTTCTTGGAAAATTGATCAGGTTTGCTTGAAAAGTCATCAAGTTTCTCGACAGTGCTTAATGCGGTGGACAATTCAGTAATACCTCTTCGTTGAAGTTCCATAGAAGCCCAATGAGGTAGGCCACGATTGAAGTGGTAGAAGCGGTCCTTGTCTGCCATTGTTAATATGTCTAACATGAGGGAATTAAATTGTTTGACATATTCGGAAATGGTACCTGAATACTTCAAATTGTGAAGCTTGTCCCGAGCTTTGTGCTCAACGTTCTCCGGATAGAACATGGCTTTAATCTCCCTTTTGAACTCCGCCCAAGTAGTGATGGTACAGACTCCTCTCTCGATTTCTGCATATTTTCTTCTCCACCACAATAATCCATCTTCTATCAGGTACATGGTCGTCGTGTCGACCCGTTCTTGCTCGTCATCAAGGACCGTGGCCCTGAAGTATCTTTCCATGTTCCATAGAAAGTTTTCCAGCTCCTTAGCATCCCTTCCACCAGCGTATTCCTTTGGTTCTGGCACCCTCACTCTAGATGGTTCACGAACCGCACCTCCTCGGATCAGGGTCTTTAGCTCATCAATTTGAGCTTGCAGCATCTTCACATGTGCACCCATCTCTTTCTGATACGTCTCAAAAGAGACCTCCATCGATTTCTCCGAATCTTCTATGTAGCACTTTGTTGATCCATGGCTTCCCTAAAGTCCATGCTCAACTTTTCTACCATCTCCGTATTGGAAGAAACCTTTTCCTCCAATGATCCAACACGAGATTCTAAACGGGGGCCCACTGACTTATCCCGTTGTTGTTTCTTTGTCTTCTCAACCTTTTCATTATTGTTAGTGATAACAACATTTGCATCATTTGAAGACATGGTGAGAGATGTTACCGAGAGTAGTATGAACTTAGCTCTGATACCAGTTGTCACGGGGTCGGTCCTTCGCCTCGACTTTACTCCGTGTGGCACTTGTCTAGAATTCCGTTACTAGATAAGTAAGCCTCCCAAACAAAGTTTAACACAAAACAAGAGAGAATTGATTTGAATGAGAGAAGTAAGTGTGTATTGCTCTCTTTACTTGAATACTTGGATTGTTGGATGATTACAAATGAGGATGGCATCCCTATTTATACTAGTTGGGAGCCAATAATGTTCTAGAGAATTATCTAAGATCTATACAAGTGTATGGCTAAGATCCACTTCTAGATTATTCTACTCTTATCCACAAATATCTACACCATTCTAGAGTATTTTAATAAAAGGACAAAATAGAGAAGATTCTAGAATAGAGGCTAGCCAATTAGCCAAATGGGCTAGCCATGATGGTGCACAAGGGTGAGTTAGCAATTTGTTGAGCTATGTGGTGCACCCTTGTGACAAACCGTTGTGGAGAAAAAGGTCACCAAACCAAGCATTGTCCGAACATAATTCAATTTGAATACGCTAATGTTACTGAATGCTCAATGCCTAATTGTAACACTTATATGAAAATGCACACTTCTAAAGCAAAAAACACGTATGGAAAACATTTCTAAAAATGTCCAGTGTGTCTTTCGGTGGAATGGACTGATTAAGTGTCGTTATGTTTTAGTGTTACTAGCGGTTTGAATTTCAGGAATATGATGTACTTTTGTTTTATATAATTGATGTTGGTTTTTATTAATTGACACTGCAGATTTCAGAATGACAACACGATAAAAAACTAGACACTGCAAATACTAGCCAATCTACTCGTCTCCTACTTGACTTGACAAGACTAAAACTGCAAAGACATCTGGTGGACCCATTGCAATGCTCTATTGTGAATGGACACACGATAAAAGACTATACACTGCAAATAACAGCCTTGCATATCTCCTATTGTAAATGACCATACGATAAAAGACTAGACACTGCAAATATCATCCTTGCATGTCCACTATTGTTAATTTCGATGTTCACCTTATGAGTCATTTTTTCCCTTTGATGTTCACAGTGCTGGCAATCATTTCGATGTTCTATCTCTATAAATACAACACTTCTCGCTCAATATAACACACACAAAATTCTCAAGTTCTCATACCCATCTACTCATTTGTTTTTCATCGTTCATATTTTATAATCTTCACTATTCGCAGTAGTAATGGCTAATTATACCGAAAAACAAGATCAAAACCTTGTTTGGTCTTACTATTATGTTACACAGGTTCCCATCGGACAAAATATGTCCCCGACGTTATTCTGGTCCCAGGTTCTCCAAATGTTTAATAATATTGATGGGAACCCAAACAATCGCAACTGCAACTCGATCAAAAATCGGTTCTGTATTATCAAAAATATTATGCAAAGGTTAGTGGTAATACAAATACCAGTATATCGAACAAGGGCGTCATGGATGACAAACCAAATGATTATAAGTGTTTACCATTTAATTGGATTTTATTTTAAAGAGCATTTTCCAATAATACACTTATTCAATACATTTTTGGTTGTTCATTGTTGGACGAAGCTTCCCGTACTGCATATCTTGAAAAATACGGGATGCTATTCCGTTTTAATCATTGCTACTCAATGATGGTAAAACTCTTTCCTCATATGAACCCAGAACGATTAGCACAACAACCAACTCCTGCCAATTCCGATAACGAGGAATAACTGGTTTGATTATAGGTTTTATGGGTATATCTCTTTGTAAACCCTCACGAGACAAAACTCGTCCATTTGGGCCACCTTATGGTTTAAAGGCTTATTGCATGTGCTAAATGCAACTGTGACTCCTGTGAAAATGAGATATCTTAATATCTAATGATGTAATGTTGTTTTGAATAATTGATATTAATTATTTATGCTACTTTCGTTATTTTATTCATTGCAAAATAGATTATGCCGGTTAAAGTACAAATAACGAAAACATATTACAATACTTAATTAAAATCCTGATTCACTTTCGTATGAAACACGATTACACTTAGCATGTGTAACAAGTCTTTAAACCACTAAACGACCCTGGTGGACGAGTTGTGTCTCGTGAGGATTTACAAAGAGATGTACCCACAAAACTTGTTATAATCAAACTTAGTCTTCATCGGAATCAACTTCAAATGTATGGTTTTTCATGAATGTAAGTAAATCAGGAAACTTTGTTCTTAAAAACTGATAACACTCATCAAATTCAAATTATTTGCCTTTTTATTCATTGTATTTCACTTTTGCTAGTCTCTCCTGCAACGTTCAAACATTAAAATTAGTAACATATTAGTTGAAAGAAACATAAAATAAAATTTGAATAAGTAAAAAGAAAAAAAGATTTACAAATCGATGGATCATTTCTTTAGGACAAATGCAGTTGTTATAAATAGTTGATTGAAGGACGATAAACTGTATAACTTCTTCATGTATTAAAACACTAGGATATGACCCGTGACGTTTTGGCACGATATTTGACCTATTCTTCAACATAGAGATGCAAGTTTAAGATACCGATGATCTGAAATTGATAAAACCGACATGTCTTTAGATACTGAATCTAAATTGGTGGCTATATAAGTTCCATATGATTCATGTCTCACTGCCGCATGGTAGCCTATATTTAAGGTAATGGTATTTCACTAAATTGGAGTTTAACTACGTAAATCGTTTGACGTTTTCTTTTGGTTAATTATCTCTAAATCCAACAGATATAAATCCGGCAATGAGAAGGAAAAAAAAAATTAAATCGAATATAACCAAAATTATACTAGCGAAATGAAGAGTTGGTAGGAAAACTAATTGAGTTGCATCAGGCAAGGTGGTATGTACAAATTTCCTCTCTATTAAATCCTTCCATAAGTTTCCATTAAAAATGTTACCATCATTTGGTGTCTAAAAAAAAATTCTTTCAGAGACACCTATCCAATTGTATTTACTTCACAATATTATGGATTCTGATGTTGGTAAAACTCAAACGCTTAGAACCTATATTACTCCATTTCTCACCGATATATAAATTAGCTACCAATCAAGACATAAGAACAGTAAAGGCGTTTTGACCTTGACAAAACTTGGAAGTAGAAAGCTTAAACAAATAATGGAATACTATGTTTACCCACTTAAATAGCTACATTCCCAAGTTTGTACTTTATTGGCTAAATAATAAGATGGCGAAAAAAGTTATGAATGATGCTGGAATCTTATTCTACTATTTGCCTAATTAATCTAGTCAAACTTTAGAATCATGCAACGGGATATTGAATAACCCAGTCCAAATAAGTCGATTCTGCATTTGGACCTTGATATGACAACATACACTTCTGGGCCTGACGTTAAAGCAACAACCCTTTTTCTTATAATCTAAGAAACAGTTTCTGAATTGTTAGTTTCTGACCTAACACTACTGGTAAGATTAGTGTTGCCGGCACACGAATCCAGGTCTTCAAAGGGTCCAAAATTAAACCTGTTGTAAGAATTTCCGTGGAATTGCTACGGAGCGACAGCTTTGACATCTGTGTCACTTCAAGAAAACATAGTGTTGACTCCTAGGGGGCGGAAGTTTTCTTTTCGACGGCGATGGCGAATTTTTTAATGGTGAACTTTTTAAGGGAATAAATTTCATAGAGAGGATCACGCTCTTTGGAACAACCACCATGTAGTTCACCAATCTGAGCCTGAGGTGGCCATAAGGTGACATCGTTTGAGTAAGTGAACTAAATTGTACAATGAAATTTTAATAGTGGGGAGGCATTACTTATTTATCATCTAGCAGACATATCCAATTTGGCCACATCATTAGTCCCCGTGAAATCAAACTCCTTTCACTTTCGAATAATGCGAACCCCAGTCATCCAGGTCTCATTTCCTGAACTTGGTTTATACGATCAAAGTCTTGTAAGAGTTACTTGGGAGTTGTTTTAAAGACCTGGAGCGAATCTGGGAACCCATCTGAAGTACCTACATGGGTGCAGATGGGTTTCAAAATAAAGGAATGCTCAAAATAAAAATAAAACGATTAGTGGTTCAAATACACATAAGTGAACTGTTATGAACTTTATGAAGCCGTGACTCCATGAATAAGCCTAAAATATCTTTACAGATGTTACCAAAGAGAAAACCATGGAAGCGATAATTAACCCCATGCCATACAGGTAATGCAGTAATCTAAATTTGAAATGAAATGATAATATAGCAAGTACAACAAATGCCTAAACCTAGAGCTGAATAGTAAAGGTAGTGTGTTCAAAAGATCATACGGTTCTAATCTTAAGGTCCTAGACAATGAATGGTGCCTCTTGTATGATATAGACAATTGCAGATCCGGGACAGCTGCCCAGGTATTATAACACTTGTATCGACTAAGTAATAATGAGTCTTCTCCATCACTTGGAATTATTTAGGGCTGCACAGGAGCCGACCTGAAAAACCGCACCCGCCCGAACCCGATAAAATCGTGGGTTTTATAATTGAACCGACCCGCTACGGGTTGGTATATGATTTTGAAAATTTAAAACCCGGATACCACGGGTCGGTTTACGGGTTTAGTGCAGCACCCGCCCGAACCCGCCCGTTTAACCCGTTTATTCTGAACCTGTGTTGCTGTACTGTTTTGTCAAGATGTTTTCACACTGACCTGTACTTCAATATCCTTCCTTATTATTTTTATGTCAAAGAGGACTCTCCCAGTTTTCAAACAAGACCAAAATTTCTGAATTCCATTGAGAAATGATTTTTGTACGAATTTTTGATTTCAAACTGCCGAAACTGCATTTTCTGAATACGGGATTCCTGTTCTGTTTTTGATGAGTCTTTTTAACATAGCTATAAATCTTACTGTATTTTCTTACAATTTTATTGTGTTAGCTTATTCTTTCTAGTTTCAAATGAGCCAAAAATCACTCATTTTCATTGTGTAACGAAGCCTACACAAATTTCCAAAGACAGACTATTCCAAACTAAAATTTCAGAAATCATTTAAAAACTTACCATTTCAAGTTCTATAATTGCCACATGAACTTCTAAAATAACGATATGGATTCAACTCCATACAAATGATAAGAAAGCAAAGAAAATAAATTAATCCTTATTTTTGTGGCTAGTGTATATCCCTTGTATAATTGTATTTGTTATTATATTTTGACGATGTTTGGTGTTTTTTGATGTTTCTTAGGAGGCTTAATGGGTGATTCATCAACTCAATCTCTATCTGCCTTTTCTTTCCTGTTTTTTTTTCTTCTGTTTTTAGTGTTTTTTGCTGCCAGTCTCTTTCTATCTGCCACGGGTTAACCCGCGCAATAAACCGAACCCGCCCGACCCACCTCGGGTTGAAACCGACCCGACCCGCCTGTGGACGGGTTGGTATACGATTTTAAATATTAAAACCCGTCTCTAGACGGGTTGGTAGTTGGTTTTACCCCAAAACCGATCCGCCCGCCGGTTGTGCAGCCCTAGAATTATTAGAAGAACAAAATACGGTAAGAAATCAACGTAATACTAAAATTGAATTAAACGGTACTTCCATCCAAAATTTACAGATAGAAGTTTAGTGAGTCGATACCTCTAATTCATCATTCGCCATATATATTGGAATCCTGGGCAGGACATTATTTATCCAATCTCGAAGATAATCAAGACCTGCACAATAAATAAAGAACTGCAAAGAAAATTGCCAAGGCATATATACCATTGATGTGTTGTTGTCTTTCAAGAATAATAGTAAGAGTAAAAGCCAGGGACCTCCAATTGCATCAGCATGAGAATGTATAATAATAACCGCATCAATTGTGCTCAGTTGAGGATGCTCCAATTGCATCATCCAGGGATTTCAACATAATTTGCAAACAAAGACTGATTGATGACAGCATATCAATCAGTTCTACGAACCAGCACCAACATCTCACCATATCTTCAAACACAAACTCTAACATCAACCTTCTTTCTCTTGCTCAAATTTTTGTCCCGTCTCGGTGTATTGTCTGTTTGCATAAGGAAAAATTAAAAATATATTTCGAATTTGAATTATCAGTTGGAAATCTGTTTTATAACGTTAGAAATTTATGGATATGTCTCAGACATCCATTTTACCCGTTAAATGGACATGTGTGGTTTATTTTCGGACAGTTATGTCCTTGTCATTTTAATTGGGTTTGTCCCCAACATTTCTCCAACATATGAAATATGAAATAAAATAGGAAAAATATACCGTAATAGTTAACGGATAAAAATACTATGTCTCCAACATTTCTCCAACATTTTCGGGCAAAGACATAACTGTCCATTTAATGGATAAAATAGACGTCTGAGACATATCCTTAAATTTCTAGAATTATGAGATAGATTTTTAACTGATAATTTAAATCTGGGATATATTCCCAATTATCTCTTTGCATAAAACCCAACTTCAAACTACGGATTCGTGTTTGTCTTGGATACAGAATATGTTTAAATGCTCCGATCAAAGCCATCAAACCCGGGTAGACAAAATCATCTTTTTTTTTCCTATTTTCTTGTTTATCGGCAGCAACATATCAATCAGTTTTTCACGACAAAACCACTTTCGTCTTCCGTTACTTCACTAACCGTCCAAAGAAGTTATCAAACAGGACCAACACAGTATTGGTTATTCAAAGAGTAAATAGTAAAAGTTTAAATTTTAAAGAGTAATTTTTATTAATTTAGATTTCTTTCCAGAGCGCAGAGATAAAAATCCATGTATTACCCAAACAGAAACTAAACAGACAAATAAAAATAAAAGAGAAATTTTGTGTTTGGGTCGTAGGTTTTGGTATGGTAGAGTGTTTGGGTCGTAAATTTGTCCAATGATGTGTTTGGGTCGTAAGACCGTCAGTCAACACGGTCAAACTAACCGACCGTTAGTCCAAAAAATTACAAGTTTGCCATTCCGTCAAAGCACCCATAAACAGCCGTTTTTTTGTCAAAAATTCGGCAAAAATTCGGTAAAAATTCTATGTATCATTTTTCCGTTCAAAAAATCGGCGAAAAAAACGTCAAAAATTCGTCAAAAAACGCCAAAAATTCTCTGCATCATTTGCTTATTACGGGTTTTTTTTTTTTTTTTTTTTTTAACAAATTTGTGTTAAATATTTACTTGAACCATTGCATTCACCACCATAACAAGAAAACTTAACAATAAACAAATTGGCATCACAACAAAATAAGATTTTTAAGGATTTAAACAAGTTATACAATTGTAGAGTAGAGTATTTGGTTTGACAAGACAAAAAACAAAGTTAAAAACTAATACCATTTAACCCCAAAAGTAGAATTGTTGGTTTTCTTTAGCTGTGGCTGGTCTTGATTGTGCCCCAAAAGGGAAGCAGGCCTTGTTGATGTAGTAGGCTGTTGTGTGATTGTAGATGCCTGAGATGATGCCTGAGATGATTGAGATGCAGTAGCACTATGAGTACCTCTTCCTCTTCCCCTTGCAACACCACCCCCTCTTTCTCTTACAGCTGCACTTGTAGTACCAGCTGCACCACCTCTACCTCTTGCAATAGCACCAGGTCTCCCTCTACCAATTGGAATGTCAGCCATAGGTGGAATTCCACCTCTAGGTACTCCTCCATTAGTTGTCCTAATACCTGTAGTTGTATATATTCTGGATGTAGGTGTTGGTCTAGGTATTGCGGCTCCATCACTGATAAGAGGCCTCCTATCATGTGGTCCACGATATATATGGACACCTAAGACCAATACATCATACATTAGATGGATGAGCTAGGTACTGGTGTCATGGATTAACATATGGTTCATTCACAGTTCAAGAAAGTGAAATGTACAAAAGAGATTCTGATAGCTACCACTTACCAACATTGGATGGATGACCCTCAGGTTGAAATTTGCAACCAGTTCTATTATGGCCCCACTCTTTACAAACTCCACATTGTTTCATTCCCCTTTGTATTCCAAGTTGCTCATTCCTCTCTCGCCTTCTTTGCGATCTTGGCCCTACCAACTGGTCTTACGATTCTTGGAGGATTTACCTTGTAAACATCAGGGACCTATATTTGGCAATATTAAGTTCATATTTATACATTCTGTTGGATTAGTTAAATGAAACACAAAATATATTGGATTAGAAATCATACCTCAAGCCAATGTACCGGATTGGCTATTGGCTCTATATTGCCAGCATAAGTTGCCATGTATTTGCTAACAAAATGACATTGATCCACAAAACTGTAAACGAACATTCTCTCTGTGCCTTTTCAATTTATTCTCAGCTCTCTCTATTAACCTATCTTGATCCCAAGTGAGGGCTAGTTGCTCTCTATTGTAAAAAATTTGCATGGCTAGTTTCTCAAACTCCATCACTAACTTGCATATAGGCATTGCCCTCAATTTAAGAATCCATTTGTTAAAAGACTCACTGAAATTGTTAGTGATATGCTCACATCTAGAAGTATGATCAAACTTGTGCCTTGTCCATTCTTCCTTTGGATGAGATTCTAACCAGGTTCTGGCTTCTTGATTCAAGTCTTCCACTTGTTGCATCCAAAACTGGTAATCTATCTCGTTGTAGCTTTTTGCTGCCTTCCAAACAAGTTCCTCTAAATAAGCGCCAGGGTGCTTCATCTTCATGTTCTTGTACAAGTGTCTGAAGCAAAACCTATGATAGTGTTTGACATGTGCAAATTGTCTAGCCACACCATCAATCAAACCTTAAAACAAAAAGCATCATCAAATTACAACAATGTTAACTAAGAATGTGCATTGCTAAAAAACTGGTGTAATACCTTTTTGTTGATCAAAAATAAATGTAATTGGCTTATCTTGAATGGTCACATGTGGCGCAAGAATAGACAAGAACTTATTCCAAGTTTCCTTGCATTCGTTTCTGCAAAAATATATGGCAAGGGGAAATATACCATTATTGTTGTCCAAAGCCATAGCAGCCAAGATCATTCCTGCATACTTCCCTTTTAAAAATGTACCATCTAATCCAATAATCAGTCTGCAACCATTAAGAAAACCATCTAGACTAGCCTTGTACATAATGAACAACCCTGCAAATTGTTCATTCACACCTTATTTACTCCAAGTTACAACACTGAATCTGTCTACACAGTTCTGGTACTTGCCTATAACTATCTTCAAATGACCCAAAAACCTTTTCTAAACATATGTGCCTAGCATGCCAAGCAGTCCAATATGAGATATCTACTTTATACTTTCTCTTCACCCTATCTTTAATATGTGAAGGCTTGCAGTCAATGTGGTCAGAAACATACCCCATTATCTTTGAAGCAACCTCATCTTGCATTATCCATAGGATTTTTCAAACCTGTATACAAACAACAAACATCAAGATTTTAATAAGCACAACATAATGAGACACAAAATAAGGAGACATGAAAAAAGAGCACACACCTTTAGGTTTACAACTATGTTTCAACTCTCCAGATTTGCACCTAAATGTGATCTTATCAAAGGTTGGATAACAGTTAACTCTCCAAGTACATCCTTCCGCTGCACATCTCCATTCTTGCCTTTTTTCAGTATTCATTATCTTTTTAACACTAAAATGCCTCTTAATTGCTAACTCTCTCAAGTACTTCCTACAATGAATAAATGTTGGCCATTCCATGCCAATATATAACTGATCTGTGGGAGAATTTGCAACACTAAACTCATCATCCTCATCTTCATTTTCATACAGATTTTGGGTGTTTTTAATGAACTCACCATGATCAATTTCTTCATGTCTACAAACCTCAGCTTCATCACTATACAAAACTAGTTGTTGATTAATGTTATCCACTTCATTGTCAGCATCAGTAGGTACATCATCCCCTTCATCACTCTCACTTCCTGTGTAATATGAGCTTTCTTCATCACAATTCTCAAGATTAAGGTTCCTTACTCTTGGAATGTAGTCTTCATCTTCAGAACTACACCCATCATTCACCAACCTGTTTACAAACAAATGATTTCATTCAAATCATAAATCAATCACAATCATAGAAGCAAGATCAAAGTATGGCTTTAAAAACTCTACTACCCATTGTTAAAACCCTAAAAACCAAACATA
>JAJJMC010029825.1:1018503-1090952 GCA_023531435.1 Papaver californicum
TAAAATTATCAAAATTACTTACCTAGATACACTTTTGTTCATCATTGGCTTAATCTTAGAGTTGATAATCGATTAATACCCACAAACCCTTGATTGATCGTTGCTTTTTCTTGTTTTTCTTTTTTTTTTTTGCAGGGAGGAATAAGCAAAGGAAGAAGCAAGTTCTAAAAAACCCAAAAAACCAAAAAACCCGTAATAACAAAAGGCAACAGAGATTTTTTGAATTAATCGGCGATTAATTGAAAAAATCGCCACAAAAAACGCCGATTTTTTGAACGGAAAAATGATACAATGAACTTTTGCCGAATTTTTACCGAATTTTTGTCGAATTTTTGACAAAAAAACGGTTGTTTATGGGTACTTTGACGGAATGGCAAACTTGTAATTTTTTGGACTAACGGTCGGTTAGTTTGACCGTGTTGACTGACGGTCTTACGACCCAAACACATCATTGGACAAATTTACGACCCAAACACTCTACCATACCAAAACCTACGACCCAAACACAAAATTTCTCAAAATAAAATAATAAGAACAAAAATAAAAACTATGTTGATATTAGTTACCTTGTTCTCTGACCGAAGCTGCAAAAAAACAAAAACCAGCAGTGCGTTGTTGGTACGATGACCATAATCAACCGACATGATTCACTATTTAATACCACAAGCTGCAACAACAACGACAACAGGTGCATAACTGACAGTACTGCACAAATAATGAAAGTAGATCAGTCATCAGAGAAAGAACCCTAAATCGCAAGAGTAATGAAAGTAGATAGAAAGAACCCTAAATCGCAAGGAAAAAATAAGAAAAAAATTGTAAAAGAGGGAAGAATCGTGGAAACAGATTTAGCTTTTGCTCGAATGCTTATACACAATTAGGTTTCAGGGTTCAGCATTATGAAAAAGTTTATACACAATTAGGTTTCAGGGTTCAGCATTTGAAGAAAATAAACAATAAAGATATTTCTTACCTGATAGAAATGATCCCTTGAGTGCCGGTACAGTAGCTTTCCATTGAAAGACCAGATGTTGAACCCGTATAACATTTCATGAATGGAAGTAACAGCAATTGCAACATATCTGCACATATGCCACAATCCAAGAGGAGATTATATTTCTCATCCAATATATGTACCAAAAAGAGGAAATAGGATTATCCCCTAATACCCACTAAAGAGATAGTCCACATGCTAAAGAAAAGGTTAAGAATACTACTAAATAATTTTATTAAGCTGTTGGTACCTTCCAGTGGGATCCCATTCGATTTTTGTTGTCGTAAAATGCTCCTCAGTGGCCATGGTTTCAAGCTCATCAACATTGTAGATATCCAACTTTCCATTGAGATGTTTCAACCCAGCAAGAAGTATGAAACGGCCAGAAGGAGACAAATGTAGCGCATTTGCATTCTTTCCTTCAACCGTTGTGAGCTTTGAAACATGCCCAGTATTTGTAGGCTGCACAGGAACCGCCCCGAAAAACCGAACCCGACCGAACTCGATAAAATCATGGATTTTTAGACCGAATCCGTCCGTAGCGGGTTGGTATACGATTTTTAAAATTAAATACCCGTTCATGATGGTTTGGTTTACGGGTTTAGTATAAGAACCGACCGAACCCGCCCGTATAAACCGAATTTTCTTGGTCATTGATTGATATCATTTTGTTTCATCCTAGCCCTCCATCTAAACGAAGATACCCTGAACTAAACCAAGAACTTTCTATTCTCTCATTTTTTTTCTTCTTCATCTTCTCGACGCCACTCTATCCAAGACGCTACACAAAGCTTGACTGCCGGATCCGTTGCACCAAGCTCCACTGCCGGCTAACCAAGATTCCAGTGGCTCGAGTTGATTATGGGACGAGAACACGGCAAGCATCAGGTTGTTTCCGTACAGATAGAAGAAGAAAGGGAAATTAGAAAAGCTAGGTTTTTGGACAACAAGGGATTCAGTAAAAGAATTTAGACATGGATTTGAAAATGGTAAGGATAAGAACACGGAGTTTTGTTGGTAACCGAAAAACAAGGAAGAATATATGAATCTTGTGTTTCTGAAATTGAGATCGAGAGAAGAGGAAGAGAAAATATGGTCGATGTTGGCTTGAATGGAAGATGGTTTTGAAGGAGAGGTTGGGTCTGTGATGGAAGGAATAAACAAGAATTGTTTCCTGATGTTGTTGTTAGCGAATGGAGTCCTCTGCAATTGAAGAAATGGATGGTCTAATCGAATCAGAGAAGACGGTGGTGCTGTTTTAGGTACAGAGTAAAAGTGGAACATGAACTAGGAGAGGGATTGTGGTTGTTGTGTGTTGAGCGAGATTGGTTAATTGAAGTGGTAATTAGATTTCTTATTTGATTAGGAGAGATGACTTTGTCTCGGATTCGACAACAGCAAGCCATAGAACGGAAGAAATCATAGAAGATGGATCTTGGCCATTGAAGGATTTATGTTGATGGGATGAATATTCAATAAGGTGGAAGTTGTCACTTTTATGTTTATTTTGGATTACAATCTGTATGTGGTAGACTGTATTTCATGATGTTCACTTTATTTCATCTGTACTAAAACAGGCTAAACAGCCTTGAATGATCTATCAGGAATCCAGGATTTTAATTCGGAATCAAGAAAAAAAAATCTGTGATAGTCAATACGGTTTAACCCATAAAAAAACCGAACCCGCCCGAACCCGACCCGCATATGGACGGGTTGGTAGATGGTCTTGATTTTCTAAAACCGCCTATAGACGGTTTGGTAGTTGGTTTTGGTTCAAAACCAAACCGACCGCCCGTTGTGCACCCTATTTGTAGCAGTTCGCATTGAGTAGAAGCTAATATCTTTCGTAGAGGCTTCTCCATGGATAGCAACAAATCTATGTCCTTTAGGCTCCCAAGCAAAATCCATAATTTTATCATTTTTGTTCTCCAGCTCGAGAACCTCAATAGGAATATCTCTTTATTTGATTCGGAAAAGCTCAAAACCGGTATACGTGTTTTTCTTGGTTTTGGAATACCTGTCAACCTTAACTGCAAGGTATTCTCCATTGCTTTGCCAGTATATTTTACAATCACTGACACTGAAGAGATTCTTCTGCCTGAGTTCCTCTTTGCTAGGAATTTGAAAAAGACTCACTTGCACATTAAAGGCGCATTGGAATAGTATAAGTAACAGCAGAGTTTTGAAAGGAATATACATAAAGAACTTCCATACTCACTCTAGCAGGTTGGTTGCCTCCACTTAGCTCAGGAACAAAGAGAGCAATGATGGGATCAGCAGGTGAGCAACTGAAGTCGATTACATTATCAACCTTCAAAGACTTCTTATCAATAAGAGTAAAAGTCTCTGTCTCATATATAGAGATGACATTCTTTCAAGTTTGTCAAAATACTTATTGTCTGTTCCACCACGCCATCTGAATATTAAAAGGAAAAAAGATATTAATTGTCATTTGTCAACCTTTTCCATGATTTATACAAAGACACCAAACCTACAGATCACATGAGAAAAGAAAAGTTTTCCTGCTGATGCTACCTTCTGTAAACTCATTAGAAAATATACTTTATTCTGCTTAAAAATCATAAAAAATCCCAGAAAATATAAGACAACTCGCCAAATGTACTTGAGGAGCTATTTCATTTTCTCAATGTTTAGCTCCATAAGTGTACCTTTCGACCTCATTACAGGTGCTACTTCTCAAATATAAAGTAAACAAAACTAATAGATCTGAAACCTTGAAAAGTTTAAGCAACAGAGTAACCAACCTTAACATAAAGTAACAACATTGAGGTGAAAAATTAACTAACCTATTTCATACAACTTACAGCCACAACAACTTTAATTCATAAAACTCATAGACGACCCTGTCAATATTTTATATAAACGCAAGAATCCCCCTTGACTATTTCTACATGAACTTTACATCCTCATGATGTACACACATATGAAGCTTAAATTACTTCAACCAAGCATAGGGGAGAAAAATATTGTTAATAATAATGGAATGTTTTAAAGAACGGACATGTAAGATACGTGTTTACAGTATTGGACTCTAATTCTTCAAAAGAGATAAAAGAAAAATTATCGTTGAATCCAGTGGTTTAACCTCGGTATTCCATGCAAAAAAGGCATGAGATTCATTTCTAGCAGGGAAAAAAATTTCTTTTCAGGTGCAATATTCAGTTTTGAAAGAGAATAAAGGGCACCCTCACGTAATAAGCAACAACAACAAATAACGCCAATGACGTATACTACCAAATGCCCATATTATTAACCTTATGTTCTAGAAAATAACTAACACTTTGACTGTCACAGGGCGATCAACTACATGGGGTGATTCCTACAAAACTAATTTGGAAGTTTGAACCATGTTTCCCCTTCAACAATGTCAGTTAATTGTTTGAAGGTCTCGTAAGTTGGTTCAGGAAAAGATTTGGAGGTGCTACAATTGATTTGTGTAGCCATTGATGGTTTCTGCATACACAATACTTAGTATATAAGTTGATATGTTATATCAGCAGATTCAAATGGCATATGTTAGGAATAGCGTATTGAAAGGATTTTTGTTGCTTATTGTTACAGATTTGGATGGACTATATATGATCTGGGCCGCCATTTCTGGATTCTGAAAAGATGGAACATAGCATAGAGTCAGTAATAGCCAATAAATCGAACATTTGGACGCAGTAAACATGGTTCAGCAATCGACAACTTAAAAAAATAGGTCTAGAAAGGTAAATAAATATAAGAGCATTTCAATATGCCAATAGGAGTTTTATGAAATTATATACCTGGATGTTGTAGTAGCAGCTGTGGCGACGAATGATGATGATGATAAGAGATTGTTGTTGTTTGTGAGTTAATTGGGAGCATCGAATGGGATGTGATTCATCGCCTTCTGAGTGGCATCTTTATATAATCATCTCCTTGATGATGGTATTCAATGAGAGTATATGTTGAAAATTAAAGGAGTTGGGATATGATAAACAATCATGGGATTGTGTAACGGTTAGGGATAGGTTTGTCTCCACGAAATTCTTCAAAGAAGATTTTAAAATGGCAAAATCTAAGAAAAATAAAATAATGGTAATTAATTCAATCGACCGTAAAAATGAGAATCCATAAAGCCTGAGAGGATAACGTGGCATTTAATCGAGAAGATCTGTAACGCCTGAGAGGAAAGAAAGGGAAAGAGATAATCAGGTGAGATTCGCTGTTATAAAGGGAAAAATTGCATATCAAATAAAAACTTCGGAATGGGCTTAGTTTTCCCCTGTACACTTTATTGAATCTACGCGGGTAGGAATCTAAAAAGGCACCATATCCAAGATTAAATCTGGACCGGCCTTTATGTCTCAAAAATGTGGATGATTGTCGATTGGTAAAAACACCATTATGTCTTTCAAATCCAATGTTCAATCTGGGATGTCCTTTATGTCTTTAAAATGTAGATGACCGTCGATTGGTAAAAACACCATTGTGTCTTTCAAATCCAACGTTCAATATGGGTCGTCCTTTATGTGTCCAAACTGTGAATGACCGTCGATTGGAAAAAACACCATTGTCCTTTATAATATAGATGTTTATCCCTTATGTTATCCAGTATTCTTTGGCCAGAATTGCCAAAGTCTATTTTGTAGTAGTGTCATACTAGGTTCCACAAAGTTTCAGTTGGTAAAGGTCCTTGCCAAGCGGCAGGACGACATTGTTGGGTGATCTAATTTTTGTAGATAACTAAATCTTCTGCTGGATCAAAGCTAGTCATAGAAATTTTGAAGATATTGTTTTTAATTTAAAGTAAAGTGGATGTGAAGACAAAGTGGATGTTTGGTGTTGAAGAAGTTAAGAAGATGTGAGGAGTGAAGTGAAGAAGATGTGAATTTATAGGGACATTTGTAAAGGAGGCATTGCAAAAGTCAAATTTTTGAAAAACATATCCGTTGAGGTCCAATGACTCATCTACTAGAGTCGTTAATATTCGAGAAACCACAATCACACCTAAATAAATAAAATGAAGTCAAATTTTAAATTCATTCAAACTTAAAACTGCAAAATGATTAAAAAACTATCTTTCATTTAAGGTTCGTTCAAGTCTGCACCTCCATATCCATCAGAATCTCCGTCTTCATCTTCATCATAATCTTCATCAGAATCGGAATCGACGTATTCTTCCTCTGTTTATCCATATTCATAAGAAGGCTCACCTACGTTCTCATACCCCTATGGGACATGTTCATGATATTGAGGTTCACCATCTTCATCACCATTTGGACCTTGACCATAATAATCAAATACATCTTCTTCAGTTTGACCAGGATATTTTTCTTTGTCTAATGACTCTATATCATCAGATTCTCCTTGTGATGAAGGTACTTGTACATATTCCATATCTGAACCCTCCAAACTTGAACTTATATCTGGTTGTTATGGGTTTACTACTCCTCTACCGGGACGCGTTCTAATATGCGCAACAAGATCAGTCCGTAACTGGAGGTGCAATTGGAGGTTTTTAAGACTAGCAACAAAAACAAGACGATTATCAATAGGCTCCGGCATTGGAACAGGAACAACTGCAACCCATTCCCTATCCCGATGTTCATGCTCAATAATCATGTTTTGCAAAGTAAGACAACATTTCATTATTAGGTTCAAGTCAGTATCTTTCCAATACTTACAGGGCGATCCAAAAATTCTAAATTTCTCTTTTAGTACTCCAAAAGCACGTTCAACATCCTTCATTTTATCCATTTTATACCTGTTGAATCTCACCAAGTATGGAATCGCCAATGTTCGAGTGTAAGCTTGTACAATAGTTGTCAATTTTGGGTAGATGTCGTCGGCTAAGAAATAACCCATTTTGTACTGGTGCTCGTTGATTATATAATTACATGGAGGGGTTATATCCTTGAACATGTTATCAAAAAGGGGTGAGCGTACCAACATATTCAAGTCGTTATTTGCCCCATGCATTCCAAAAAAGGCATGCCAAAACTATAAATCATATGATGTCACCGCCTCTAACACCATAAAATTGTACTTCTCTTTACCCCGAATTTTTCCTTGCCAAGCTATTTGGCAATTCTTTCATGGCCACTACATACAATCGATACTACCTAGCATTACAGGAAATCCTTGTTTGGCATTCTCATCTAGCAACCTCCTCACATCTTCAGGAGTAGGTTCGCGTAAGTATCTTGGTCCAAAATGCTGGGCATATTAAGTTGCAAAATATCTTTACATAAAAGTATGTTGTTGTGGCTCCCATACGATTGTAGTCCTCGATACTATCGGCAGCTATACTTTTGCACAAAATTTTCATTATGGCTACTAATTTCATATGTGGAGAATGCCACATTATACCAGTTGCATCCAGACGTTGATGTCATTCTTCGTCCATTTCAAGTAATTTTCCTAACAATTTCTCAAACAATACTTCATTCATTCCTTGTTTGAATTGTTTTGAAGTATAACCAGTTCCGGGAGTGAAATAATCATTCATCATTTTTCCATCATGCTACACTCGATCACGGATAAATCGTGATCGTGTCTGCACTTCCCTAGGCACCGGTTGACGAATAATACACCTACGAACATCCAATTGAAGAGTACAATTTAAAGATTAAAGATTTCATTAGCTGAAACAACATCACGACTTTTTCTTTTTCATCACTTGAAGTATCCAAATTAATTCCGTATGTATGTCTCACATAGGCACGCATGAGACTCATAATACCTTTGTAACAACAATTTCAATTTCAATTTCAATTTCTCAATACCCTACTTCAAATTGGGCTCAATCAACATTCAACATCAATAAAATAGTAATAATTTCATTTCAAATAGGAATTTCATCAACAATACATCACAAAACAAGTAATAATCATGGATTTCATACTATATATATGTTCTAATGTTGTTATTAAGTTGTCTACAATGTGAATAATCAATCAAACATCAACAATTTCATGATTATCAAAAAAAAATTGCATTTAGAACCCTAATGGTAGAATAACTTATCTTTGATGATTTTGTGGATGAAATTCTAAGAAAGATGCAATAGAATCACCAATGAGTATGGAGAAAATCCTTTAAATTTGACGCAACAACTCGACCTATAACACCTTGAAGATCAAAAGGGGGTAAAAATTGTTTGAGAAGGGAGGAGAATATTTTTTTTTTGTGAAAGTGTTGAATGAAGAGAAACTCGGACAGGTTTCTGTCTTAAAATGCTATAGAGACGGATACAAATATCCGTCTCGTCAAGTCAACCAGTTGACTGAGACGAATATCTGGTATCCGTCTCAGCAAGCCAAGCAAAAACTTTTCTCCATAGTAGTAGTTTTTTGACCTTTTGGTTATAATTAAGTTATAGCCAAGCAAAAGGCATCACCATAGTTTTTGGCCTAAGAATACAGAATTTAGTTGATCACCATCTACTCTCCTAAAAAAAGTGACAAAAGGGGTGTAAGACGTGCTAGCGTGAATCACTAACGGGTTGTTTGTTTGCACCTGACTCGGTGTTTGGATTTGACTCGGACCCTGACTCGGTGCGAGTCAGATGTCAGACCGTTTGTTTTATGTTTTGAGTCAGATCTGATTCAACCCCTGACTCGGACCCGTCTGAATCAGGTATGGAAATGCCTCTGACTCATTGGACCAAACCACCGACTTACAGATTTTTGAATCAGTTGAGTCAGATCTGACTCATAAAACAAACACGCTGAGTCAGATCCAGATGAGTCAGATAATTTCAGTCAGATCTAGATGAGTCATATCTAACTAAAAAAAATAAACATAATGTAAGACACTAATCTATGGTGCCCAAGCCAAATTCTCTCTCTTGATACCAAAACTTCATTCGATCTCTGAAACAACAAAAAAGAACTCAACAAGTAAAGCAGCAAAAGAGGTCTGAAAGAACAAAAAGAAGTGACTTTCTTCAATTCTTTGTGCAGTGGGATGAGCACTATAACTAGCCTAAAAGAGAAATTGTTGAATCAGATGACCATTCCGTAAAAAAAATTAACACTTTACCCATAATAAACACCAAAACGTAGAGAAAAATACATGTAATTTTATATTTTTTGAGGGTAATTTGATTAATTAATACCAAATAAAATTTGGTTCCAGTATCCAGCAAAGAGCATAGTCGTAATAGCCGAAATCTTTTTTTATCTCCGTGCGTGTGTGCCAATCGGGGACCCTATCGCCCCTTGCAATTCCCACTCCACTTCCAAAACCAAAATCTAACTTAGAGGGTGTTTGTTTTTTGCACTATACAATGGTTTTCACTTCAAATGTCTTTAAAATGGTGGGACCCAAAAAAAATGGGGTGTTTGTTTTTTGACTATATAGTGATTATCACTTCAAGTGGTGGTGATTTGAAGTGCAAAATATGAAGTAGAAAAAAGCTACTTCAATTTTACCACTTCAAATATTTATCACTTACTACCCATTTTATCCTTTAACAACTATTACTATTCCAAACTTTATCCCCAATCTCTCACAAACCTAAAAATCTAAATTCCCACCATTTTCACGTCTAAACTCCCACCACTTCTGCCACCACCGCTTCTATTGGTGGTTACTATACATGATTTAGGTATGTATTTCTTTCACTTCTTCTCTTGTAACCTCCGTTTACATAATAGTGAAGCTTCATATTTTCTTTACAGTGATTTTTTTTCCTTCAAAAAATACTTTTGATTCCGTGAAGCAATTTACACCATTTTCTTCCGGAAGATTTGTACCGTTCTTATGTTCTTTTTCAAATAATGAGATTCTTTAACTTCTTCTAACCTAGTTCGTCAGATAAGTTAAAAACACGATTGGGATTTCGTTTAATTGCAGATTAAAATTATGGTTAGGGTTCCTGTAGATTAATATTGTTAGCGTTTCTCATTATACTTCTTCTTCTGCGCTAATCGTATGATTTAGATCCTTTACTATTCTTCTGCCTTTGTAATTGATGTTTTCCCAAATTTCTATTTTCAGGTTAAAGAAACAGTTGGTACGATATAAGGATTAATTTGCTGTTCCTGTTGTTCAGGATTTGGGTTCTTTGGTTTTCTTCTTGGGTTTTCTTTTCTTCTTCATCGAGGTAATTTTGTTTGCGTATCTCTAAATTACTTGTTCCATTTCTTGTCAATTTGCATTCAGGTAGTGGATTGATTGAACATTGCAGAACCCTATTCCGATTTGAATCCAAAATCTAAAGCTAAGATTCCTTTATTTTAAAATAGGATCAAACTTACTCAGGATCGCTTAACATGGTCCACGTTGGACGAATATAGGATTACATTTTCACTGAATCAGATTCAAAATAATATATCGAGTGGTCTTACATAAACATAGAGATACTAGTGAACACAATTTATGGTGTTAGTGCTTCACTTAGCTAGTTAGTCAACTTATTTTGAGTTAAATGCCAACAAAATTATGATTATGTTTACTTCATCATTTTTTAGGCGCTAAACAGTTTTGTGTTGCTTATATATATTGTTTTGGAATTGCTCTATCTAGTGGGTGGTTTTTTGCCTTTTGCATTATGTGTCTTAAATATATGTGTAGGATTTGAAACAAGATGGATAAGAATGAGAAAAGAAGTCCTCATGTATGGAAAGAGAAGCCTGAAATGGAGAAGGAGTTTATCCGCTTATGCTTGGAGGCGGTTAATCAGCACGGATACTCAGGAACTTCTCTAAAGTCATGGACTAACATCTATACTACCCTAATCACCAAGTTCCAACAAAAATTTGATCAAAAGGCTGTGAAAAATAAGTGGAACAATTTGAAAAGAAGTTACATGGTGTGGAGAACATTGACCCACAAAACCGGCCATTGTTATAATGCTGAAACTGGAACATTTGATTGGCCCGATGAAGTTTAGGTAGCAGAAATCAAGGCAAGTAGTCATTCATTTTATATTTGTAAAAATTTGTCATTTGGTTAACTATATAGTCTAATTAGTTGAGGACAAGTTCTTATTACTAGTATTCTAATTTATTATCACATAACCAGAGAGACGGGAGGGTCAGCAAATTTAGTTCTTGTTTATGATAAATGATGATTATCCTCTTTTATGTGTGTTTGATATATGTTGTTTAATGCTCGTTTTATATATCTCTAAGTTGAATTTGTTATGTTATAGTGTTTTATTTCTATATTGTAGATGGTGATATCAATCAGGGAACTATTCATATACTTGTGCAAGGAATAAGAAAAGTTCATGCTTATGGCAATGTCATCTCTTTTATGGCTTAAAGAATCTGAAGGAAGTAATGGTACTCGAAAAAAGATATGTGTCTCGTCTCTTAGTGGTAAAGCTTACATGGAGGAGTTGTTGAAAGGAGAACCTATTGTAATGTATGATCTACTTAGAATGGACACTCATGCCTTTACTCAATTATGCTCATATTTCAGAGAGAATAGATTGCTTACTGATAGCAAGCATTTAGATGTTGAAGAGAAGGTTGCAATATTTTTGATGACAATTGGTCATGTTGAATCAAACCGAATGATTAAAAATCGGTTTCAACATTCCGGACAAACTATTAATAAGTATTTTCACGAAGTGTTGAAAGCGATGTTGAAATTCTCTAAAGAAATGATAGTCCCGCCAGCATTTGACAAACCTATGCCACCAATTCGAACGCATCAACGCCTTCGGGAAGGACCATTTGAAGGAGAAATTGGAGCATTAGATGGTACCCTAATCCATGCAATCGTTCCACCAGAAAAGAGAATTTCATACCGAGGAAGAGGTGGGAAAGAAGGTTTTCAAAATGTCATGGTTATATGTGATTTCGATATGAAATTCTTATATGTGGTAGCTGGGTGGGAAGGTGTAGCTCACGATTCCAGAGTGCTATGTGAAAGTATTCGTAACCCGGCATTTAAGTTTCCACTTCCTCCTCCAGGTAATTTATATTAATTTTATTTAAAATTTCTTATTCTTATCTAATTAATGATTAATTGTAACTAGTGTATTGGTCATGATTTATTTGTCTTGCTTCTTTGTTGATAAATATTATCTATGTGATCTTGCTTAATCGCACATGAGGGGTTTTATGGCTCCTTATCGGGGTCAAAGATATTGGTTGTCAAGTTGGAGATCCGATCCCCCGGTTAGTAAAGAGGAAGCATTCAATCGTGCTCATGCTCGATTACGGAACGTGATCGAAAGGACTTTTGGTGTATTGAAGAATAGATTTAAAATACTAGAAAGAATGTCGTCTTATAGCTTGCGTACTCAAACACATATAGTAATTGCATGTATGACGGTTCATAACTATCTTCGTCGGTATTCTCTTAATGATGTGTTGTTTTCGCAATATGAAGATGATGATTTTGTGGTTAACGACAACGAAGATCCGATGCTTCCTTCCGAAACATTTAGGCCTCAAGATCAATTTGCAATGGTCCAGCTTCGTGAGGAAATTGCCAACAAACTAGTTAATCTTAACAACAATTAAGGTTCTTGTGTTTATGTTTGTCGTGAATTTAAACTTTTGTTTGGTAGTTTTGGATTTGTTGATGTTATTATGTTTTTATGATGAGGAATGATGATAAATTTTATAATTAAAATGGAAGAAACACATCTAAGGATAAAATAGACAGTTGTAACATAAAAAACACTTTAAAATGAAAAAAAAAACACATAATAACATTTAAAAGCACTTTAAAGTGCCTAAAAGACTAACACATATCACTACAAATTAACATTTGAAAGTGCAAGCACTTTAAAGTATTTTTTACTTTAAAGTGTTAATCACTATATAGTGAAAACAAACAAACACCGCCTTGGATTGAAGTCACTTCGCAAACCCTAATCCCTTTGTCCACAGATACCCAAAATTACAAAAAGATTTTAAGATTTTTTTTCTTCTTACAAATCCACAGTAAACATCATCAATCATTTGAATCTTATATTTAAGGTTCAATCAGATCCAGAGAAGAATTAAAGGAAAGGGTTTTTGAAAAGGAATTTGATGTGCTGATAAAAGATGCCTCCAAAACAAGCTAAAGCTGATGTTGCGAAGAAACAAAAGCAGGTTGAAGATAAAACCTTTGGATTGAAGAACAAAAACAAGAGTAAAAGTGTTCAAAAATATGTTCAGAATATTCAATCCTCTGCTGTCCCCAAACCTGACCCTTCCAAAGTCGCTGCTAAGGTATCTCTCCCTCTCCTTAGCTTTATCAATTTGTGCGTGAAAGATTTGAACTTGAATGGAATGATAGTGGTAAAGTTGTAATTCAATGTCTTTTTTTTTCTTCTGAATAATTAGAAAAAGAAAGATGAAGAGAAGGCTAGAGAGAAGGAATTGAATGATTTATTTAAGATTGCTGTTAGTCAGCCTAAAGTTCCACCTGGTATGTAGGGTTTTATTGTAAATTTTGTGCTCTTTTTCTTGTTGTTGTTGAATTATTGGATGTGATATTATTTTTATTAATAAATGTTGGTTGTGTTCAAATGATTATTACAGGTGTTGATCCGAAGTCGATACTATGTGAATTTTTCAAAGTTGGGCAATGTACTAAGGGATTTAAGTGCAAATTCTCCCACGATTTGGATATTCAAAGGAAGGGTGAAAAGATTAGTATTTATAGTGACAAGCGTGAGGAAGATGGTTAGTTAATCTTACTTAGTTTTCTTCAACTTTTATGTTTGGGTGTTTGATGTTTCGGTAGATTCCTGGTGTTTTTACTGCTATTTGTTTTTTGTGATTTGTTTTTTGTTAAGATAATATGGAGGATTGGGATCAGGAGACATTGGAAAAGGTTGTGGAGTCAAAGAAACATGATTATAATAACCAGAATAAAGCAACTGAGATTGTATGTTTTCCATCCTCTTATGTTAGTTGTAGAATGTAATTGATTGATGTTCTCTAGGGAATTAAAACTTTAATGCTTTTACTCGCATGTGATTTGAGCAGGTGTGTAAGCACTTTTTGGACGCAGTTGAGAGGAAACAATATGGTTGGTTTTGGGTTTGTCCAAACGGGAATAAAGAGTGTCGTTACAGACATGCTCTTCCTCCAGGTTATATATTAAAATCTCAGATGAAGGCATTACTAGAAGAGGAGTCGGAGAAAATATCTATCGAGGAAGAGATTGAAAACCAGGTAATAATAAAATACTAGTAAAGAGACAATATTATACTTTCTTAAGTGATAAAAGGATCGAAATATGAAGGCATGGTTTTCCAAGGCATAGATTCCCTGTAGTATGAAGGATCACACTGAGAACTTTGATATGCATTGTTTAGGTTGCTTATTAACTAAAATTAAGAAAACAACAAAGTAAACATAAGTTTTGGGACACACTTTGTGAGTTGCATACTCTGGTGGATTTTCCTAAATAAAAGAATATTAGTGCCTCAAATTTTTTGAGATTCTAAGTTTGGTCTTTTGGCCTAATTTTCAGTTTTCTATATACAGACTAACAAGTGCTCATTTTGTTGCATCTTCGTATTTTACGTTTGTTTTTCCTGATGGTGGTTCTCATAATCGGGTTCTCTGTTTCTTGGCTTTCAGCGTGCAAAAGTAGTAGGTTCGACCCAGATAAGTACTGAAATTTTCAATCAATGGAAGAAGAAAAAACTCGACGAAAAAGAAGCAGGTCTCGCATTATCAAGGGCAGAGAGGGCTAAGAATGACCGCATGAGGTACTTTGTTATTTATAGTTGCGTGAATGGTACCATGATGACCTAATTCACTTGACATTCATTAGATATTTTGATCCTTTTGTCTATCGCAGTGGTCGTGAGCTGTTTCTGGCAGATGCTAGTTTGTTTGTGGACGACGCAGAAGCATATGAGAAGTACCAAAGAGAAGAACCTGAAGCTACTGAAGAGAAGGTACTCTATCATAGCCCTTGTTGTCATTCTCTTTTAATACATGTCTATTTATTTGGGGTGTTTGACTCTCCTTAGAAATGCTTAGAAATTCAACTGGCTGTTGTTTGGTGCTACCCTCAAAAACACTCTATGTTGTTTGGGGGCAAGGTATAAAGTGTGGCGTTGGGCATAAATTATAGGCCGCAGCGTTTTATACTGCCCCCAAAATATATCTGTAAAAAATTTAAACAGGGTCGTTCCTAGAAATGTTGAATACTATTGCCTCACTTTCAAACAAAGAAAGAACGTAGTTAATATCCTATTTTAGGGTTACTAAACAATGTGTACATGCTTTTAGCAAAGTCCTTGGAAGGATAAAAAGATGTGTTGCGAATAATCTGACTCACAAACAAGTTAAACCCTGTCCCTTTAGGAAAAATCTAGTTCAAAACAGAAATAGAAGTCCATTCACGTCTCTGTTTGCCGTATCCCCATTTTGAAAGTGGTAGTCTTTTTCTTGGGCGTCACAGAAATTAAAAATACTGCCTCTTTGTCGCGCCGCGGTGATGCCTCTGACAGTGTAGAAAATACATATTTAACTAATTAACTCTTAATGCATATGAAGATTGTTAGTTTCTGTCTTAATTACTGCATGGTCTCCTTTACCTGCCTTCTCTTTGCCAATTACCTTTTCCACTTTGTCAAAGTCAGTTTGGGGAGGTGCATGATTTTAGTATGAGTGAAGGTGTTTTGTCCCGAGGAGAATTATATATGTAAGGTGGCTGGTTGAATGGATGGTAAAAGTATCTGGTTCTCTTTCTGATCTCTGAAGACAGCAGTGTGTTTACACCCTTAGTCTTGGAAGCAATGTGATATAATTGCAGTTTCTTTAACCTTTTTTTTTTCTTGCCTTTGCTTTCCATGTGATAACAATCTCAAGATCTTTTATACTGATAAAAGTTAAGACTAGATGATGCTTCCCGTCAATGTATATTACCCCCCGTTTCTTCTGGTAGGAAGATGATTAGAGTATTGCGGCTCATGCATTTGTAGTTTCTTTATTTATGATGAAGATGACAATGTTCAGTATTTAAGAAACATTAACAATGCTGATTGAGAATTGCATGCTTATGCTTTATCGTTCAATTCTCAGCCCAAGAGTGATGCTACCAAAGGGGAGCCAAGTACTTCTACCTCCGCTGTTGATGGTGACGAAGAGCTTTTTGCTGCTGATGATGATGATGATGATGATGAGCTGGACCTGGACGAGTTAGAGGAGCTGGAGGCAAGCCTTTCAAAGACATCAGTTCAAATTCGTGAACCAGGCGTTGAAGCCTAATCAAGATATAAAACACCAAGATATATGTGATGTCACTTTTAGTCTCAATTTTTGAGTTTTGATGAGGAAAAGTTAATTCAATGATCGAATCTTTTTGGTTATCACCTGTTTAATGCTTGGTTTATGGACTGTTTAATTGTGAAGTTGTTCTTCTCTATTGGGTTTACGTCGAAAAACGAATCTTGAAATTTCATGAAAGAAAAAAATCTACAAAAAATCTACAGAAGAAGATATTAGTATTATTTAGGACTCAAGGAAGGGTGGATTTCTCTGAACCAACCTCAAGATTCTAAATCTCATGTTCTTTCTGTAACTGATGTATGAAATTTTCTTCTCTGAGGCTTCTCGTCTGAACTCCTATATTCACCATGAATTAGACTAAAGTACATTATTGTAACTACGGTAGACCACCATTTTTGTTAAAAATAGAAACCATAATCCCTTGGTTCACTACGGTGTTGGAAATCGAGATAAAATTCAATAGGACTTTTGGATGAATGTGACCAACTACGTGTGAAAATCTAAAAGGCTTTGATCAATCCCTTATCAAAACCTTGTTAGTTTTCTCCTAGAAAAGCTTTAGAGAGAGGATTGAGTGAAGCGAGGATTGAGTGATTATAGAGCATGAAAAAAGAGCAAGAGTTTGCAGATCCAAAAACAAAAATCACTGCTTTTTGAGACATAATCCTAACATTACTATCTTGCAAAACTCAATTTGTTTCCTTCCGCTAAATACAATGAAGAGTAGACGCTAAAGGTATTATTAGGTTGTTTTACATATTCAACCGGATATTTTAGCGAAAAACACTCAAATGGGAGCGTAGGGTGTAGACTATTTGCAGAAAGTTAAAATTTGAGTCAAGGAATAATCTCTTTTAATATGAACAACTACTTTGACTTTGGTCAAGAGTAGATGATCCAGGGTTGCACTTGTCCACTTTGAGCATTTGTATATAGTACACCAAATAAAATTGCAGATAGAAAATTATTTAAAATATATAGAACGAAATTAGCAGTTCACATTTAAAATGATTTATTCCATTGAAACTTTTCAGCATAATTAAAATCATGCGCATCAATTAACAAAAACAAGATTTGCAAAACATTAAGAAAAAAATCAGCATTCAACACGAAACTGATGATAATTAATTTTTACAGCGTGTTCACTTGGAATGATTTGTCTTTAGTGTTTGTGCTTGCCTTACCTTAATTGGTCTGAGTTGTTAGTTCTACTTGAGACGGTCATTGTTTGATGGACAATACGTATTAACGTATGAGTGGTGTTTGATTTTTGTGTGCTTGTTGGCTCTCCCCTCTGCCTGGCGAACGATAAGTCCGATTTCCTCTTCAGTCCCGTCCCATGTATCTTCTTACTTGCACATAAAGTCCACTGATAAAAAGTCGAACCTTTTCTTCGCCACCTAGGATTTTATCAATTGTTCCAGAGTCATAGAAAACTATCTTAGCGAACAATGATTGTTTTTGTGGTGGTTTTATTTTTTGCATATCGATTCTTTCTATGCAGTCCTCATGCATCCTGCAATAGTAATTTCAAGTAAATTAAATCAATTAACAATCAATTGTTACCCAAATAGTTATATAAACTGAACGTTGGATGTATAGTCATTATTACCCGACAAAATACTCTCGAACTTGATCTTCGGAAATGGGATATTCTCTGGAGAATGTGACGAACATAGTTCGTTCACTTGGTGGAGTAACACGTACTATTTGTGGTTCCTCAACTACAGGCACCGACGAAGAGCCGCCAATTTCATCAAATTATCTCTATGTACGGTAGTATTAGTAGTATTGTTCCCTGACAGTGCTTTACCGAAGATATCTTCGAACAAAATATCGCTAAGAGCTTTTACTTTTTTCTTGATTTGATTATACGGAAAACGGGTTTATTATCCAAGATTCCCTAAAATCTGGTTAAAACGGACGGCTAAAATACTACTCCGGGTGAAACGGACGGACATAAGTATCATAAAAAACTGACTAGAATATCCTTTTAGGATTTATACCCAAAAAATTAGTTTCACCCCACCTTACAAAATCAGTTATAACCCACCCCACCAAAATCAGTTTCCGCCCATTTTCACCCCACCTTCTTTCTCCTATTACTCCACCTCCACCCGTCGTCAGAAACAATAAATTCAGTTCTCTTTGTCTTCTCCAACTCCTCCGATATTCTCCACCTGCTCCCATTTCTCCATCTGTCAGAAAAAATCTCCACCCTCTCTTATCCACCTCCTCCTCCTTCTCCACCTTCTTCCATCTTCTCCACCTCCTCATAATCTCATAATCCCTGTCAGAAACAATGAATCCAGTTTCAGTAGAAAATTCATCCTAGTTTCTTCACAAACCACCACCACCATCACCAGTGTTGATCATCTCTTTGTTCGATCAACATTCAACACCAGTAGAACCACAACCAATTTTAGGTTTCATCTGCCTCTTTGATTTTTTTTTAATGAATGAAAATGGTTTCATCTGCCTCTTTGATTTTAGGTTTTATTTGATGCTCCCTACTATAATCACATGCTCAATTTTAGGGCAATTTTATACATTACCCATTTAAATTTGGACGAAACTGGAATCATCCATCTAGGTTTAATCAAAATTTGGGCAAAGTTTTGTAAATGTGAAAATTGGAGTGTATGCTGTGTAGAGTAGATATTGGTGAAACCAGGTTCATACAGTTGTTGTTGTGTAGAGTAGAAGTTGGTGTTTATGCTGTGATTGTTGTGTAAACTGTTTTTTTGCTGTGAAGTTGGAGAATGTAAGTGTAAATTATTTTTTTGTTTGTGTTCAGCATATGTAACCCAGTTGCATCCTGAACTGCACACTATGCTTATTGAAAGCAGTTTCTTCTTGTTTGTGTTCTAGATATGTAACCCAGTTGCATCCTCTTATTTGATTATAACTTGAACTAACAACTAGTTGTTGTCTTTTGGTTTTAACAGTTTGGCTAAATTGGTAAGACACAATGGCCCCTAAAACTAGAGGTACCATTTTCTGATTTCTTTTTGTTTAAACTATTATTGATCATCTGTTTTGAGTTCATGGTGGTGTGAAAATTGTTTGGATAAACTAGGATGAAACAGGTTACATCCAGGTTTAATCTGCAGTTTCAGCAGGTTTTACACAGGATGAAACTAGTTTCATCCAGATTTAATATTAGATATAAATTTATTTTTGATAGGATGTAACTGGTTTCATCTTCTTGTAGGAGGCAAAAGCAAGAGTAAAGGTGAATTAAGAACCAAGAAAAAGCATGATGTAAATGTGGTTGGAGAAAGTAGTAAAGAAGATCATTTGGAGAGAAAGGAAGGGAAGAAAACCTTTCGTTCAAGTATGAAACCAATGGTGGATTTAATGGGTTCTTTAGAAATAACACAGAAACAAGAGGATGAATTAAGGAAGATTGAGTTTTGGTGTTTTCTGAATGTGATCAAAGAATGAAACATTGGAAAGGTTGAATGTAGCAAAGCTCCAAAGGCATTAGAATACATCATAATGAGTTATGAATCAAACAACTCATTCAAGATTGGTGATCGGATTTTGAAGACGGATCCTAACTCACTTGCAGTTACCTTTGCAATGAAGAGGATATGTATGAGTAAAGAAGATAAGGAACTTTATGGGCCAAAGGAGGACCCTAGTTTGAAAACTTCTGAATTTTACATAAAATACTTCAAGAAGGAGGATGCAAAGAAAAGTGGAGACAAATTGGAGAAAAAAAACATTGTTAAAGGAATCAAGGTTGTTATCGAAGAAGAAGGCAAAGAAGAAGAGTTGGTGATCCTTTGTTGTTGTCATGTTTGTACAATTTTCTTCACAAACACTGGTGGTAAGTATATCAATTACAAGTACTTAAACAGTGTGAAGTCAATTGATATCATCAATAGAATCTCATGGCCGGATCGCATCCATGATCATCTAATGGAAAGCGTTGCAGAAGTACAGAAGACACCTTACTCCGTAAATGGTTGTAGCTTCTATCTGTTGGTGAGTTTCTATGATTTTTTATCTTATTTTTGAACATTATTTATCTTCAATACAACAAGAATAAAACTAAACAGATTCATCTTGTTATTTTTTTTGTTGCAGTACTGGATGTTTGAACATATTAAAGGTATTGAAAAGAAAGACAAGAGTGATAACTTACCTAGGTTTGCAAGATGGAACATGTATTAAGTGTCTTCTGATGTCGAGTCGATGCTGAAAAATCTTTCAAAAGATTAGGTAAAACTATAATATAAATCCATAATACTTTTGTAATCACTAGATGAAACTAGTTACATCTTGTGTAATATTTCTGTAATCACTAGATGAAACTAGTTACATCATGTGTAAGCACTAGATGAAACAAAGATGCATCTTGAATCTGAAAAACGAAAACATGTTATTTACATGGTTGCAGATGATTGACTTTGTTGGTAGTTGGACTGAAGAGGAAAAACAATTATGTTTGTTTAATGAGGCAGAAAACAACCTTGAAAAAAACATCTCCAACTTGAAGAATGTATTAGAAGAGAAAGATAATATTATCTCTAACTTGAAGGTTGAATTAGAGGCTAAGGATAAGATAATCTTAGACTTGTGAAATAAAGTGGAAGTATTGAAAGGACAACACAAGTCGCAATCAGAAACTCCACTAGCTTCACCTTCACAATCAAAAACTCCACAAGCTTCACCTTCTCTTCAGATTATTGTTTATACACCACCTCCAAATTTATTCAATCTTAACATCACTCAAGAGATGAACAAATATGTAGAAGGTGATGTTCCTCAAAACGTTGATGCACCCAATAAAATTCCCGAAGAACCAGTTATTGAAGCACAACCTCTAGCATTTATGACTGAACTTGGGTCGATTGAGAGAAACGTGAAGAATGTGTATCAGTATACAAGAAAAAGAAAAAACCTTGGTTCTTATTATGTTAGGAATGATGAAAACAAGAAAACGAGTGATACGTTGAAGAAGTTAGATAAGAATAACAAGTTGTGGAAAAATTACTTGAGTGAAAACAAAGCGGCCGAAGAAAAGTTAATCAAAGAGTTCTACAAATCTGGAAATTTAAGGTACGCGCAACTGTTTTTTGTTTTGATAATTTGTTTTTGCATTATTGTTTAGGATGAAACTGGATTCATTTTAGTATGGTTTTTGTTTATGCCTGGATGAAACTGGTTTCATCCTGTTTATACCAAACCTGTTGACTTGGATGAAACTGGTTTCATCCTGGTTTTTAACTATTGTAACTATATGAATGATCAATAATGCAGAGACTGCATTTGGGATTACAATAGAGGTGGTGAGTTTGCAATCTCTATTATGGGTGAATACATCCAAGAAATGATGTTAAATCATTCCGTGTCGAACAGTATCATCGAGTTCAAGATTCTGAAATGGAGGGAACTGTTTCAACCTCACAACAAGTGCGATGGATTCATTAAGACCGCATTTCTGAGCACACTGGCATGGGCAACACACAAAAACATTTGATTCCTTTTCTTTATTATTTTTTCAGTTTTATGTCTCCATGAATTAAATAGTGCACTTAATTTGTTTTCAGTTTTATGTCTCCATGGAAGATGAAAACATGGATACAAAGTTGATAGATGATGAATTGCAGAAATTGAAGAATGTTAACATCAATGATTCCCATTACTTGTTGATCCCGATGAACCACCACTGTGAAGTTGGATCGAAGCCTGAATATAAAAACCATTTTACCTTGCTTCAATTGACTTCCATGACGTTTCTTGGACACACTATAATTCTCTTCTCGATACTACAAAAAATGGTTTACTGGAAGATGTAAAAGTAATGATAAGAAGAGTGAACCAAGTTCTTAGCAAACTCTATGATAGAAACATGGATGATACCGAATTCACTACCATAGAGAACTGTCCACAACAGGGCAAAAGGTAGGTCATTCACATTGTGGCATCTTTTATTGTACATTTTTTCATTTATTAAACACAAAACTAAATGAAAGACTTGTTTTTATAGTCATGACTCTGGAATGTATGTTATCTACTTCATGGAGTGGGCGATGAAAGATGGTTTCGCTTTTGAAGACGAAAAAACTCTTAGGGAAAAGATGAGCACAAGGCGAGTAGACCTCGTATATGAAGTACTCAGTGATGAAAGAAGTTGTTGGAAGTTGGAAGAGAACTAAAATGGTTTTCTAAAGAATCTGGTTTTGTCTAAAGACCGTAAAGAAGTTTAAGTTTAAGTTTAAATTTTTTATTTAAAGTGCTATTAATGTAGCTTAGTTGCAGATGAATTCATATGAACCTTAGATTTCATATCCTAATTGCAGTTCAATTAATATGAAAACTTTTACTTGAATTGTTATTTATTAATAATTTTAAGTAATTTTGTCGTCCGACTATGCAGGATGAAACTGGTTTCGTCCAAGCAAAAATAGCATTTTTGTAAAAGCAGGGTTTTTCTGTCAGAATATGCAGGATGAAACCAGTTTCATCCACGCAAAAAATCTATTTTTTTTAGATTATGCAGGATGAAACTGTAAAAAAAAAAATTAAAAATTATGCAGGATGAAACCAGTTTCATCCAAGTAAAAAATCTATCTTTTTTTTAAGATTATGCAGGATGAAACCTGTTTCATGAATTCATTCAAGGTTTATTCTGAGTTGTACCTGAATTGAAGAGCATCTACAATTGTACAGCGCAAAAAAAGATATTAAGATAAACTAGAAACGACAATTGTTCAAACAAATTATAAAAATCCCAAAACAATAGATTTGTCAAAACAAATACTAATTGTAAAAAAGAATGAATCTAATATGCAACAAGAAGTTGAGAGAATGAATAAGACCAAAACTCATAAATTGTCGAGAAGAATCAGTGGAAGAAGATGCTATTAAGGAGGGAGAATAAGGCGTTGCTTTTTGGCAGGAGGATGAGGACAAGTCGTCTTGTTATGCCTTGCTTTTGTATGACAGTTACCGCACGTAATAGATCTCTTGAAACCTGAACCAGTGTTGGGAATCCTCTTTTTCTTTGGTCTTCCTACTTTTCCAGCAACATCTTGTGGTTGGATAAGTTTTTCTTCAGCAACAGTTGAAGGCTTGTCATGATTTGGAATTGGTTTAATTGAATGATCATATGCAGCCTGGAAGAACCCAATACTGAAAAAAAGATTAATGAAATCATAGACGCAAAGATTTTTTGAAGCCATACACACGATAGCGTGAGCACAAGGGAACTGGTCAGTAAACCAACACTTACAGCTGCAGTACCACTTGCTAAGATTAACAACATGATTATGATCGGACGAGTGTAATTCAAACTCAAGTTTACCAGACTTGCTTATTCTCCAAGTACTGCCGTCACGAATTGACTTCTCAACTTCTTTCTCAAGATTGGGACACAAATATCCAGAATACTTTGACCCTTCAACCTTCCTTGAACTCATCTGCACCATTATCTTGACTTGAATGTGGTCGACTAATGTTGCAATAGGCATACTTTTCGCCTCCCTAATCCAAGCATTAAAGGATTTTGCGACATTTGAACACATGTCTCCGTATCAACATCCTTTAAAATATGATATGGACCAACTCTCCACGGGAAGAGCACTCAAGTAGCGTGAAGACCTTTGCATCCCATTTCCTTCAACTTATTCATACAGTCATGAAAACCTTCAAGAGTTGACGAATAAAAAAATTGAGTGAACAAGTCCATTGCAATACCATATTCTTCTTTCTTCTTCTTGATCTGAGTACGGACATTGTTTTTCAAGTGAAAATAAAAGTAACCATGATGAGAATTAGGAAATATAACAGGAATACCGAAGACCAAACCATCGTGACGATCTGAAATGAAAGTTAATGGGGCGAGGACCCAAAATAGATAATCTTCTCCAAGAACCAACGCCAGTTTTTGACATTCTCGCTTGAAACAATACTGTATGCTAAAAGGAAGATTCCAACAAAAACAAAACAAAACACACACAAAAAAAAAAATCATTAAGCGGAAGAAGTCAGGGTGATAAACACAAGATGTAACTGATTTCATCCTGTAAAAAATTAAAAAAACAGATTTATATACACAGGATGTAACTGGTTGCATCCTGTGAAAAAAATATTGACAGAAAATGACAGAAAAAATACAATTTGTGAGGATGCAATCTGACTTCAAAAATAAAATAATTTTTTATCAGATATATCTATAAAAGAAGACATACCACTATTTGCATTTTCCCCAGTAGCCCCCATAAGGCATTCCCTAAACTTTCCCGTCAAAAAGTTCCATCTAAGAACAACACCGGACGACAAAATTCAAAGCCAAATATGCAAGCATCAAAAGCTAAGAACATACTCTTGAATTGGTTTCCTTCCAAAACTAAATCAGCTCGACTTCCTTAATTTGTTCTCTTCACAGCATCACAACACCATACCAAATCAGTATATCCCTTGGTGTCATCACCATATAACTCCTTCAAACATACTTCTTTTCCGGCATGCGCTTGATCATAGCTCAATGTTAACCCATAATCACTCTTGAAATCAGCAATAAAATCACGGGGTTTCTTGTTTGGATTTTGTTTGAGTTGGTCAATTGCCAAATTCTTAACTAACTCGCGTGTAATAGGAACACTATTGGTTTCATCTTTATAACCGGCACAACACGTATGTCTCCATTATAGTCCTGAAGGATAAAGTGCTTCTTCAAACTTGAATTCTTCGTCGATGCATGAAACCTCCATTTGCATTGAAATTCCTCCTTATAAAAGAACTCAACCGTATATCGTGTATCATCACTCTTAAGAACCTTAATTTTGCGACCAAAATAATGATTATACTTTTGAACAACAACCCGAGCTTCCTCTCGCCCTCCCAAAAACTCTTGGACGACACTTTTTATAATGAATTCCCATTCATCCCCTTTACAAGTTTTTGTGACTGCAATTTTTCCATTAAATGCTCGCTCGTTGATGGGACGACAACCATGATGAGAAGTTGGAATAATGCACAGTTGTTGGCTTGCTTCTTCAGCTAACTACAGCTCCATCATCAAAGGTTCTTCACGGACAAACCCAAGTTCAAACTCCAACAAACTCAAACTCTTAACATAACAAAATGAAATCACCGATTGAAGCTTAAAATCACTATCAACAACCATTTTCTGTCCCTCAACACCATCAAATATAAATTGAATTGATGCTGGTGACATCTTTTTCCAATAGGAACACACATACAACTTCAATTCATCGACCGTTGACGTCATACTAACCTTGTATGAACACGAGTCCGTATAGTACATAACAACACAAGCAATTTGGTAATCGGGATCCATCTACAACAAACATAAAGCAGGATGAAACTGGTTCCCAATTAACAAACACAGATTAACAGATTTCATAAAAAACAAAACAGGATGACAAACACATGATGATTAAAGCATGATGAAACTGGATTAATCTTGCTTTAAATAATGAAACCAAAATCTGTTCAAAGATATCTATCAAAAAATAAGTTGAAATCAGTTAACAAAAAACACTACAATTTGAATGCTAATCAAATTGAATACAAAAAAAAGATCAAAAACCAAAAAACATGATGAGTTATATAGGGAAAACTAAAATAAGTTCACATAGAAATAAGTTTATCATGATTTTGGTTTTATATTAATAATTAACTGGTACCCAATTACTAATTGATGAATTGAAACAAATTTTTTGAAGTTTTTAATCATAAAAATCAAATTATCACTAAACCTAGAAAAATCAGAGACAGAAACCAAGATGGTTCAAACCAAACAGATTGAATCAAAATTATTAATCAAATTAAGATGAATCAAAATCATTCTGAGTAAACGATGTGTGTTCATGTTAATATCAAGCACAAAACAGATGAATCAAAAAAAAATGAACCAAAAACAGATGAATTGAATATCAAAAACTCACCGAATTGAAGTGTTAATCAGATTTGGAAAGTGCCTATTGTATAATCTTCAACTTCATAGCTTGTTTTGAAATAATTTCAAGTGTTGTTGATCAGCTCAGACAGACAATCTTCTCATTCATGTTCTTCAGCTCAGAGAAGCAGTAGAAGAAAAGAAGAGAACACGGGTGAAGTTGAGGAAGAGAAGACGTGGGTTGATTTAAAAATTTTCTTTATAAACCCAATAGTTGTATGGGTATTTTAGTCACACTGATTTTATTGTGGGCTTTAAATCTGGGTAGAATTCCCAAAAAGGATAATTGAAAAGTATAATAAGAAACTATAGGTATTTCAACAGTATCTTATTTTAAAAGTATTCTACACCCATAAAATCAAAAGTATGGGTTATTCAACCAATAAACTATTGAATATACGTAATTATTCCATGTTCAAATTCAAACACATTATTCAGAGATATATACTCCCGAGATCCGTTGGCGTGTATCAGTCTTAAAATTATCGGCATATCAATCAGAGAAGAAAGAGGTGGGGTTTTGTTAATGATATGACGTACTAGCGATTCTGATTCAGAAAAAGATGAATTAAGGATATCACTTTCACATGATAGTAACATAGCAATGACATTGAAATATCCAAGATTTTCCGTGAATATCCACAACGCCATCACAGCCATACAGACAAAAGGTTCTTTAAGCATGTCCTCCGAAAGTTTTCTGTACATGTCTCGTTCGATCCTGTTAAGGGATCGTAAATCTTCAACTCTCATCTGATCACTGGAAGAAGCCATTATTACTTGAGAAACGACGGACATAAATATGAATTGATCCAAGAACGGAAGAAAATGAGACACTACAAGAAAAACCGGTTTAAGCGACAGGTCGGTTAAGTCGCTAAAAACCCTTTTTGAGTCGCTATAAGCCTTATAGCGACTAAAAGTGGCACTCACTCCGTTTGTTGCAAAAGGCCCGCTTTGTAAAGGTCTGGACCAGCTAGGTAGTCGCTCTACTAATCAACCAACTTTCCTAAAGCGAGTACTCTTCTCATTGCTTCAGAGCTAGACCAACCATCAGGGAACAAGTAAAATTTTTATTGCTTAATAGCTAGACCAACCTATAGAGCAAGTAAAAATACCAATTGCTTCAGATCTAGACCAACCATCCTAGAGCAAGTAAAATACCTAGTTATAGATAAATGGAACAATTTGGCCTGAAATTGCTATGTTAAGGTTTTAAGCGACCAAATAATTTTGCTCGCTAAAAGCGATTTCTAATTTTGATTGGCCTAAAGTTGGTTGCTTAAGTTTTTAAGCTACCAAATTTTTTTACGGATTTGTGATTTAGGAGCTATTAAAATACCTAGTAAATAGATACATGAAATAACTTAGCCTGAAGTTGGTTGCTTAGATTTTTAAGCTACCAAATTGTTTTTCTCCATAAAAAAGAATTGAACTATTAAACTACCTAGTTGATAGACATATGGAACAACTTAGCCTGAAGTTGGTTGCTTAGATTTTTAAGCTACCAAATTATTTTGGAATTCTGATTTTGATTTCCCTGAAGTTGGTTGCTTAAGTTTTTAAACTACCAAATTTCTTTGCTCGTTAAAAGCAAATTCTAATTTATTTAATCCTAAAATATAATTATAATTAAAAATTAATATTGGACGTTATGACTACTTAAAATTATATAATTATAAATAGCAACTTCTAATTAAGATTCTACAATTACAATTATCCACTTTTAATTGAGATTAAAATAACCAAAACATCTTAATTAACTTCTAATTAAGATTCTATAATTATAGATATACTGATATGTACTTCAGTATCCCCACCAATTACATCGCCGGCACTATTGTTCTCATCTTCGCAAATCATCACCAGTACGCCTATCTTCAACTTTATGTTCATCTAGGGATCCATCTTATAAATCATCTGGCATAGGTTGACAACCAATCTTCTCCGTCACAAACTTGTAGATTTGCACCATTATTTACAACCTGTAGAATGATGAAATATAATGTCACAGATTACAAGGTCTAAAGAAAGAAAGAAAACGAACATCACAGAGTAAAACCAACTTATCCAAAATAAGTAAACAACAAAAACAAGAACAAAGGAAATGAACAAACCTCAACCAAAGTAGGAACAATATCTGTGCCAAAACGCCTCAGAAGTTCAGGTTGGTCCTTTAAAACCTTTTCCTTCCTTGATGAATTTTTGCCCCTCACAGGAGGAAGAAGCACATTAAGCAACTTCCTGGAAGTACCTTGTGGTTCGAGACATCTCTGACAGGCGGTTGCAGTGAATCTACATCATCCAAGAATTATGGGCCCTTATTATACCTGCAAATCACAATACATGAATCGACTTTTAGAGCGCCTATTTAACAAGTCATATTCTACATATGATAGTTAAAAGTAGCCACCCAAACTTTAGAACATGTCAATTTGTCATCATCTAGGCAGTAAACCAGAAACCAAGCCCATAACTGTGAAATGTTAGATGGAGAAAAATCTTAGACCTGGCAAAACCTAATGAAACAACATAAGGTCAACAATAAAGCTGACAGCCTGGGTTTCAGAAATCCTGACCGGTTGACACTGAATGGATTAACCTAACTCTCGCTACCAACTTTGTGGGAGACCAAGATCAAAAGGGCAACTTAAACTATTCTAGATAATACCTAAATCAAGGTATCCAGCAACCCCACCAAGGCCAGCCCCCACAATAGTTAGTTTCCATGACTAACTAAGCATCAAATTAAGTTTCGGTTGACCATCAACAAAAGAAATCTTAACCAAAGCTTGTAGTCAATAGGCACTTACCAAGATGATAAACGGGCCTCAGAAGAAGCCACGACCAAATTCTAATTTTCCACAGCACTCAAGGGGATCCACAACAAAAAAAAGTCCTTGAAACCACAAGATCGGAGAAAGATTCCAAGCTGTGATTTTATTGAATCAAATTTATCCTTTGAGTACCCCACAACATCCATTTTATTTACAGCCACAATAACTTGATCGACCCCAAAACTTCCAATGAGCTGTGCATGCTCTCTTGTTTGCTCCCCATTAGCATCTATACCTGCTTCAAACACACCCATTGAAGCATCAATAACAAGAATGGCAGCATCTGTTTGAGTAGCGCCAGATATCATATTTGGGACAAAATCTTTATGACCAGGAGAATCGAGCACAACAACATGATACTTCTTGGAGTCAAAATAAGCCACACCAACCGTCATGGTTATATACCCCTTCCCCTCTCTTCGAAACTCTCATCCAATGCCCATGCAAAAGCAAAGGATCCCTTTCCCTGCATTAAGTGGTAATTTAACAGATTAATGATATATCAACAACAAAGTGACTTCTAAGAAAGAATTTGAGTAAAAGTTAGCAAACCTGTTGCTTAGCCTCTTTTTCATATTTGTGCATTTCTTTCTGGGAAATTCACCCTAAAAGGTTTAGAAGTCTGCCTGACAGTGTTGATTTTCTCGAATCAACATGACCCCCCTATATAACATGATCAGATTTTGAATAAGAAGCTCAAAAAAATGAGTACGCACTGATTGGGAAAAGACAAATAAAATAAGATGACAAGGGTGATAGACTCACAATAGCAAGATTCAATTGAGTCAGTTTTCCTTCTTGGTCTGGAAGCATCCATTTCTCTGGCTTGTATGGTGAGACTGACTTGGCCTTCTGCGTAGCTGTACGATTCTGTGAAGATCCTGAATCATCACTCATTTTTACTTTGTTGAAACTGTTGTTCAAAGTTTGTAGATTGTCGTCATCAAGTGAGGATCCATTTCTCTCAGATGAACTTGGTTGTCCAACTTCAGGCACACTGGCAGAGGGAGCCTTTAACTTATTCTTGCTTGGAAGTTGATTCACCTTTTCTTTTTTCTCACTGATGCCTGAAGAAGCTGTTGAGGAAGAAAATTCCACAGTGTTCCCTACAAGTAAAGCGGACATTGAAAACTAAGGAAAAAAACAATGGAGTCAAACAAACATGAAACTACAGGAGCCTACATCAGTAACATAGAAGAATATGTAACTACTAGCAAGTTCTCTTAAGGGTTCCAGTTTAGGTTTTCAAAAGATTGTCTTATTGTTCAATGATCTCAACCGAAAAATTAGTGTCTAGATAAACAGGTAAAAAAAAAAGAACACCAACTGGATAAACAGGAAATCACAAGCAGATAACTCTTCATCATTTGCAAATGTGCAAATAGGACAGGACCAAATTCCAGAACGTATTGTCAACAAAGCTCCATGAGTACAACTTAATTTGTATCTGTCAGTCAAGCGGATATCAACTAAAAAAGAGATAACAATATACTCCTCTTCTCCGGCATGGATCTGTTAGTACTTGACTTCACATTCTAGATCTATACTCCTCTTCTTCAGATTCCAATGTAACCTTCACAGCAACCTTCAAAAACAAAAACCCACATCAGAAAACACTGATTATTACTATTAACACAAAATCAAATCAATAAGACAAATCAAACTAGGGCTTGTAAGAAAAGATTGGGTTTTAAGAAAACACGACCTAAGTTGAAAGATTGACTTCACCAAGAAAAACGAAGAAGAACCCATTTTTGCTTGAAACTAGAGGCTAGGATTTCTTCTCTTCTTGCTGATAAGTTTAGGGTTTCTCCTCTTCTCGTTCTCCTTCAAAAAACAGGATTATATACATAGAAAAGGATGATATGAGTTAGGGTTTCATGTTCTTACAGAGAAAACAGGGTGGGAGGCGTGAAGGTGGTTAGGTTCTTACTGTGAGATCTAGTTTAGAGAAGTAGAGAAATGGAAATGGAAATGGAAATGGAGATGGGATAGAGAAATGAGGCGGAGAGTGTGTTAGCTAGGGTTAGAGAAAAAACGAAAAAGAAAGAAAGGGAATTTGGAAAATGAAGCAAAAAATTCTATTTTGGTTTATTGTATAGATATTTTGAACCATGGATAAGGTTAGTTATACAGATTGTAAAATTTTTTGGACAGTGGAGATTATGTTTGGGACTCTCATACGGATTGAAAAAAGTGTCTGAGTAGCATGTGTGTTTTTTTTTGTGTTAAAACGAACTCGTGTGTTCGGTTTATTTATCAACCTTCGAATTACAAAAATCAAAAAAATATTATATAAATTATAATATTTTTGGATATTGTATCAATCTTTGATTATACATAAATTTTAATATATGAGAATGAACCAGAGAAATAAAAAATAAATTTGAGAATTGTCCTTGAATTTCGATTAGACAAAGTTTTTAAGTCCAGTGATGGTAGATTTAGGGTTCCGATGGAGATTCCGACTTAGGTTAAGTGGTCATTAAGGATATTATGACGAGCATCAGTAGGTTTAGGGTTCCGGTGAAGATTTCAACTTAGACGAAGAGGTCATTTAGGATAATATGACGAACATCCGTAGGTTTGGAGTTCCGGTGACAAAACGTGGTATCTTTAGAGAACTGGTGAGGATTCTGACTTATTTTTAAGCAGAATATGACAAGAAGTGGTATCTTTGGAGTTCCGGTGAAGATTCTGACTTATTCTGAAGCATATATGACAAGAAGTGATATATTTAGAGATCCGGTGGGGATTCATCGTATTGATGGGATATACTTATCAATTTCTCATATTATCTACCATTTTAACCGAATGTTGATCGAGCTTAGACAATATTACCCGTGATATATTAATCTTATCTAATATCGCTCAATTTCACTCAACTTATGTGAATTCCATGATAATTTCACACATTTTTATTAGATCCACAAGATGTGGTAAATCCCTAGAATCAACTATGAGTTGTTGATGCTTCGGCTGAAAAACAAAATAAGTACAGTAGCAATATCATCCTAGTTTATCTCTATTTATTCCTAAAGAGACAGGAAAAGTGCTCCGCATGACAAGTAATCCTTATCTTCACCGACATGAGACCCTAGAATCTCACCTTTAGCCTCTCACTGATTCTAGGTAACTACAGTTCCATATCCGGTTGATCAGAATGTATACCGGAGGTCAATATCTAGCAATATGGACCATAATATGTCTCGTCCTATCTATGATTAGTCGAAATATCTATATAGGAACCCTAAATCTAGCAATGAACCACAAAATCCACTTTTTTCCATATCCGGTTGATCAGAATGTATACTGGAGGTCAATATCTAGTTGTGTGGAACCAACATATGCCTTGTTCGATCTGATAAGTCCGAATATCTATACCAGAACTCTAAATCTAGCAATGAAATTGATGGAATCCGAGAGAAATTGAGTGAGGCCGACCGAAATTGACCAAGATCGATAGGCACTTGGTCAGAACAATGGATAACGTGAGAAATCGATGGAATCCGAGAGAAACTGAGTGATAAATTTTGGTCACTTAAATTCTAAATCATTCCATTATGAATCATAATCTATATGATAACCAAAATATATTATCGGTTTCTACCATCTACCTCACTAAGTTTTATTTTTTATCCCATCCACTTCACTTAGTTTTGTTTGTTATCCATCAATCTTACCAATTTTGGTCGCCTCACCCAGATTCAATCGGATTTCATCGGTTTTTTCCAGTTATCCATCATTTTAACCGAATGTATTTGTAAAATACAAAAAAGCACATGGATCACTACCTCATCCAACGATGATGGAGAATTGCCTCCCAATTCAATACAATTCAATGCAATCGTCTCAATTTAAAAGGACTGAATTTTTAATTTCTCCGCTTTCCCCTGATCTCGCTACAATTCAACTTTTATATACGCATGTTTGGCTTCAATTTGCCACAATCGCCTCAATTCAAAAGGATTGTTTTTCTATTTTCTTCAATTTCACAGTTTTAACTCACATTTCCCCAATTTGGATTTGCGTCAGTCTAATTTCTCCAATTTGACTTATTGTCTTCAATTTTAGTCGAATTCATCTAAATTACTTTATCTAACGGTGGTAAAATTGCAATCTCTATGGACGGGAATGACCAAGTTTTTGGCGCACTGCAAATAAATCCAATAGTGGTAAAAAGGCATAAATTCACTGCAAAATAATAATATGATCCATATCACGTTATCCGACGAATAAAATACAAAATTCTAACTCGACAATTATTGATGCAAACAGAAAAATCCCTAAAATAAAATCTCTTCTTTTTATCTGCTATATTACTTCTCTGCAACTCTGGACTCATCACATACAATTTAACTAGATGACTATTGTAAGAATGTAAATTACAATGTTCATAAAATCTAACTAGTGCTTGTCTATTCAAGACCTCATTCTCTTTAGTTTCATTATCTTCATAGTAAGTGTTTCAACATGATGATTTGATGCTGAATCTCTTTGTTGTTCCTCCAACTTCTTTATGCTGAGCTAGCACTGCATGAAATTAGTAAAGAGAATAAACTGATTTTGGCATCCAAGACAAACACACATCAAAGTTCAAACTGATTTTGTGGAAAGGAGCGGAAATATTGTTCCAAATGAAGTAAGTAATTTTATTAAAGTGCAAAGATGGTTACAAAACAGAAAAGTAGACTGAAAATGCAATGAAACGTAAACATAGCTACAAACAGAACTAACTTCAGTAACTCAACCGTTTCTAAATTAAGTTTTGTGTAGTCATGTTCAAGTTCAAGTTCTGATTATGCCCATTTCACTTTGTACATAATGGCTGGAAGAAATGATTTCGTATCTGTCAAGGTCAATTGTCTCCAATGTGGTACATGAACAAGCATAACATAACATGTTGTTATCTGCCCTAAATTTATATGCTATCAGTGTTTCGTTCACTCATCTAACTAAAACAGGGAAAGGACAGATCGTGATACAATTTCATTATATGACTATTGTAAGAACGTAAACTACAATATACAGAAAAGCTAAATAGTACCTGACTTCAAATGTAGGTAATTGTCTCTTTAAGTCCTCATAATGTAAATGACGCAAATGATGGCTCGATTTGGATATGTAATAGGGTCCAGAAGTATCCTGACCATAAGCAAACAACAGAAAAGGAAAACAGAACAAAACAAAACAGTGACACCTTTTCGGGAAGTTCAACTTTCTCAAGAAGTTTATTAAGGTGCATCTACAAAGCTTAAGAAGTTTATTAAGGTGCATCTACAGATCTTACATTACGCCATCCTCCTCTTCAATAAAGTTCACCAATTCCTCACTACATTCAAGAACATAACCGTTTAACCCAGCACTGTGAGAGACAGAAAGTAATTTAGGAAATATGTGAGCATCCAAACAGCAAAGAGTAGTCATGTTCTGTACAAGAATGAAGTACAATAGAAACTTGAGTATTTCTTTAATCCAACGTCATTTACTTTTAATTAATTACCTCACTTGGGCGTCGATTGGAACTTTAGTAAATGCGCTTTTACACAACAAAATATTTGGAACCAAGGCTTATGAACATCATATCCGCTGTCTCATAATTCCTCTTCGACTCTTCTTCCTTAGATATTGTAAGGATATCCACAACCAAGCATAAGATAATATAAATCAACTTAACAGGAAAAGCCATTGAATCATTATGTATTACCTTTAGTTCCTTCTCTACTTTCTTGGTTTCTAGGAGCAGTCTTCATTTACGAAAGGAAGTTTGGAAGTTCCCTTCAATATCAGTCAACCATATAGTTAGATAGACTTACAAGGATAGAAAATTGAATTGGTAATGACAGTTAAAGGGTCTAGTAGCAACCTGCCACAAGTATCGCTTCCCGTCAGCGTCGACCTCGAAATCTGATCATGAAATGTTAAGACGTTAATTAAATCGTCATGAGCATTCAATCAAAACCATAAAACCAGTTCCTTACCCTATGGATAGAAGTTGACCAGACTGGATTCTTCCGAAGCCATCAGACCCCAATACGGTTCAGGAAGTGCACTTACACTATATAGAGGTAAACTTCAAGTTAGTTGTGAAAAAGACTTCTTATTTATTAAATCAAAGTGCCTCACAGACAACCAGACATTAGTGATTTACCTTCTCGGAGGGAGAACATCCATCAATTGATCGAAGGGTTTAAAAGGAGCACCCATCTGGAACTTAATGGAAGTGCTCCCAAGACCTTTGAAGTCAGAGGCGAATGGTCCATAATTGTAAGGATAATACTTGTTGGGTATCAAAAAGTAATACTCACTCGACCGAAGAAAAACTCAACTAGCAAACGAACAACACTCTTCTTAAAAATACCAGGTCCAGGAAGGAACTCCAGAGAAGTAGTACTCCAGAACCCAACACAACCCTTCATCCACTCTTGTCCAACACATCATAGTTAATTTTAGAGCCTAGTCTCTGCAAAAGGAAAGAGAGACATATAAATTAGAAGAAATACGGTAAAAATCTATAAGCAGGATAGCACACACACAAAAATGAAGAAAACCACTTGTGATAAATTGCTTGAAAATTTGGTGCATGAATGTGATATGGGTACTAATATGTCTCAACTATAGAGTACTCTGTCACAATGGTTTCCTACACTAAAATCTTAGTCCCTCACTCACTAAATTAATACGCAACAACCCCATAGCAAAGTTAATCCATCCATAGTCTCGATTATAGAATACCCTGCAACAGTGCTTCCCTACTCCAACAGATCAGTTCCTTGATAGTTACCAAACCGATGGTACTATTATCATACCTAAAAAATACTAAAGATTATTCCCAATGTTCATACTCTTACCGCATCATCCCATAAAACTAGTAATCATGTAGCCAAGAATAGTTCGCCAAAATTAAACTCATCAAATCTGTGCATTGCAGTAGTCGGGGTTAACTACATTAAGATGCAACCGATTTTTGGTGAATTCCTTGGCTTTTCCTAAGTTGTCAAATTGCATTGAAGTATCTATCTTCTTTCAACACCCAGCAATACCATCCACACCCATGCATCATCAACAACCACCACTCAGGACCACTCACCACCCACCACCAGCACCACTCTGTCACCAATAATAACATAGATCAGGGCCACCTCCTCCACCACCACCACCAATAACCAAAACCACCCACACCCACAACAACCACCAACAAAAACATGATAATTTGCAAAATAAACAAATTTAAGAATGATACGAAAGCAAAATCCCGAATTATTTTCATCAATATTTGAAAAACCCATTTTCATATAATATAACTATAATCAAATCAAGATGAAGACAATCAGAATTACTTAACTCGTCAAAGAAGAGAAACCCACAAACTTTTTCGTCACCAGATCAACTCTAACCCATCACCTTCATCAACATCGTTGAGAATTTAGGTTAATTAGATATTCATCATCTTCGATTGCATCGATTGCATGAACTGATCGAGTTTAAATCATCCTCACCATCTTCAGTTGCATGATTCCCATCGAATGTACACCCAATTCTTATTAATCGACTATAAATTATCATCGCCATATTCAATTTCAAGATCGGGGGCTGAAATTTGAGGTCTTAGATTTTGGTTCAGGGGTAGTGTTAATGGGCGGAAGTATTTATATTGGAGAAGATGAGAAGAGTAGTTAGGAGAGAGAGAAGTATTAAGATAATGATATATGTCCAGGTCATAGGATTTCTTTTTGTTTTCTGAATTTAAGTTTTGGGTTTGATAAGATGTTTTGGGTTCAATCTTTTTTATTGTATAACACCAGAATCTTTTAGAGTGGTGGCTTAAACTTAGTTGCTAATAGAGGTTTGAGCAATCAATTCATTTTTTATTGCTATGAGTCTGTGTCTCAAAGTGAATAGCTACACGAGCACTTTTCTAACTGTTATAGATTACTTGAAAAAAGGATCAAACATACCTTACTGGCCATGGTTAAAAATTAGTTGACACAGCTTTATAGCATCCAAACTATTCGGCAGTTGCAAGTTTTATAAGTTAAACTTTTAAAGCAACTAAAATATTGGGCTCTTGCTAACATTTTCAGCAACCAATTCGTTTTCTGTTGCTACGAGTCTGTGCCTCAAAGTGAATAGCTACATGATCACTTTTTTAGCTGCTATAAATTACTTGAACAAAGGATCTAGCGATTAAAGACATTTTTTCGTGGCTAATAATAAGTGGACACGGGTTTACAGCCGCCAAACTTTCTGGCAGTTGCAACTTTGGATGCTTAAACACTTAAAACGACTAAAATTGTGGGCTCTTGCTAAGATTTTTGTCGCTTAAACCGGTTTTTGTTGTAGTGAGATGGTTGGTGATAATGGGAATATTGGTTTGAATTATTTATTGGGTTTTTAAGATGTCTTTTGGTGTTGAAGTGTCTCCTACAAAGAGGTGTGTCTTTACAGTTCGTGTTGTCTCTTAATTGGAAAGGGTTGTTGTTGTTTCATTTGGCGCGAAGCCAGGTTTTAGGATTATGGGGACTTAAATAAATTATAGAAATTTGAGCTGACTAAATTCTGAAAACCTATAAAATTAGGGGACTAAAGTCTATAATTTGGAGGACTGAACATAAAGTTATTTATGGATTATAGGGAGCTAGAGCCAGGTCTAGCCCACCCCTGGTTCCGCCACTGCGCCAATAGTTGGATTTCCTTACAACGGTATTTGGAATCCGTTATAATTACCATATTACCCTTATAAAGTAGTATTTATATCCTATTGTTCTCCTAGTTCCTATAGACTATTGGTAGGAATAATACAACATGTTGAACTGTGATCGTATATCCAAGTATGTCTTCGAAGATATTTCAATCGGGTATGGCATTAATCTACTCGTACAAGATCAATAGCTACCGGCTATCAATGTAAGTATGTAACTAGAATATTATTGGCTAATTATTCTTTTTTAATGGAGGATTAAAGTTTGAAGACTTAAACATTAAAATGATTGGATAATACATGAAGAAATACAAATATTATGTATTCTAAGATACAACAAAAGTATTAAATACATGTATTCTATCGAGGAAATCAATGATGATTGAGGGATAGTGTGAAATTTTTCTGATTCCACCATTTGAATTTTTGTCCTTCAACGAAAACAATTTTTTCTTCTTCATGAAGATTAGATGCTCCAGAGATGAGTAATTTGCGCAGTGCATCAAAATTACAATCACATCCAGTAGCCATGGATCTTTAATGAACGCAGATCTATATCACGCAAGTGTTAATTTCCTTGGAAGATATACTTGAAACGATTGAATCAAATGACAGAAACGCCTTGAAGGTTATAAAAATTTGAATAATCATCGAAATAAGGATTACATTTTATTTTAGATAATAATTATTAATATGTTTACAAAACCTAAATAGTGCCCGTATTTTTAGATAGATGTAATTAAGATATGGGCATAAACTTAATTGGAAAAAAAAAACTCAAACTCAAATAGAAAGAGATTGTTTTCTGGAGAAGAAGCGGTTATGCAAAGAAAAAAGTTGGTTTTAAACAAGTGAGTTGTACAATCAATATATCTACTTATTGAACAATAGAAAGGTAACTGGAACAGTGCAGATCTCAAGGATAGTTTAAGTGGTCTCCCATGAAGTTACGTCTTCATTGCATAACTATGATCCTTGGGGATGGGTTATTCCACTTTGTTATTGTGTCATCCGAAACTTTATACTCTTTCTGTCCCACAAAGAGTGATACTTTAGTATTTGCATAATTTATAAGGAAAACATGAGAGAGAATAATTTATTAGTATTTTTTTCCAAAAGAATCACTTATTTCGAGATAAAAATAAAAATAAAAAGTTACACTTTTTATGGGACGGAAGAAGGGAGTACAACATAATCAAATCCATCCGAGCAGATTTAGATAAAGATATCATGCATGTTGGTTGTGAGCCTTCTTAAAAAAAAATTACTACTACATCTCTAACGAGCTATGACAATCAACATTGAACTGATCAAAACTTCATGAAGGATCAAATTCCAATAGGAGTTGCCTCAATCTATCTGTTATTTACGATTGTCGTTGTTGTAAAAGTTCCTTCTGTACGTATTCCCTTTATTATAAGTTATATTATTTATGCATTTGTCTAGGAATTCGACAACTCTTATGGGAACGGTTTAAGAATTGGTTTTTAGCTACTTCTACAACTGTAAACTTGCACTTTCATATTTTTTTTAGAATCAATGAATTGTTCTCGGTCTAGTTGCATATTGTGTTCTTTATCTAAGTAATTGGAACTCTAATTGGTGTTATGTTATCTCCATCTATTTCTAGTTCTTTTTCTACGAATCCATTCCCAATCCTGGGAAACCTAACGGTGCATATCTAGCTCCTTATGGGGCATTATATCAAAGTATCACATTTATTATTGTTGAAGAAAGGCTCATATTGGATCTACCAAAGAACTACTTGAAGCGCTATATATTGGATTCTTCTTTTTTACTGTATTCAAACCAAATTAGGATGCATCGTAAATGCAAGGCTCATAAGTATGTATATGGATATGGTTATGGTTATTCCATTTTACCATGGAAAGGTATTTGATGATCGATATATATCTTGGAAGTTTATCTATGTTATTGAGGAAATTAACGACAAAAATAATGACGTTGATGTTTTTATACTTGTGGGGTAGTCAGGAATAATATGTGGTAATTTATTCTGGGGAACGCTATATCCATACTTTCATTTGGATAATGGGACAATGTTAAGCCATACGTGTATGAGTTTTTTTTCAAGTGCTACAAGGTTGATGGATTCATAAGAAGATGATTTTTTTTTTTTTTTTTTGATTAGCAAGGAAAGAAATTATTGATAAATAAATAAATAAAAAAGCTTATACCACCCTAAACCATAAAAGGAAAACAAGCTAAGGATAATATGTTATCCAGAGCTTAAGTAGGGAAATAAACATTAACCAAATTCTTCATGACATCAACTGAATTGACATATAACCAAATTCCTTTAACCCCAGGGACCAAGTATACGGACTATAGATAACTTTGTTTACAACCACCATCTCATTACAAGTTTTATCAGAAAATATTCTAGTTTTCTTTTCTTTCCACATGCACCATAAGATTACAGATGGAATGAAATTCCACATAACAGTTCTCGTTTTATCTTTTTGGGACAAATTCCAAGATTGAAATGCAATTGAAACATCCATAGGCGTAGAGAAAACCAAATGAATCTTGTCTTGAAAAGTTTCCCAAATCTTCTTCGCAAAGGTATAATGGAGAAAAAAATACGCGTAAACTTAGGTTCACTACAGAAAACACAACTAACAGGTACATCAATGCCACGCCTTCTCAGAAATTCCCTAGTTGGTAGCCTGCCATGAGCAATAGTCCATAAGAAATACCTCATTGTAGGAGGATATTTCTGCTTCCATATATGGGGGGAAATGACACATGTTGCAAGAGTAACATTTGCATAACAAAGACTGTCATAGCTAGTGATTAGGTTACAAATTGTAATTTAATTGCATCCACTAAAATTATTGCTTTTCAGCCATGGTTCATGAAAATAACCAATTTTATTTGTGGGAAAAAACGAATTAAAGGGTAATTTAGAAAAAAGTAGGGTGAGCAGGTGATAATTCGTCAATCCTTAAACATTTGTACTGTTGAAGTACTTTATTTAGATTCGAGAGACCAATCTGTACAATCCTGGCCAAACCAAGAATGGTCGTTCCAGTCTTGCTTCAGTCACAAAATGAGAAGGAGAAGGGTTGGTCTAGGAAGGGAAGCAAGAGAAGGTTGAGGTTAGAGTATCAAACTCTGTTGGATGTAGTTGGTGTGAATAGCTATGAACAATTTTTCTGTGTGAGAAAGTTAAATGATCAAGGTTGATCGAATTGAATTGTTTTATGTTAAAACTTGTATCGGGATTCGACTTGCTTAGACTTGTATTGTTCTGTAGTATACTTAGACTTAGAATTATCGTATTTCAGACTTGTTCTCTTGTCCTCCTGTTCAATAGATTGAGAATCTATTTATAACATAGCTATTGTAACCACTTGGCCTCTTTTATGGAAGAAACTGTCAATGGTTGAGTAGTGGTGAAGTGGAGAAGGTGTTGACAACTCCTCTCCACTTCGATTAAGGTTGAATAATCAGTTACTCAACTTGCCACTCCTCTACTCAACTGCTGATTGAACTTTCCAGAATTTCTCTTCAGTGGTTCCACTGCTCCACCACATGTCGTAGACCGTCATACCAAAATCCTAATGAATATCCCCTCATTTGTGACATTTTATGTCTCGTGTAAAATTATAGTATTGAGTATTACTAACAATATTAAGTCGAATGCGATCTACTTAGTCTTCTGACTGAAGATTTTTCTTGCTTGACTAGACTGATGTGCATGTCTTGCTTGAATAAACTGATGAGTCTGTCTTGCTTGACTAGGCTGATGAGCCTAGCAGACTAAAATAAAATAAATATGTATTTATTTTTGTGTAAGGAGCAGTGTGCTCAACTCAGTCAACTTTGCATTGACATGCTTGTTTCATAAAAACAAGTGTATGCTGATGAGCATGAAAAATTATATGTGAAGCCACATACGAAAATATATGTGTGAGAGGCCTACTATAATTTAGGATTTTGAAGCTTGTCAAAACCCTAATTTGCCAAGTCAAGATATTCACGTGAAGGGAAGAGAATGTCACCAAATCAAGATATTCACGTGAAAGGAAGAGGGAAGAGCGCCAAGCTTTGGTCTAGAAGCAAGACGTCTCACGTTTTGCTCTTTGTACTTAGCCTCACACGCTGAGGGTAAAAGAGTAAAACACCAATTTTTGACAAGAAACAAGTCGTGTGAGCTTGGTTTATGAGTGAAGACATATGAGTTTCGCCTTAGGAGTAGTCATTCAAACTTAGATTCTTAGCTAAGGCACACACATTGGAAGCAAGAGAGGTATGGACGTCTCCCTATTCAAAAATTAGGGTTTGAAAAGTGTTAATTAATTAGGGTTTTGAAGCTTATATGCTAAGAAGAAATATCAAAACGCTGATTGGAGCAAGAGGAAGGACATTCACGTCAGGTTTGACCAGGAGGCAGAGGAAGCTCACGTTTTACTCTTGTGCTCAGCCTCACATGTTGAGGGAAAAATAGTAAAAAAACACCAAATCTTTGGAGAGAATCATGACGTCCATGCTTGTTCTTTGAGTGAAGGCGTGCAAGCCTTGCCTTAGAACCAAGACGCACAAGCAAGGGCAAGGCGCACACGTTGAAGAATTAGGGTTAGGAGAGCTTCCCTTTTTCAAACTAGGGTTTGAATGTATTTTTTGACACGCTTATAAGTGTTACGAATCTATTTTCTTAATTAGGCTAATCAGGGGTTGAAAGTATTTTTTGACACACTTATAAGTGTGGCGAACTTATTTCAAGCGTTTCAAAAACCCTATATTGAATTCTTTTCACTCATTCATATTAGTTGTGTCTTTAAGCAAGGATTAATGTGACCAAGGTTGGATTTTTTAGCTAGTAAAATCTATGAAATTGTGTATGTCACAATTTTAACTTTGAATTTAAGCACAGTTGTGGTACTTTAATCAAACAGATTCATATATAAAGCTATATATGTGTTTTAGTAGGTTAATATTGCTTAGTTGAGCGTGAATATCAACATGGATAATTTTTGGGAATTCAGTTGTGGAATATATCACCAAAATAAATATCAAATTTCTCTATACCAATGGGCAATCCATCTAGGAGCTTGAGATTTTATGTAAAAATCATAAAACATATGGGAATGTTGCAGTAAGCACCAGTGTTGTTCTGATGATTTTGTACAGTAATAAATATTGATTAAATTAATCAATTTGATCGTATATGTAGTTGGTCATACATACAGAGAGAGGACAGGGATAAGCACCTGAAAGAAGGCAGGGATGAACATCTGTTTAAGAATCTTTTGCAGAATTTTAAAGTTTAGTATTTCTCAGATCTGAGTCTTGAGAGAAAATTTACTATTTTATCCTTATAAAAAACCCACCATCTATAACCTTATAATCCAAATCTTAGGGAAATTTGATGGGGTTGTATAAATTATTTTTATGGATCGTTCAATGGTTTCTAAATATATATTACATCTCCACATATATAACACAAATATCTAGCTAGATTGTCTTGTATGTAGCAGAATGAATTTCGTGGATGACGACTTTGAGTTGGGTTTGACCTGCTTTTTACTAAATGTGTTTCTACACCTCTAAAGTGGGTGATATCACCTCACTGAGTGCATAAACATTTTTTTCGTTCATACATTGAGTATCATATGATGTGAGTCACAGACGCAACAAATTAATTATCTTATTTCCCCTAAATTAACAAGTAATATAGTAGAAGTTAAGTTCGTTCCTACGAGGAGCAAGGAGTCTTAGTTGTAAAAAGTGTCCAAAAGGGGGTTGTGTAGTAAGTTTTTAAGTAAACCAAATACCAAATCAATTGAAAGTTAAGTTGTAAGCGATTTGGAGAGATATGATCGAGGATTCTGTCATTATTAGTAAACATTCATAAAATTATTACACTCATATATTCTTCATTCATCACAGATTATCACCAATCGTAGGATAACATGTACGCTTAGCTATCCCCAAAAAATTCCTTGTATCACCGGACAACAGGTACGCTTAGTCACCAGATTCAATTATTCTGAGCCACTAAGAAGTACGATCTCAAGATGTAACTCGGTCGAACGCTTTAAGGTTTGTGAACTTAGGTTTGATCCTAGTAGTTAAACTTTGTACATTCAATTCACTTTATAGTGTTGTTTTTACACGTTATTTCTCCACATAATCCCTTGATAAGTGCTTAATTTACATGTTTTTAGTTTCAATTCCATACTTTTTTAGTTAGAATTCTTGTGTATTACCTTGTATTACTCTTGTTTTTTATTTTATTTGTTTTGTTAGGTGAATAATTACAAGAATAGTGAAAATGGCCACAACAGTGCTAAGAAGTGAAGGACTCCAAGTATCTAAATGTCTAAAGCCAATAGAAGTGGAATAAATACGACAAAAAGGAACAAATAATGTCAAAAACACAAGAACAACCCAAAAAGAAGGACATGTACCTCAAAGTCATAAGTTCTTAAATATATTTTGAAGAAAACAAATATATAAAGCCAACACAAAAATAGTGAGGTCATTTTGAAGTCGGACAAAGAAGTTAATTATGGACAAAAGAATGAGAGGCAAAAGGACGGGAAAATAACCATGGCGACCCTAAAAATAACCGTGACGACTTTTGATTTTTTGGGGGAAGAATGGGGATTATTTTGGTCCCTAAAGCTGTCATGGTCTTAGAAAATAACCATGACGACTGTGGAAAACGTGAAAGGAAATTTTTGACACGTTTTTGACTTCTAAATCAAGGAAACTTTATCCCAATGGAATTTTAAACCCTAGAAGGAGAGGATACTTGAGGGACAAGCATTAGAGGTTATTGAAGAAGACATATAAGTCTCAAACGAGACATTACAACAACCACCACCTCACAGTCCCCTACTCATACCACATATTCTACATCTTAAACCTAGGGTTTACTCTTTAGCGAAAACCGTTCTTGTTCATCTTCTTCTTCTTTGTAATATAAGTAGTTAAACTTTTGTTGATTAAAGATGAATTCAATGTTCTAAGCGTGAAGTTTTTTTTTAGCTATATGAGTTTTTTGGATTTTTAATCATTGTCGTTTGTCTTTTCTATATCGAAGGTTTATGAGTGATTCCTAGATTTTTTTGGAGTGCATGCAAAATTAATTTATTGATCATTCAATTTCTAGTAGAGAGTTGTGATATAATAGACAATGTGGGACCTTGCAGAGGGATTCTATTAAGAAATTACGTGTAAAGAAAAGACTAGTAAGCATATCCTTTCTCTAAGAATTTTGATGTTAGGACCAACCTAAATTCACAAACCCTAAATTATTCTATTGGGTTACACCTTGAGTGCGCTACTACTTGGTGGCTTAGTGGGATACAATCTGGTAGTCGAGTGCTTTTGTATCCAATGATACAAGGATTTTTTAGGGTAGCAATACGCTAGTTGATATTCTATAGTTCGTGATGAATGATTCTAACAAAAGATAGATAAGTATACTAATTGAGTTGATGTTTGGTAATGACGAAGGAATCCCTAACTATCTCTTTCTTATTATTGTCTTTTTAATAATTAATCAACCAATCCCCCTTCAATATTTACTTTTCTTATAGTTTTGCTAATTTAATTAACATCTCAATTATACGGCTCTCAGTGGGAACGATCCTTACTACCAATATATTAGATGTTAGTATTAATTGGAAATATCTTTAAAAAAAATAAGTAATTTTTTTTATAAAAATAGTTGGGATATGGCTCTTTGAATCATATCTTTAATAAAATACTTCTCGCAAAATACAAAATATGTTTGTAGATACTTCTAAAGAAGATGTGATGGTATGGATGTCTGCTAAGGATGGTAAGTTCTCAGTTGAAAATGCCAGTAACAAGATAACTAATAGTGAGGTTAACACATAGGTGAATGGCAGAGCAATCCTCACCAACAGCTGGAAGTTACTCTGGGGTAGTAATGTTGCACACATAATTAAACTTTTTGTGTGGAAATATTTTAGAGAAATTGTCCCAACTAGATGCAGACTTGCAATTTTAAACAATGACATTCTTTTAGTTTCTTTGATAGGTGCAATTGCTATGGCTCGTCAGTAATAAATACCGAGAAAAAAAATTATTTGGTTCTGTCTTAGCCACGAGAACTTTTTGTTTCAATTTGTATCTGTCTGCCAGTAATAGGCATTGGTTTTTTCTCTCACTATCTGTTGACAAGGTATAAGCTATTTTATCTAATTACTTTTCTCGATAGTTTGCATGAATAAGGCATAAAAAAAAAGCTGCGCTAAAAAAATTAGGTATGTGGAGCTTGTGGCAGGCATGATGAATCTATTGAACACTTGCTTCTTGAGTGCAGACATGCTAGAGAAGTTTGGAGAGGAGTTAATGTCAAGATAGATGCAGTCAGAAACAATTTTAATTATGTTTCTAAATGGGTCTTGGTTCTCTAATGATAATGCAGCAACTGATGATAGATGGACTCATTCACTAATGATAGGTCCTTGAATTATATGTTTCAACGGAAAACTCTTAACCCCTATAGCTCTGTGTGCAAAGTCCATTACTTTCTCTCTGAACGTTCATATATTGTTGCATCCCAGGATAATGATAACGTATCTATTGTCATAAACTCTTTTGTTAAGTCTGATTAGAAACCCCCTAGAGAGGGTGTTACCAAGATAATTATTGATGTCTCTTTGATCTAGATATTAACCAGAGTGGTACTGGTCTTGTCTGACGTGACCATGCAGGTCTGTGTGGAGGTATCAAAGGAACATTTACGCTGAAATCCTAAGTCTGGAGGAAAGAGAATGCATGGCACTACATAAAGCACTAAGTTGGGCCAAGGAAAAAAAGCTTACTCGGATTCATGTGGAAGTTGATGCTAAGCTTGTTATTCAATCAATTACATATGCATTTCCTCATTGGGAGAATAGAAACATTGTTAAGGAAATAAAGCATTTAAGTTTAGAATTTATTCAATGCCAAATCAATCTCATTTAGAGTTCAATCAGTATGGGGACATATAACGTTTCCCATCTGGTTTGTAATCTTTTGGCTAAGACCAAAAACTTCTTTTAGTTTTTAATTAATAAATTTTTGTTCGTATCAAAAAGAAAGGAAAAGAAAAAGATCGTTAGATGGCTCAACATTTGTTCCCTTTTTGAGAGCATCTCTAATAGAATGTGAAAGTATTATTTTTTCACTATATTTAGGATTTTAGACCCCCATTTAATATAAATTCATCTCCAATAGTAAGGTCCTACAAATTAAAAGGGATGAAATACTAAATATGAAGGTGTTGAGGAAATTTCGGCCAACGATATCGGCCGATAAGGACCGATACGGCCGATATGGACCGATACGGCCGATTTTTTTTATTTTTTTATTTTTTGAAAATAAAATAAAAACAAATTTTTTTAAAAAATCCTTGTTTTAGGATTTCAATTGTTACTCATATTTTTTATGATATTTTAGAATTATATACGGATATGATAATATTTATAATTAATCTAATGATTTCGATTAGAATTGTAATATCCTTGTTTAATTAGCATTTTAGACGATGAACTTTGAAGTTGTTCTTGTTTTTCTTATGTTTCCAGTTTGAATTTTGTATGAAATCTATGGATCTATATATTTTAGATGATTACTAGTTTTTCTTTCTAAACTTTGTGAAAAAACGTTTGTTATAACGTGTTAAAATATATTTATAATTATAAAATGTGAACTAGTATTTTTTTCATAAAATTATAAGTATAAAATATATGGACCGATATTTGAACCGAAATTTCCCCGATATACCGGCGTACCAATGTATCACTCTCGACCGATACGAACCGAAATCCGATATGTAACAACCTTGGTCTTAACTACACTTTTGGATTCACCTCCATGTCATAATTTTTGTTATTTTTTCTTTTTAATAATTATTTAAAAGAAAATCAAACGGTTAAGATTTTATCATATAAAATATCTTAAGGGTTAAATCCTAAACTATTGAAGATAGTTCTTTAGCTATGAAGTCCTATATTTACTACGTGTATAAACTCTTATGTCTAAAGGTCTTAATAAGATTTTCACGTAAAAAATTTTACACCCGTTGTTGGAGATGCTATGAGCTTTCTCCTTGAGACAAACCCGAAAAAAAATGGAAAAACCTTTATTGGATTAAATTCGGGTTTATACCGTATCAGACATAGTCACATAGACAAGGACAACCATATGGATAAATTTTGGTTTTCCCCATTAAACAAGAAAATTTATCAGATGTAGATTACACTAAAGCAATGGTTTTACCCCATATCTTAAGTAACTCCATGAAACTGGGACATGAAGATCACACTTCTAAGATTCTGTTTCATGGACCTAAAATTTGCGAATTTGTTTAGGATGGCTTCCTAATTTTCCTAGTGCTTTATCCAGCGCCGCAGGGAACTTGTCAAAAGGAACTAGCTCCATTCTGCAAAACAGAACAAAGACGAATATGCAATTAACAAAATTACATAGGAAAGAATCCATGAGAATGCCACAATTGTGGCTGTTGGATTTGTAAAGAAGAAAACAAGTAAAGATTTTTTTGGCTTCTTAAGAAAACATACTCATATTTTAACTTCCCATCACGCATTAGACTCAAAAGGTAATCTATCATAACTCTGCAGTCTACAGCTCTATCCGTGTTCATCAATTTTTGCAACCAGAAACCCCGTAAAATAAGATCCTGCAGACAGTGTACATGGAAAACATTGAGTCAAAAACTAGCTAAAGAGCAACGGAGTTACTCACAGCACATATGGTCACAGTTGAAGCATTTTCAGAGAAATGTATTTGCATTTAATTTGTCATAGAATTTAGCTGGCATCAAGCCCCTAGAACAAGAAACAGGATAGAACTTCACAACAAAAGACTTAGTTGTGCAGAGCGGTAATTAGATGTAAATAAACACTGTGGGCCTAGTTGATTCACAATAGTAGACATTGAGCATGGACACACGTGCACGTGTAACATATACATCGATGATATTAGGTCAAAGGGGTGTTACATTAAAAATGAAAGCTGAAGTAGATACTGTAACAGGCTTTTTATACATACCACCATAAGTTACCATAGTCCCACCCTGCCTGCAAAAATTAGACTCTCATCGGGTCACTTTAGGAAATTTGGAACTGATCATGTTGCTGATGCTGAAAGAAACCAAAGTTGGGGATAGCATCAATTACTCAAATAACTACTGTAACATCAGCTACTTCATTTGAAAACAAAGATTTATTCTCTTAAACAAATTAATGTAAGCATGATTCACCTCAAAAATTTGAGGACTGAAGAAGCGGAATTACCACCAACGCAGTTAAATCCCAATGCAGGCACAGGTAAGGCACCCTACACATATAGCCCAGAAACTTAAGATTAGAAAAAATCACCATGTACTACTTAATTTTCAGAATCTATGCATGCAATCAACTAAAACAGAAGATGAAGTAAAACAATTTTTGAAACTCTTGGGAGCAAAAGACTCTTTAAATCCTTAAGAAACCAGAATATAATAGTACCAGGAAACCCTTGATGTCTTTCACTTCCAACTGGCTCTCCGTATACACTTCATCTGCACCAAGTTTCTTAAGCCTTTCTTTCACATCCTCTGCCCCGGCTCTGCAAAAGCAAGGAGATGGTTACAGTAGTTTCGGAAGTCTGATGACAATGTAAAGAAGACCTTCAATTTATCCATAAGAAAGGCACTTGATTCAGAAAGTAATAATTCAGATCAAGTTATCCTATCAATACAACCACAGCATCCACTCCTGGTTTTGGATAATGATAAACGGAGTTTCCCCTTTCTTTTTCTATCAACAAATTAGGGTGTAGACGTTTCAACTTCACATCATGGATGGATACTAATACTACCCTACTAGAGAGGCATATATCTACAAATGGAGCCTCCTTGTAGTTCCAAAGAAGAAAAAGATGGAGCCTCCTAACCTTACTTAACAACCATGTCAAAATAAAGATAGCAGAGTGGAGTTCAGACCTTCCGACACAAGTACACAACTAGTTTTAACTGTTTTCGGTAAGGATGCCTTCACATCTATGATGCGGCAGTAAATAAACAATAGAAAATAAAACCATTTCAAAAATTTGCACCTGTCTCTAATAATATTAATGCTGTGAACACCTTGAAGTTTTGCAAGCTGGATAATACACTGCCCAACGATGCTTGTTGAACCATTTTGCAAAATTACATCCCCTAATTATAGATGAAGTCATCAGATGTAACAAGTAAATGTGAGCACATGGAATTCAATCTAAATCATTTGGTAAAAGAAATACGATGTTTGGCAACTACCTGCATTAAGTTTAACAAAGTCATCCAACATAAGTAATGCCGTCAACGGATTCACAGTGACGGTAGAAGCAAACTCTAATGGTACGTCTTTATCAATTTTGTCCCACATACTCTCCTCTTTCACAACATAAGTCTGCCATGCTCCTAAAGGATATAAGAAACAAATTAACACTATGAAAGGCACGGCATCACAAATTTGATTGTAGTATAAATCATACCAGATGAAGGAGGAGATGGTATGACCAAATCACCAAGAGACAACCCCTTTACAGCAGACCCAAAATCATGTACTTCCCTAACACCCTCATACCCTCTAACTGCAGGAAGTGGCGGTCTAACTGGGTATACGCCTTGAATTCTATTGATATCAGATGGTTAATTGGAGAAGCAAGCATTTTAACACATACATCCTTTTCTTTAATTTCAACTGGAGATAAATCAATCACTCTGCAAATAAACTTCAGAAATTACACTCAAACTCAAAAAGTATAGAAAACCCACCTTTGAATTCACAACAAAAGTGAGAAATTTCAACAAAATCGTAAAGAAGAAGAAGTTCAAAAAACCTGGTAACTTCATCAGGTGATCCATGTTGTTCATACACCACACCCTTTGATGGTGGAGAAAATTTTGAGGAGTAAGCTCTAATACTAACCATTCGATTACTTTGTACACCGTTGAAATACCATGATGTTTTTTCATGGAGGTGTTTTAACACCAGAATTCTAGCAAGACGCCATAGGAGCAAGCAAGCAACGCAACTCTCTAGTTCATTCACTTCAGAATACCCAACACAGAAAGAGGTTTATTAACACGTACTTTTAGAAATCATTCGCGTATAATACCAGGTTTTATAAATGATAAGGTAATTTTAGTTTTATCATATTAAAATTACTATCAACATGTAATCCGTCAGATGAAGATAAATCTGAAGACAAAATTAGATAGATATCATCAGATGATAAAGATAAGGTATTTCTATCCTAATCATTCTTGTTCCCACACAAAATTCCCCAACTCAGTCACTCATTTCTTTTTCTTTCTACTGAAACAAAATCATCACCATGGAGTCTTCACTCTGCACATTACAATCAAGTCTATCATCAAGTTTCAAAAGTTCATTTGTAATGCCCAAAACCCATTTCTCAATTCAACACAACAAACCAAGAAAATCTCTGTCGATCAATGCAGCAATAAGTAGAACAAAGAAGGAAGAAACAGTAGAAACAGTGAAACAACAACTAGAGAATTGTCACCTTCTTGCTGGTATCAAATACAAAGGATTAACAGTAAAACAGTTTCAGGATTTAAGAAAATCATTGCCAGATAATGTTAACCTAATTGTTGCTAAAAACACATTAGTTGGTAAAGCAATTGAAGGTACACCATGGGAAGCATTAAAACCATGTATGAAAGGTATGAATGCTTGGATGTTTGTTCATACTGAAGAAATACCTGGTGCTATTAAACCTTACAGGAATTTTCAGAGAGAGAAGAAACTTGAAGATAATGATTTTACTGGTGCCGTTTTTGAGGGGAAATTTTATGGTCCTGATGAGTTTAAGTCGTTAGAGACAATGCCTACAAGAGCTGAGATTTATGCTAAGTTGTTGGGATCACTCCAGAGTCCTGCTTCAGCTTTAGTTGGTACACTTCAAGCTCCAGCCAGGGATTTGGTTATGGTTTTGAAAGCTTATGTCAAGAAATTGGAGGCAAATGGTGGTGCCCAGTAGTGGGATTTAGCTTATGGTGGTGCGATGTAAGTTCGTTTATTTTGTTTTATTTTCTGTTTTATTATGATGCTTATCTTTTGTTCGCAGCATTGTCAAAGTAAATTATGTATCGGGAAAGTAGGCGTTGAATCATTTTGTTGTAATTTGATTCGAAATATTGTTCATGTTATGATATTTTGAGTTTATGGAAATGTTTAGTGCATTGAGATTATTTGTTCATAATGGTAACTGTAGTTCACATGTTCTTGATCTGAGAATGATAACGTATCTATAAATTTCGGGGTTAAGTCCAACGGATTCGAAGAATGAATGTGAATGAAACGTATACAAGGTAATTTGTGGGTAGGAAGGACACACCTGTTCAATTTCTGATCCGATGATGTTCTTTGCAAGCTCTGTGATACATTGGGATGATTTGGATCTTGTATTGTTAAAGTTGTTGACGTTAAATTGCCCAGTGTTGAAAAGTCAATGTTCTTTTATCTTTTGGTAGTTATTTCCGGTAGCTAGATAAGAATGTAGTTGACTAGGAGAACATTAGGTAAAAGTAGGTTTATTCCTGATCGAACTAACTTTGGTTCAAACTGAACATATTATCTTCTACTGGATGTTTAATTTTGGAGTTAATTCGACGTTGAACAAAAGCCATGACTTTCCGTTCAGTTAGCGGGTGCAAAGAATGAATGTGTTTGAGACGCACTCTTTGCTTTTAAAACTTCTCAAATCATATTTTACATCTAATAGTGGCTTTTACAAGCTCTGTAACAGATTGGGAAGTTCTGAATCTTGAATCCTTAAACTTGTCTAAGGGTTGTTGCTAGTGTTGCCAAGTCAATGTCATTCTACGTTTTGGAACAATGATTTTAGTTCCAGTTAGCTAGATCAGAATGTTGTTGGAAATGAGAACATTACATAAAACTTAGAGTAGGTGCACTAAAGTTCACGGTTTAGGACTTTGAAACTTTTGTATCTGTGCTGCTGTCTTAGTGCTAACGAACATTGTTATGTGATCTTCTGTTGATTAAGAGAAGCCTACAGTGTACATGATCTTAGAACAGAACAGCCACAACCAGTTACTGATAGAGTGAGGGGTGATCAGTAGATAACCAATTGGAGTGAACAAAGAGGTGGTAGTCTGGTAGAGGAATGAAGTTTTCTGAAAGCTTTTCTCATGTTGGTATTTTAATATACTGGTTACAAAAGACATATCTGGTAGAATCGTAACCATTGATGGCTGATTCTCAGTTGTTTTCTTATACTGGGATTTTTTTTATCGTTTCATCTTGCTGATGGTTCTAAGTGTGGCTAGCTGTTCTCTGGATTTGTAGTGTGAATCTTGATATTATCCCAGCCTAGCTATCATGCCCCAAAGCTGACTCCCATCCAGATGATGAATGTAAAAGTTTTCTTTTAAACCTTCAGTATGCTGGAAAACCAATGGACCAATGATGCACAATATCACACTTGAGAGTAATTCTTTAGCCGAAAACACTGGATGTAGACCAAAAATGATAGTCCAAATATGTTGGAAGAATTGCTGATTTTTCACACATGCAAAACAAAGATTAAGCACAAAACAAAAGAAGACGTCTGAGTCACGACCAGGTCGTTCTCTTTAAAATGTTTCGTGGCTCTGCCTTGAGTTTGTGCAAGCAGTTCTTTCTTCGTCACAACGTCCCCGGGATAAAACAGCCGAAAAAAGAAACTCCCTATCAATCTCTCACGCACACAATGAGAGATTGAACACTCCACTCTTTCTAATCTTGCTCAGAACCTTAGTTTTCTTGATTAACAGTTTTCTCCAAAAAACAAAGAAAAACTTCTGTAAACCTTTTGTTTCTCTAACTCGGTTTTTTATTGCCCCAAAAAGAAAATCAAACGAATCAATTTTGAATTATTACAATTGATGGAGAATTTATGTATACCATAAAAACAACTCAAAATTTATACATTAACCAAAATTATTTCAATTAAGATACGTAATTAAGGGCATTAAAACGTAATTGAAAAAATCTTTTCAAATTTCAAAAATTAAATTTGAATTTCAAGAGACCTCCCAAGGCCCGCTCTCGGACTAATGCTAAAACACGTGCAGGTACGTGCACATATACACCCAATTAATAGGGGAGGGGGTTTGAACTTGTGACCTACCTTATGAGGCTCAAAATCCTTTACCACTAGACTAGAGATTGTATGTTGATATAAATGCAAGAGAAAATTGTTTTAAACATATATCCCAACAAACTATATAGACCAAAGTTTTTTTTTTAGAAAAAAAATTCAGTTGGAACCCTATGTTTAAATAAAAATGCACCCTCTTAAATTTTAAGATGATGGAAGGCGCCACATCAACATCTAACAATGGACTAACTTTTTTTTTTTTATCTACATCTAATAAAGTCCTTCTTTAGTAGTCATTATATCATCCATGTATTTCTATTGAAAAGGATAAAATGGAAATTACATTCTGGCGATTGCCAAAATTGGAAGAAAGGACCAAGGAAAGTCTAGCTAGCTCGAGCAAAAGAGATTCATGACCCAGAGACCGCTGCCGCGAGAAGCTGTTGACACGAAGGAAGGGATTGGCGCGGAAGCAAGGGGGTGTTGGCGTGAGAAGCAATGTTGGCGTGGAAGCAAGGTAGTGTTTGCGCGAGGAACTGTGTTCGCGCGAAGAGGATGAAAGTCGAAGGAGAATGCGTGACCAAGCTTTATTTACGCGGATAAGAGATGTTGGAGCAAATCTAAGGGAAGGTTGGTCATATAAAGATAAAAGAGTTGCCCGCTTTACTAATAAGAGAGTGCCCAGAAGAAATAGGTCCCAAATATAGTCATCCTATATTTGACAAATGAGTGCTCTAAGAGCAAATGCAACGGACGAGGGTACCAAAGAGTAAAGATTAAATTTACTCTTTGGTCGCCCAAAATCAAGCGCAACGGGAGAGTAAATTTGGGTTTGAGGCGAGTATAACTACTGTTCCAGAGAAGTTTTTCTTCGAAACTTATATATACTCGCACGCTCTTGTAAGTGGGCGTTAACAAAAAACACTTCCTTATGAAAGCGTTTAGAAACACGGACGCTTGGCCAGAGAAGCGTTTGATGAGACGCTCATTATATAACGCGTATGAAGTAACGCTTGACTAGGAGAATGCTGGTAGGAGAAACGCAAGCTAAGAAGAACGTCTGGTTGAGACGTCCATTTACGAAAACGCCTATATATCAAACGTCCATTTAAGAAGACGCGTTGCTTAATTAAATTCTTAACGTTAGTTTTGTTCTTAATCATTTCTTTTTAGTGCTTTTTAGTGCAACTGCAGTGAGCGTCTTTTGTGAAGTGAGCGTTAACAAGTGGGAGTTTAGTTTAGTTCCTGTGAGCGTTTAGTGAACTTAGTGCGTTTAGTTTAGTTCTTGTCCTAACTAGGTGAGCGTTTAGTTTACCTAGTGAACTTAGTGCGTTTAGTTTAGCAACTGCAGTGAGCGTTTAGTTTATTCTTGTCCTAACTAGGTGAGCGTTTAATTAAACTAGGTGAGCGTTTAGTGCACTAGGTGGGCGTCTTGTTAGGCTTAAGTGAACGTTAGTAATACGTTCATGTAAAGGAACGTTTCATATATGGGCGTTCTTATAAAGCAGCGTTTGTGATTTCGGCGTTTGATTAGAAGGACGTCTGTGAGTAAACGTCCACACACGACAACGCTCAATTTACATACGTTCTCCTATGACTACGCTTTGATAGCAGACGCTACCTTGTGTGGACGTTAAACATACGTTTGATTAAGGAAGCGTACGAGAATGCAAACGCTCATTTATAAGTGCGTCTGGTTCCAGAATATGAAACGCTCACATAGATGTGCGTCCACAACATACGTCCCATTAGAGAAACATCCGTGTCGCCTAACGTTCTTCTACAATAGTGGTTTATAACAAACGTCTAATTAAAATGACGTGCGATCATATTTACTCACAAAACCGTTGTGGAAAAAATGAAAAGGACCAAATTTTTTTACTCTTTGGTATTTGGTATACTCGTATCGTTACAGTTGCCTAAGGAGATAGAAATCATTGGTGATACGCGTACGAATTATACGTACAGTCTTAAGAAAGAAGCCGAAAAAAATACACGTGCACATCATTAATAGACTGACTACTCTTTTAATAGTGTATGTATACACTGGCAGAGTTGAGAGGTCATTTTTATGTGGAGATAGGTGTACTACTTTTTAGAGCAGAGTTCGTACCCTTTCTATATTTGAACTATTTTCATTTGGCGACTTCACTAACCTTTGCTCTCATAATTAGGACACAGGCTCTGCAGAAAAATGTAACCAAAGCACATACCTACCCAAAACTTGATAATGGAATCACAAACACCGCCTAACCACAACCACGCTAGAATAACTAATATCGTGCCCACCTTGAGAACGAAAATACTTTCTTGATTCCTCCTCTTTCCTAACCAGTTCCATGTCCAACCGCCACCACTACCAAGCAATTGAAACTAACTCACTAAGCGGCACCATCAGTTAGTGACGCGGAGATGGAGAGGAGGCGCGTGACCAAGCTCTGGTAGCGCGGGATAGGTAGTGACACGGACATGAAATAAAGAAAGAGGTGCGCCCGTAAGCTCTAGTAACGCGAGAAAGGAGATGACGCGAAGACTAACTCAACAAAAGGCACCAAAATACCACAACCCCCACCACCAAACTTCACCAATGTTTTTTCTTTTTTCTTTTTCCCTCACTCTCAGCGCCCACCACCTCCAAATCCTCTCTCCACCAACATAACCAAATCTTTACCAGTGCACCCATCTCGATGAAGAGTAATTAAAGAGAATCATCATTAAAAAAAATATCAAAAGTTAGGTTTAATCTCCTCAAATACTTTGAATTTAATCGAAAACTCGATTAATCGATTTCGAATTAAATCTGAAATTTCTAAAAATCGTTTCTAAGTTTTTGAAACCTTAAAACTCAATTTTATCCCAGTTTTATTATCTGATTCATGCTCAGAGTGTAAATATGTGATCATTTAATCTTAATCTATGTTCTACGATAAAGATTTCGAAAAAGTTTAACAATTTTATTTTTAGGGTTTTTGGATGAAATTTGATTTATTTCTGAAACCTTTGTCTCAAATTTGGGGTTGGTAGCACGGAAACGCTGCTAGCGCGGAGAAGGAACAAAGAGGGAAGGTGCATTGGCAAGGTGTTGATGGCGCGTAGAGTTGGCGCAAGGTGGCTGGCGTGGAGAGTTATTGTAGATAGGTTACCGCGCAAACATGCGCTGAGACTTGGTGTGGAGAGTTGGCACACAGACAAGCTTCGCTCATGTGGAGAAAGAGATGTTGGAGGAAGCAAAGGGGAAGTTATTCACACGAGCACGAAGGAACTGTCCTTTTGATTTAATAAGATAGTGCTTAAAATTAGTGGGTCCAGATAGAGTTATTTCATATCTGACGAATAGGGGTTCTAAGAAGATAGAATTTATTGGTGATACACATACGAATTACGCGTGTATAGGGTGGTCAAGAATAGACTTTTGATACATACGTTGAAGGAAATAGAGGGATTTGTCGCCGCCAGAACAAATTGAAGGAACTGTGTATGCGGGACGTCTCAGGCACCTTGCGCAAAGTCGTCATCGTTAGAGTTAGCGGTTTTTGAATATCCTTTATCAAAAGAACTCATTACAAGGGAAATTGAGAAGAGGAAAGAAGAAAGGTGTATGAGAAATGAGTGAAGAAGAAATGAAGAGTAAAGAGCATTTAAATAGCCGATTCAAAGAAAGTGAAAAATACATGTGGCGGAGATGGACTGCCACCATGCGATTGTTGAGAGAAACGAAACAGATGTGTCTCCTAGTATGGAGTTACAAAAGACATGTGGCGAAGCTAGAGTGCCACCCTGCATAACTGCTATATCTGCACAAAATTTATGAGAGTTAGAGCTATGCCCGTCTCTTCATCACTTGGGGGACTGACATCAGAAGACAGTGTGAGCGTAAATAGATTTTGGGTATATGACTATTGAATAGCCTAAAAGCCTAACCTAACAGTTAGGAGACCTAATATAGATTGCTAAAATTACGATAAACGTAAAATGGGAATACATTTTGACGATTGCCAAAATTGGAAGGAGGGACCAAAGAAAGTCTAGTTATCTCGAGCAAGAGAGACACATGACCAAAGGCCTGGTGCCGCGAGAAGCTGTTGACACAAAGGAACAGATTGGCGCGGAAGCAAGTTGCTCGGCGCGGATGCAAAAGGGTGTTGGCGCAGAAGCAAGGTACGCTGAAATATGGTTGGAAAAAAATACCTAGAGACATACAAAATAACAATATTAGTACATAAATTGAGAGAAAACAATAAAAATATGAGAACAATTAAAACACGAAAACGTATCTATCAGTAACTAATCCAGGACTAGCTGGTGCTAGTTGTGTCTTAAGGGACCACGGAAGTTCTTGCATTACTATGCTTGCTGCTGGGCTGGGTATAAAAACAAATTACACTGCAGAAATTGAAGCCATTTTATTGGGCCTGAAAGAGGCTCTAAGTTGGGTTGTACGGTGGATGATTGATAAAGTTGTAGTAGCCTCAGACTCTAAGAGTGCAATTTTAGCTTGAAATCTGTTTTTGGGCATACGAGATTATAATCCTATCTAGGGTGTATTTATAAGGGGTGTTTTGGAATTGATAAATTACATAGTTACCCTTGATTAGTTTATGTATTTACTTTATTTATTATTTTTTATTATTTTATTACTTTCAAGAAAATATTTTTAATTTTTATTTTTTTTAAAAAAGTTTCATTTTTCATTTTTTTATTTACTTTTTTATTACTTTTTTTTTTATATATTTTAAATTTATTATTAAAAAAAAGTAAAAAAATAAATAATGTAATAAAAAATATATAACAAGGAAGTTTCGTCATTAACAAAAATATATGGATAAGAGGTTTTTTGTTTTACTACCAAGTGACCCTGTTTTGGTATTATTCAATAAGCCCAATAAATTTTGGGTATGTCCAAAAACATGGTTCTTTGGCTTACGAAAGTGAAAACTTACCCTGGTTAGTAATGGGTAGATAAATGAAGGTGAGGTCCAAGTATTATGTTATTTGCTTCAAACACGTGTACCGAGAAATTAGTTTTTCTACTGATGTCATGTCAAAGTATGTTGCACGTTTTAAAAATGGAAAAATAGTTAATTTATTTATTTTTACGACAAAGAGTAAAATTTATTAAAAAGTTCAGTATCACTAAAATAGTGATAACTAAACCGGAGAACTTACAACGATATGTAAATTACAACATCCCAATTACAAAAAAGAGTGGTAGAGTGAAACCAACAAAAATATTTGTATGTATAGTCCAATTGAACAACAGGGACTTAACTTCCACAATAATCTAGTTGTTGTTTCTACTCATATTATTGTGTACCCTATTGTTCATTTCTCTCCACAAACTCCACCAAATTGCGAAAGCCAAATAACCCCATAGACACAGGAGTCTCATCTTACTCTTCTTATTACCCCATTCCCACAGAGTTCTTCTAACACCACTACCAAAAACCCATCTGATTCCAAAACTACTTAAGAAATATGATCAAACCTCATAAGTAATTTTACAATGTAAAAACAAATGGGCATTAGTCTCCTCATGCTCACCACACAGCAAACAATTAGCATTTTGTATGATTTCTGCTCTGTATAAATAATCCAATGTGGGAGCACCATTGTAACATAAAGTCCAAACCAAAAAGGCAACTTTCAGTGGTACCTTAAGATTCCATAGCTGATTATCCGGGACAAAAAGAAAATCATCTGTTTCTAGAGCCGAATAAGCAGAAGCCACAGAAAAACCACCTCCATTGCCCATCATCCATAGCCGCGGAGATAGTCGTAGTAGGATCACCAATTACTTGCAGTAGCTGAATTACTTCTTGAACTTCACTTTCATTTAAAGCCTTACTAAACTGTAAATCCCAAGCTCCTTGATGTGACACCATATCTTGCAATGTATTCTTTTTACTTTAGAGATTTTGTACAAAGGAGGAAAACTCAATCTAAGAGTTTGTTCTCATATCCAATTAACATCCCAGAAGTAAATTCCAGCTCAATTTCTTATAATCAAAGATGTACCAGATTTAGTGAATTCTCTAGATTTCAGTATACCAGTCCAAAGACTTAGACCAATAGTTCTGGTAGACTAATTTGGAAGCAATGCTTCAGTTACTCCTTGTGACACTCCAAACTTTTGTTTGGATTTAACCAAACCCGTTAAACGAAATCTGCACTAAGAATGCTAAATAGTCTAATACTTAAATATTTTTAACACTCTTAAATTATCCAATAGTCTAACTAATAGTGATGATTAGTATATGTAAGACCCAAAACTTTTCACCGGTTTAAATGAACCCATTTGGTAAGAAAACAAATTTATTTTCTTTCATTTAAAGTGCTCAAAAACATAATGAACGGTGCCTTTATAAATCATTGGTTGTTTAAATCTGTAATCTAACTGCCTTTAACACTTTTAGGATGTCCCTTAGCAACATTAATGAGCTTGATTAGTAGAAATGGCTTAGTACATGTATGACAGGTGGCCTACATGAGCGTCTAGGGATGTATTTGTTTCTTATTTTAAAACCAACTCAGTTTATATATAATATATAAAAAAAGGGATCGAAGCTTCCTCATCTTTTCACCTTGTACTTCTTCTCTTCCTGAAAAAATAAATAAACAACATGATTGGAACCATACATGAGTGAACTCCATGGAGATACGAATACATTGAGTTTCTAATGTTGTTAGCAAACAGAGAAGTTAGGTTTCTATTTCAGAAGTAGAGTTCTTCATATTAAAATTTGGGGCTTTTCTTCAAATATGTTTATAATGTCTAATTCACTAGGTTTCAAAACATGGGTAGTTAGTAATTTATCTCAATGGTATAAAGTTATGGTGTGAGTGGTGAGCTCATAGATACAGTAGAGAATCTGAAAGAAGAGATAGTATCAGAGAAGATTTGATGAGGACATACTCGACTAGGGAAGGTAATTGGAGCTGATGGGGGTGGTGATTTGACAGAGGCTTTTATTTGGAAAAGATTTTGGAATTCAGGGGATATGGATCCTGTTCGGTATGCATTGTCTGAGGCTAACTTGCTCTTGAGTTTCTGAGAGATTTTGTTCATCTTAGGCCAATAATTAATATTATGAGTATAAAAGTCTTTTGACTTTAGATTTTTCATCTTTAGCTTGTTTGACAATGAATTAGAATATGATATATTCTTACATATTTGTTAAAAGATCTGAACTAGTATATTTAAAAATTTATCTCTTCTATTAACAAGCACAATTTAATATAGTTGCTTGAAATGCATTAGATGAAATTGCTAATAGCCATGTCGTTTACATTGACTACGTCATATATAATTATAAATGTTGTGCATTGGTTCTGTATCCATACCCATTGTTACCATATGAAAATGGATGAGCATAAGGTAGCGGTTATGGATGATTGTGGAAAGGTCTTAAGTTTACTGTCAAAGTTTTTTGTTGTTGATCTAAGGGTTGTTGCCGAAAGTGGTAATGGATGGCGATTGATGGTTTGGATATGTTGCATGCTTCTGTCGTATTAAGATTTAAAATCGTGTAAAATAGTTAGTGGCTACGTATTCTTTCATAAGCTAGTTTCGGTTAAGGACTCGACATATTTTGTTTAGCTTGAATGTTGTTTAAAATATACATTAATAAGTGTTTGAGCTAGGTAATTCAAACTACTTGCCTGTATAGGGATGCTATATAGAAAGTCTCAGTGCTAAACTAATTATGAAAGTTTAATGTCATCAGGTACTACTTAATAGTATGCATATATAGTATGTTAGTTAATTAATAAAATTATTTTGGCTGGGTAGCTATGGGTTGATCAGGGGTTAATGAATTTGACCCATGAATCACTTAGATTTCGTACCATTTAAAGTTGTTTATTAACTTCATTTATAACTTTAAATAAGTAATTTGGTGCTAAAATATCTGCTAAGAAATAATCATTGTGATTGGTGAAATTTGTGAATTTGAAGTTTTGGTATTACGGTGCTATTGGAATTATTTTCATCATAGATTCGTTTATCCGCCGGTATTGGGTGGATGCTTGCGTCTGTTATTAAAGAGAATTAAGTGGTAATGCTTCTATTCCCTTGTATGGAATTTGGCTGTGGATATTGTGATGTTCTTCATTTTAGGAGAATTTATTGAATCTGTTTTCATGTGATGCCGAGCATCCGTTACTAGAGCATTAGTATCTCCGTTTCTATACCCGTTAATACCTTAAAGACATATTTTTGAGTTTATGTAATATCTCTTTTTTTGAGTTTGTTTTGAAACTCCTTGATACTAGTAATTGCATATGTAACAGGCCATCAAAGGTGGTGTGAATATATATATGTTACTAATTAAAATTTGTAGTAGTGAATTGTACCGTGATCTATTAAATCTACAGCTGACTAAATAGCTTTTGAGCATGGCAATTATATCTACATTTATTTGTGTATATAGCAACTAGTTCCCAAATGAAGTAAGATCACTTGAAAGCATGTGCAAAAACTAGTTGGATAGTCCTTGTGATGCGTGCCTATGTGTGAATTATTGTTTTAGATTATTTTCCTCAATAACATAAAAAGTATATAATATGTGGTTGTCATTTGTTGCTGCGATTGTTGATACTAGTAAGTTGTACATAACATCACTTGTTATTAGTATCTGTTATATATCGTCTGCCACTAATTGATGATATTTTTTATATGCTTTTAATGAGTACAATGGTTCCATAAATCTTTCTTGATTGTCTTCACGAATGATATGCATTTCTTTAGAATGTATGCTTTATTTGTCAACATACCATGACTTATTTGAAAACAATGAACAGGCATAAGATCGGCTAGGGTTAAGCGGTTATATCTGTAGTGATGATATTTTCGTATGGCATACACGTGTTAGTTATATGTAGACTTAAGTGATATTCTTTTGTTGAGCTAGCTAGCTAGCTAATTATTTTGTGAATGATATGAGTTGATGTGTGTTTTATCTATGGATATCTTATTAATGGACAAAGTAGTTATGGTCAATAGTTACCATCTGATGCCGTTAGTATGTATGGCGGTCAATTTATGTATTGATCTGACATCTTTGTTTATTGTTCTAAAATTATTTCTTTGCCGGTATACGATTACTTCTCTTCGGGTAATCCTTTAAGGTGGAGACGTGGCCTAGTATTGAATAAGGATAGGTATTGTTATACAATTTATATTATCCATTATGTCCAACGATAGAGGTATTTACTGCTACGGTAAGCAGTTCATATTATCCAAATAAACAGAGAACGAATTATGGTCGTGCTTGATCCCTTCGAGAAACGAAGAGGGTACGTAGGCAGTTGTTATGCGGTTCAGCACGACTGTACGAGGTTGTTCATATCGTTTAAAAAAGGTTGATTATTGCTTGGCACTTCATATCATCCATTATGAGATGATTGTAACCTTGACAGTAAAATGTAGTTGCAGTTTTGGCTGTTCATACTACATTGAGAGATGATTGCAACATTTTCGAGGTTGTTCATATCATCTAATGAGAAACGAAGGGTGATTGTTGGATGCCAATTCATATCACCAAATGATACTGGGAGATTGTTGTTGACATTTAGAGGCAATTCATAAGTCATCTAAAAAAAGATGTTGGTTGAGCTTGATCTAGTATTGTGAATTTCCAAGCCCACTGGGGCCCACCTATGGGTGGCTATCTGAAAGACCGTTAGCTTTAACGATGGCTGGTATCCGACTACTATGGCAGGAGATATTATATCTTCACAATAAAACGATAAGAACCATATGAAAGGTTCCATGCCCCTTGAAGTTTAAAAGCAATGTTTGTATGCTTATAAAGTATTTTGATAAATCGATGAACATTTCTTTGGGAAAATCGAATTGGTCAGAATAATTTGGAAATTTGGTTTCTCGAGTGGCGTATCAGAGAGCCGGATCTTTCCAAGCGAGTCGTAACCCGACCCGTTGGAAGCAAAAAAAAAATTGGTCTGTCACACTCCTTCAAACTTTTGAGCTATAATTTTTCTCCACAAAGCATGTTTCTAGCTGCCATACCACCAAATCTATTTTGCAGGCATGGCTTGTTTAAAAAGTTGTAACTTCTTTATCCCTACACCACCCTTGCATTTTGGCAGAGTTACTCTAGACCAAGCAACCCAACTTTTTTTCCTAGATAATGAATTAGAACCCCATATAAAATTCCCCATTCAGGCTCTTTAACTACACTTAGTGGCATTTGAAACATAGTCATGTAATAAACTGGCAGGGTAGCCTGATAGGATTTTAGAATACCCTATATAAATAACCGCAATCGTACGGTGTCTACAATGCAGACAACGACAAGTACGGGTCGAACCCACAGGAGCGGGGACAATACTGCAATCAATATCTCTAATCAACTAATCAAGAATAATATTTTTGGAATTTTAGATTTATGAATAAAATAATAAAACAAACTAAACTAATAAAAATAAATCAAATGGGAGAAACAGTAACCAGAGTTTTCAGTATCCACCACTATTTCTATTTAATTACTAAAGTGAAACATAACTCCTGAATATTCATTGTTCGTTCTATCTACATCACCTATTATATGTATTAGAGTCGCAAATATCACTGGGACACCCTAAGCATGGCGCATCAAAAGCTCTAAGTCTCATGCATACACCATCTAATTGTGTTAGCGAGAAAATAATAAGAAACTAATTATAGGTTCACAAATAATATCTGGCTCTTCTAAGCATACCCCATCTAAGGATTTAATCCAAGCATGTAATATCAAATAAGTAACCAAACATATTTACTATCCTATTAATTCTGCGCATAGGTTACTGTATTGTACAGAACCGGTGAAGCAACAACTAATTTTTTCATTAAATCAATAAAGAAAATCATGGAACTAATCTTATTCAAATCATAATAGTCTATACCAAATAATTCAATTTAATTGGTCTAATACTTTAAATGGTTTCAACAAAAACCCTAGCTACAAATTAATTAGCAAAACATGGGATTGGGTTTCTCAAAACTCATAAAATAATTAACAGGAATAGAGAGTAAGAATTAAACCCAAAAGCCTGCGTTCTCCTGTACAGCTTCAGACTCAAAACTGAGCAGCCTCTTCTTAGCCTCTCTCCCTAGCTATTTCTAGCTCTTTATCTCCCCACTTTCACGCGCCTCCCTTTCCAATCAAGCCGTCCTTCTCTCTTCTCCCATGTCAATTGTTAGTCTTCCCAATTACCAGCCGCTTCTCCACAGACCCTAAATCAGCCGTCCTCCCAGAAGTCCCAAAAAAAAACCCATTATACTTCTTTTTCTTCCTCTTTATACTTCTCCTTCTTTCATAAAAACCAACCCTAAAGAAAAGCCTCACCTAGGTACCGTTAGCCTCTCCCTTTAATCGTGTCAGCCTATCAATCCCTATTATAATCACCTCCTCCCACCAAACCTAGCCTTCTCCCACGTGCTTGCTTTCCCTTTCCTTTTATTCACCGTACCACCCTCAAAAGCAACCCAACCTACTCCTAGGTACCTATTCCATTAGCCTTCCCCTCTTCTTTCTCTAGCCTCCTCTAACAAAACTAAAAGAAAAAGCCTAAGAAAATTCTAGTACCCCCTTTCACGTCTTCTTTTCTTTTGTATTTATATCCTCCCAAAGCAAGTCCGTCTGACAGCCTAAACAAAGTCCCACCAACCACTCATCTTGTACCCAATTCTTTTTTCTTCACTCCATCACCATACAATAGTCAGCCCCCTTCAATCCCTTTTACTGCTCACGTCCTTTCTTCTCTTTTATTGATTGTTATCTATCACGTTAATATCAATAGCCCAGATTGAAGTCTGCCATTCACATGCCTTCCGTGTAATTTTTTCTTAACCTTCAGTTTGCGGCTACAGACTCACATCTCCCTCATTTCTTTGGATGTTTGCAGTCAGCTGCTGGGAAGCTCGGGAGTTCTTGGGATATCAAATAGTGAAGCTTGCATTTAGTCTATTTAACCAATTTAATTGTAACGTCATGTTTTTGTGTATCACCTATAAAAATAATTAAAAATACATTATTAATATAAAATCAAGTACTAGTAAATATAAATTATGCGGTAAATATGTATAAATTATGCCCATATCATAGCCATCATACTCTTAATCATCACTAGTCTTTGACCCTTAGAAAGATAGTTTTTTTTCCATCCAGTTAGTTTTTGCTGGAATTTATGAATAACATCATTCCAGATTACTCTGCATTTAGACTTTCTTCCTAATTGAATTCCCAAATAATTCATAGAGAGTTGAGTTAAAGAGCAACCAAAAGTTCCAACACATATCTCACCATTATGCATTTGACCAAGACCTACAATTGTGTTTTTCCTGTAATTTACTTTCAAACCAGAAATAGTTTCAAAAGCCATGAAAATGTTTCTCAAGTTCTGAACTTAAGTCTCATTGTCATCCAGAAAAACAATAAGGTCATCATCAGAATGTAATTGATTGATCATTGTACCTTTCTCTGTAACTTTAAATCCAGAAATCAGTCCTTGCTCTGGAGCTGATTAAAGCATCAAAGAGAGAACTTTAGTAACTAGAATAAACAAAAATGGTGATATTGGATCACTTTGCCTGACTCCCTTTTGACCTCTAAACAAATTAGTTGTTTCTCCCTTAAGTAAAACAACAAATCTAAGTATTGAAAAATACACCATTTGATCTCGCATCTCCATTTGTACCCAAAACCAAATCTAGCAAGAGTAGTATCCATTTTAGGTAAACTGGATTTCCTTAAATGTTTAGAGAGACCGTGTGACGGACCGGAGAATCCCTGATATGTAAAATTATTATTTTCCCCTTGAGTGACCGTTTTGGTCTTGGTGTGTAAAATTACTATTTTTTGCATACTCGGGTATGCATCACGGCACAATAGTGCCTCAGCACTATGATGCGCTCTCGGGTACGCGTCAAGCCCATTTGTGGCTTTCCCGGGTAAGGGTCATTTTTGACTTGATGCATTCTTGAGTATGCATCGCGCATAATAGTGCCTTAGCACTATAATTCAAGGCCAATGCATCCACACCCTGATGCATTCCTAAATAAGCTTTATAAGGTTAGGATGAAGCTTCATTCTATGTCATGAAGCGTCCCTGAGTAAGCGTCATCCGAAAATTACGGGTGTTACAGACCGGTAATTTTATATTTTTGTTTTAAGTAGCAGTAGTACAGGGCCTCTTTAGGCTCTTTTTCCTTTCTTATATATTTTTAAGGTTGTCAATAAAGTTTTTTATGCCTTAGCTAAAAAAAAGAAAGGGTGCTATAAGGAGATAGAAGTCATTGGTAACACGCATAAGGACTATACGTACAATCTTTAAAAAGAATGTGGAAAAATACACGTGTACATCATCAGTAGACTGACTACTTCTATAAATAGTGTCTATATAAACTAACAATGTCGGGAGGTCATTTTTGTACCCTTTATATATTTGAACTATTTTCATCGGTGAAAACATATGACCCAAGAATTAGCCCAAAATTTGTCTCAGTATCTACAAGACAATATGAAATTGTCTGTGTAATCTAAAATTTGTTATAAGCCCCGGAGTGAATGCGGTTTTGGGGCTGCCTGTTTTCTGAGGCTATATAATAAGACAAAATGTGATTATAATTGAATAATCCTTTGTATATCTTATCCATGCATTTTTACTATTTACCAAAATAACGTTTAAAATTGGCTAGGTTGGTAAAAAATCTACTACATTTTCTAATATTTGAATCGGCTAGATTTTTATTGTAAACCTAATCGATTGTGATATTGTTTTTCATATGTACTTATCAAGACCACATAAATTTGTATTTTTTTCTTCACATTTCTTAATCCATTATTTGTGTGTGTAAGTTATAACAAATTTTCAGTTAGACTCATATATTATTAGGTCTCATCAACCAATTTTATTTCATCATCTTTTTTGAGTTTCTTATTTACTGTGAAAAATGTTGATGTTGGATTAATTCTTTAACACTTTCTTAGTATACTTTCTTTGAAAATAAACAGTTCGTCTTCATTTTAATATACTTCAAGGAAAGTAACAAAGCATTCTTATGTCACAAATTTCATATTTTATCATCGTTTCCTTCTTGAATTATTCAATCATCTGCACATCAGTACCCCTACAAATATGACCATCAACATAAAATCCAACAATGAGAGTAGATGTATCTTGAGTTTTCACATATAGTATAGGCTCACTCTTTCTTTCGTTGAATTCTTTCACTTTATGTACATATCAATTTGATTATACCAAGCCCTTACAATGCTTTGTTCAACTTGTATACCTTCTTCTTCTTCTTCTTTCAACCAAAAATCTTTATAGTTGATCAACATAAACTTCTTTTGAAGTTCCACATTTTAAAATGATGATTTTACATCAAGATGATAAAGTAACCAACCACTTTAGGTATCCATAGCAATGAGATCTATAATGGTATTGAGACGAGCAACCAATGCAAATATTAATTGTAGACGATACCAGGTTGTTTTGAGTAATCTTTGATATCAACCTTGTTTCTGTTTCTTTGAACGGAACCATCCACATAATATTTCACCTTATACATCCAGTTCATGCTAATAATATCTTTGTCTTCCGACTAGATCATGTGTGTTATTTTTTGACGCCCCTTATATCTTTCATAAACTTCATTCAATCATTGTATTTCTTTTTATGTTGATGGTGGTGATGTTAATGATGAACTTGGAGACTCACTTAAAGATGCTCTCATTTTTGAATTTTAAAGTTTTTAAGGTGAATCTTCACCAACTTCACTTTCATTCGATGTTTAGTTATCTTGTTCTTCAACAACAATAATATTTTTTTAATTAAAACTATGAAAATTTCATTTTTTTTTTCTTCGTTTTGATCTGGTCAAATGTCGTCGAAGAAGTTAAATGGGTTGAACTAAGAAAGGCTGAAAAAATAAAAATCCATTAGCTTATAAGGCTTCTTTAATCAATTATTTGTAGAGGTAGACTGTGAGCTAACCTTTTATGTATTGTTAAATGTTTTCCATGTTTTAAAAACCAATAGCCGACAACAAGATTTTATTTTCTTTGATTTGTTGTGAATTATCAAAGAAGTTTGTTTTTGTTTTCTTCAATCAATATTCCTAGGGGGAAAATCTGTAATAAATTTTCTAGAAAAATATCACTATAGATTTAACAATGGAGTTCAGTGATTCATGATATTTTACAGTCTAGATCAAACCACGTCTACAAACTTATTTAATGAGAGAAATAGCGTTGAGTTACCAGTTTTCAATCATAGAGAGGAGGAATTAAGAGGTAATATGAGCTTTAAAAGTTTGTGGTTTCTTTATGTTTTAAACATAGGAAATATAGATCCATCAGCTCGAGTTAGAGGCCAGTCGTTAGCAATGTGTGGACATTAGTAATATAGCCATGTTGGTGGGCTTGGAAGCATTAATCTTTTTAAGAAAGTATAATAGCCACTAGTATAAGGGGATTTGAGGTTGGAGGAGTGCATATGACAATATTTTGTTTTGGGATAAAGAAAGCAAAATAGAGTATAAGCAAATTGGGGGTATGCTTCCTTTTGCTACCTAGTAGAATATTTGGAGGGAAGGAAATGACATGTGTTATAACAGTACGGCTAGGAGCTATAAATAAATTATCATTAATGTTAAGTGTACTTTGTACAAATAGGCTATAAATTCATACATCTTTCAAGATAATTCTCTTTCAATCCTTATATGTAATTGAGATATTGTTACTAAAGCAAGGACTATGAGAGTAAAACCCTACAACAAAATGAGTTACAAACTCAAATTTGAGCAAATTTGCTCTGATGTGAATTTTAATTATATACCGCAAGTGTACGGCTGTCGATTAGACAGTATGCAATTACGGATTTGTCCACAAAGATTTTTAAAATTGTAAAACCTAATTTTTTTTATTAATTAAAGTGCTAACACAATTGATTGAAATAGTGGTTGGTTTCTGAAAATGCTTTTTGTACTTAATAAAAGAGAGTCTATGATTTCAAGACTCCACCACAATTATGTATACTAGGTTATTATAATCTCTCCCAACAACAATCTTCAAAATATTACACAAAACGATTTAGGTCAATTTCTACGTCTCGTAAAACATAACTTTTAAAATTAATTTTATTTTTAAAATATTAATAATTTTCTCTACTTAAATGCTAGTCTCAAAATAGACAAATAATTCATAAATCAAGCACGAGAACAAGTAAAAATAACTTATTATCGTCACATACAAAAATATAAGGGCCAATATGAAGACTATTATGGGAAAATATTATAATTATCTATCAATAGATGGGTTTCATCCCTAATCCTAGAAAAAAAATTTAGCCACTCATGGTAATAAGAAAAACACAAGAAAATTGATTAACCATTTGATTTTATTATTGTGGTAAAAGGACTTACAATTTTTTTTTATTGTTCTATTGATTTAACGACTGACCATGAAAGCATAAGAAAAAGAACTATCTTATAGTGCAGTTGAATAAGTCTGTTCTCTGGAGCAGTAAAGAAGGACTGCTCTTTGTATGTATAACCCCAGGAAATTATCACAGGTACTATTGCAGGAATCGTTGCAAAAGGACTTTAGTATGAATTAATAGGTAACAATATCAGCGACCGTTGGTGAATGTGACTTGTTCTTCTTCTTCCTCTCCTTGGTATGAACTCAGAAGCAAACATTTTTTTTCTTTTTTGTGGCTCTCTCCTGACTCTCTATTCGTCTCTGATGCTCACCCTTGGTCTTTATTTATATCACAACAACAAATCCTTCCCCAATAACTCCTCCAAATCCTTCACAGATCTTGTATTTAATGAATATATTCCCATGAATATTTTTTTCCGATCATGCGTGATCTGTTTCCTTCGTAAGACTAATTCTTGATTTTTTTTCTTCTTTTAGGAGTGATGTGCTCGATGATATTTCCAAATCAACTAAGTGGATATTCTCTTTGTCGTTAGAACAACTCAGATTGTCGAGAAAGTTGTAATCTTCCTTTTTTTTTTAACGCAACACAAGTATGAGAGTTTTAAGTTTCCAAAACTCGTACTTATTTCTAAAATTCAGGCAAGAATATTTCCTTGTATTAACTCCCAAAAATCTCCTCCAATATCACAACCAACCCGAGAAATATCTTTCTCAGATCGAGAGAAAAGTTCTCCCGCCAAGTTTTTCTTTTTGAATTTGCACATGGGTGCCTTTATCACATCATGGGATGCCTTTATCAAATTTTAAGTCCATTTTTTCATACTTGTAAATTCTACAAAAATACCTAAAAACAAACAAAAGAACAATATTAGTACAAAAATTAAGGAGTAACAATATAAATATAGGATCACATCAGACACATAAATATAGCTATCATGCTCCCATTATGGAAGCAGAGAAAATATCCTTTCCCTTATTTTTGAGCGAAATCTTCACTATATGGCAAACAATTTACCATACAAAACAACATAACAAAAAATAACTCTCCAAATCAAGGACGGAGCTATGTGTAACATAAGGATGGCTCCCGCAGTCCCTAAATTTTTGTAAATCTTTATAGTTGTAGTTAGTTTCCTTAGTTTTAGGGTAAAAAAATCCGATATCAGCCCCCTAAAATTGAATTTATTAAATGAAAAGGTGACTCTCAAATATTTTTACCAAATTTATTAAAGTTTAAATAACAACGTGGGAAGTGGGAAGTGGCATTAGTTATCACTTTTCTTAATCTAAACACGTGTTAGAGTTATGGTTTATTAAATACGTTTCTAATTTTTTTTTTATTTTTTTTATTTTAGAGATTTGGTATTTATCTGTTTTACATAAAAGAATAGAAAAAGAAATAGAAAGAGAACATGAGAGTTATATATAAATTTCTCTACAATTTTTTCATCTTTATTGTACAAGATCAAGAAAATGATCCTATGATTATAGGTATTTTTCCTATTTTCTTTTTCTTACTTCAATTTTAATAATGTAAAGGTCGAATTTTGACCGGGAGTTTTTTTACATGACCTTGAAAAGATGTTCTTACCCTTCAACCTGTTCCTCTCCTTTTCCTTATCTTTCTCCCTGTTTTTCTGTTTCTCCTCTCTCTCTACGAAACCCAACCACCACCACTTCCACCTCCATTGTAGAACTAGCAGGCAGGTTTTCAAATAACTTGAATTTCAGAGGTTTTCATCAAAGAAATCAAATATCAAAGGCAGTTGATTGCATAGTTAATCTACATATTTGAATTCTTCCGAGCCATATTAAATAACTTAGGTTATAGATCCGACCTTCAAAATAATGAGAAGTTTATAACTGAAAGGTGAAAACAAACTTTAAGATTTAACCAGGTATGTTTGAATAAATTTAGGGTTTTATTTTTGGTTTCATTTAATTTTGAAATTGGGGTTTATAAAAAAATATTGGATGTTACACAGTAATTGATTAACAAACAGTCTGGGTTTTGTCAATTTGATTACATTAGAATCAGGATTTCTTTTAAATTAAATTGACGGGAAATTGAAGAAATGCATGTGCTTGAAAAAATCTACATTTTTGTGTGTAAATATTACATGTTGTCCACCAAGTCCAATATAGATGTGCTTAGGTAGCTCATTGATTTA
>JAJJMC010029825.1:1095952-1128284 GCA_023531435.1 Papaver californicum
ATTAGCCATGTGTTGAGCCATTTGGTGCACCCCTGTGACATATGGCTCCACCCAACGACAGACGTAATACTATGGTTCCGCCTAGTCCTAGAAGAGTAGAAGAGTAGATATGTTAGTGGTAGGCATAATGAGAGAAAGACAAAAGACACACAACTTGATACCATGGAATATGAGACATCATCTCTTTTCTTTTAAGTTTTGGCCTCTTGCTTGTTTATGGCAAATGCATTTTTCGTTTGCTCTCCCATTCTCCCGTGTTAGTGATCCACTTGGGCAATGTTTTGAATAGTTACTGCACACGTTAATGGTTGGAGTTTGACGAAGCGGTAATACATTTTCAGCAGATTGTTGTTTAGGAGAGGCGTAATGCTATAGCTCCCCCTAGTCCCCACTTTATAGTTCAGTTTGTATAATGCTATGGCTCCGCCTGATGGAGAGGCGTTCAGTTACACGTGCGTCCGTCTTTATTTTCCACACGAACCACCTGCACGTGTAGAATGTTAACCCGACGTATAGCTAGTGAAACGCTCCATCAGTCTACACATACGCCTGTCATCTGGGCGTTACGTTAAGCATACGTCTATCATCAAACATTAGTTTGGGTAGCGTCTGATACCAAGCGCTTATTTTGCTTCCGCCCCAGCCAAGCGTTATCTTAACGCCCGTATAACACAATTTCATCGGACGCATATCTATGTGTGTACCCAACGACAGACGTTATGTTAATGTAACGCGCGATCAAATTACCACTGCGTTTCGAGCAGACTAAAGAATAAATTCTTTTACTTCTTAATCTTTTGGTATAATCGTCCCACCGTGGTTGCTATTAGTGACTCTTCCTTTGTAGAGTAATAAAATTCGCCCTTTGACTGTGATTTGCAAAAAAACGAAATACAAAAATGGGTCCAATCTCTGAACCGTAAAACACTAGATCCGAGGAAAAAATAATTCTCCAAAAATTTAGTACAAGTCCAACATTAATCTAACAGCCAAACACGCGAAAGTTCAAACAGTTTTCTAAATTTTGGGTGGAAATCAAGGGTTACTACAAGAAAGAAAAAAGAAAAAGTCATTTCTTTTCTTCCTCTTACTCTCTGTTCTCTCTTTACAGCAGACAAAAACTCAAAATTAGGGTTTTGAATTAGTAAATTTGAACCCTGAAGATACCTAAAAATGGATGATTATACGAGGGAAATGATGGATCTCAAGACCCTTGTCACTCGAACTTTAGAAAAGAAAGGTGTCTTAGCCAAGATCAGGGTAATAATCACTTTATAACTACCTTCATTCTTTACATTTTCAGTTCCATTTTTGTAGCTGTTTAGTTCTCAATGTGTGTTCAGAAAATGTACATTTGATTTTTACCTTGATTAAGTGGAATTTCTGTAGTTTTGAGCTATGGTTAGTGACAATTCAAGAAAGAAAGTCTGATCTTGACTCTTAGGTTTAAAATGTACTTTGGAAGATTTTTCACAGCGTAAATAGTGAAAGAGACGTCGGCTTCTGATGTTTAGTGAAAGGGTGGAATTTGGGATTTTTTAGGCGGGTGAGTGTAACTTAGGTAATTTAGTTTAGTACGATCAGCGACATATTATAATGTGTTGTAATGTAAACTTGGCCTGTTCTGAGCTTAAGCCTAGATTCTGCATATTAAGTTTATAACTAAACACCAATGTGTATTTCATTGATTTGACAAATATATGTTTTACTTCAAAAAATTTCTTGTTTGATGTATATTTATCTACATGGTTCGAACTTTATGTTAGGCTGAGCTAAGGGCTAGTGTATTTGAGGCCATTGAGGAAGAAGATAAGGTAACTGAAAATGATGATGGTGTACCTCCTGCATTACTTGGTAGCTGTAATGAACGTGCAAAGCAACTTCATGCTTCTCCTTCAGGTAATGCCTTTGGCTAGTTGTTTTCGTGAAAATATCTTTTTGCCACTTATATCCTGAATCAGTGGCACGTTTTGCTTTTCGTGAATGGTGATAAGAAATCAGCATGCATTCAAGTACATAACGTCTCTTATACAGAAGTATTTCATTCTTTTGGCGTAATTCAGCAGGGAGACTACTTACCGCACTAATAGCTGAATACATGGATTGGGCACAATTGAAACACAGCCTTAAAGTTTATCTGCCTGAGTGCAATTTGGTAATCATGTAATGATGTAATGTAAAATAATGTAAATGGTGGTTGGTTTCTTTAAATCATTTGATTGGAATATTTGCTTAAACTTTCTGTCGTTAATGTGTTTTGTGTTCAGGAAAAGGATTTTTGGAAAGCTGAGTTGAGGGATTTTTGCAGTAAGTATGGTTATGATCTTAACAGGAATAGAGAAAGCCCTTTGCTTTTGGATGTACTTGGAGGGTTTATGAAGTTTGAGGTTTGGTTCATATCTTTGAATATCTTCTTTGCAAGTCTAACAAGATTACAGTATATTCATACCTGACGTTAGATTAGGATGACGAATATGGTTTTCAATAGGTAACTGTACTTGATAGAAGAATTATTTAGGGATGACTAATTGCTTCTGATTTTATGCTTTCACAGGAATATTCTCAAGCAAGGGGTTCTGGAAGAAGATCAATGACTCCTGACTCTGATTCCTTATCCAATTTGGATCTAAGAAATGTCCGACGAACCTCATCATCGTCATCATCTGTTTCTGGAGGCTTACCTTCGTTAGAAAGGTACCTTGATTGCCACTCCTAATATATTATAAATTCATCTCTTACAAATGTATTGTAAATAATGAAATGATTAAGTTCTCTTTCTTGATTTCTATTATTGACTGATGTGTCTTTGTCTGTCACTTACGTTTGATGCATCTCATTTTGTGGATATGCAGGATGTTTCCTGCTTCCCATATGCCGGGTAAGATGATATTCTTATCTTATTTTTGTTCTTACTGTATCTGGTTACTGGAAATTAATTTTTCTTTGGATTTTCCGTGTTTCAGATAGGAGTGGAGGCTCTTCAATGCCCGGTAATAGGAAAGATGAGTATAATTGGAGATACGATAGCGATGAATTGTCGGAGGATGTAAATCGAGCTTCACACGCTTTGGAAAACATCCAGTTGGATAGAAAAGCACAAAATCTTTCGACATCTTGGCGGTACGCATGTGCACCTGATGTTTTATAATGATCCCTTTGTGAAAAATATTGCATGATTCATTGGAATCTTTTGTTTATGTAAAAATTTCAGGCATGGAGGGGATGAAACGTAAGAGGATGATTAGCAAGTCTGACCGCATCTAGTTTAAACTTACCCCTGCTTGTACTGTAATCTGAATTGTGTACTAAAAACTTGTTTATTTAGATTTTCTTTCAGTGTCTCCATCTGTGTGACTTTCCTTTGGCTGACAACTTGCTCCTCTTTAGATTTGCTGCTTAAAATTCAGTTTGAGTTTCTCCAATTAACATTAACCTAGCAGATTTTGGTTTCGGACTTTTAGTACATTTTTCACTTATACAAAAAGTACATTTTTCACTTATACATTGAAACTAACCTAGTAAGAGCAAGCACTCATGTAGGAAAATTTTGGCTGCACGAAAAGCAAGTCTTATAGGTTTCTCTACATTAAGCGGATCCTAAGTATCCGGTTAGATAGTGTTTGGATCCTCAGTACTTGGCCTGGTCAATGGTTGAGTACTAAGGATCCGGCCTCCAGTTTAACATACACAGGAAATACTCGACTTTCCTTCTCATTCTTCATTTCTTCTTCTACTCGAACTAAAGCCCCACTTTCCCTCTTTCAATTTAGTCGTTCTAGATCGATTTAGATCCCCATATCAAAAGGCTTTGTGCTCTACTTAACCTTGATTTTACTATAACTTTCAATTTTTGGATTTCATCCTCAAAGAAATCAAATGTTGTAATTTTAATTCTAGTGTTTCAAATGCATTATATATATATCAATGTTAGGTTGATTTACATTCCAGAAAAATTTTCTTCAAAGTCTTGAAATCATTGGAAGATGACGAGTGAATGAAGAAGGATTATGAAGAGATGAACCAGTGGTGTTTTTTTGAGGTTTAGGTTCCCTGTTTTATGGTTTTTCTATTAGACTATTACTCATTCTTTTCGTTCTTCTGTTTCTCTTTATTTATAGGTTTTCTCTAAGATCTTTTTTAGCTATTGGTTCTTTTAAGTAGTCGTTAAACCAGTGGTGGTTTCATGTGTGATCTTTCCTTTTAATTAAATTTGTCTTTTGTTCTAAAGAAGTTCTAAGTGTGCAGGTTCCCTGATATTCTAAGCTGTGGGTAACAAGCGGTGGTTTGTGAGAAATATCTTTCTCTTCTGATTCAAAGGCAGTTGTGCTATTCTACTTAGCAGTTATGCTTACTGTGGTGATCCAAAATCTAGTTTCTTTGGATCACAACTAAATGAATTTAGAACATGATAAAGTATGATATCTTATCATAAAATCGACTTACAAGATCATTTAGAAAATGACAATCAATCAAAACTTAGAAGTAAATTGACTCAAATATTTAACGTGGTTCGACAGTCTAGCTGTCTACATCCACGGGTAAAAGATTTGTTCCATTCTTATTAATCAACATCATTCAATACAGAAGAAAGTTATACTATAAAATCACAATCATGTTAATCATGGATTGATTGAACTAAAAATTTACACAAGTCTCATACCTAAACTCTTTGCTATCATCTCTATGCCTTCTGTCCAATTTTTCTCCAGATTTTCTAACCCTTTTTCCTGTTTATGAGCTTGATATTTATAGTCAATTTGATGGATCCTACCAATCTACCTTTCCACCTATTTATTCTTATCCATTCCTGGTGCGATATGTAGTCCTGCAAAGCTTATTTGCAGTTTTCGCAAGGCTTGATCGTTCTTCCCGCAAGTCTTAGCATGTGTACTGCTTTTTTCCCGTAATTTCTCACTGGTTATCCCGCAGCTCTTCTGCGGTCTTGTCTTTAAGTTACTGTTTTGGATTGGGATGAATGTTGCGGTTTTATTTGAATCGCATGTTTGACACGTAGTTCTTAAAAGTGAATCGTCATGCTTTACTTCTTTTTGTTCCACAGTTTGTGAAGTTGATACGTGTCCCTCATGAATCAGCGCTCATCATTACTTCTTTATTGTGTCAGACTTTCCCGCAACCTGGTGTCAGTCAAGCAACAAGGCTATCTGTTTTGAGCAGTGTGCCTTACTTTCCCGCAACCCACGTGTCGATCATGCAACAAGGTTGTCAGGTTCAAACTTTATCGAGTTTGCAGCTGTCAATTCATTGCTTTAAAAGGCTTTGTTTCAGTGTTTCTCATCCCATCGTAACTCGCTCATCCTCCAATAGTTTTTGGACACGTGTATCTCGGATTTTATTCCCTCACAATTTGCCCCCTTTTTTCTTTCAAATTTTGGCACGTGGTAAAAATTTTGAAAAGGAAAAATTGTAATTATTGCTTTTACACCTGCAATAACTTCTCTTCCCACGCTTAATTTTACTTTTTTCCGATTTTCTCGCTAGTAGTAACATCTTTTCCCACGTTCTTGTCAGTTGGCGGTTTCAAGGCAATTAATTCTCTGATAAAGTTTCTCCGTTTTCAGTTTTCGACGGTTTCGTTCGTTTCAGCTTTCTCCTATTTAATACCAATTATTTCCCTCATTCCATTCTTTACACCTCTTGTCTTCTTATTCTTAAAGTTGTAGTGCTTTTCATTCCTTTGACCTTTTCAGAGATTCTTCAACATCTTTTCTTTCTCCTGAACTTCTGTGATCAAGGATTCTCGCATCGGGATCAAGTTTTTCCTTTTTTCAATCAACAGATTTTTCTTCTATCTTTCACTTCATTGTGAGTAATCTTTTTTCTTTTTTCTTTTTGCACTTGTTTATTTATCAATCTCTGTATTTGAACCTTTTTGGATTAATCATTGATAATGATGATGACGATGATGTTCTTATATGTTAATTTTTTGTTGGAATGAATAATGATAATGATGATGATCTTTCTTTTTGATGATTGCTTATTTTATTATGGTCCCTTCTTTCTCCTGACCAGTGAATTTTTGGTTAATTTGCATTTTGACGTGATAATCATTTTGTCATTCTTTTGCTTTGCAATTTGTCTGCTTTGTTCTTGCTTTTGATCGTAATAAATTTATTTTTTCTTGCTTTCTTGTGTAGATAAAAATTTATCATGGCTGGAAAGGGTAATACCAAAATTACTGGTGATGCTTCTCATCAGGATGATCAACCTTTAGTCAGGAAGTCATCTCGCTATCCTGTATCGAAGAATCACCCTTCGGGATCTGCAAAGCCCGCAAGTGTCCATGTTGTGGTCAACAATCCTGCTCCCAAGGACAAACGGGCTCATGAAAGCTGTAGTTTTAAATCCGTGAACCTTGAGGAATTCAAAAGAAGTCATGGTCTTCGCCGATTCAAAGTCTCATTTTATGATTGTGTTGAAGATGAAATTACCTTGGAAACGATGGAAGGTTTTGAATACAGCAACAACAAGTTATTAATCCCTACGGGAGCTTTACATGTGGGTCTACAACTTCCTTTGTTCAAAAGCGAAAATCCTTTTCAGTTCGAAGTTCTTGCCATCCCCAATCAATCCCATCAAGGCTTAGTGTTGTCCATCACTCAATATAACAGAAATTGGTGGCGCATACTAGACGAATGTAGCATGCGTATTCAAGGAAGAACCAACTTTACATGTTACGTTCCAAACCTTGTGGAACGTAAATATTACACAGTGGAAAACTTCCATGCTACTTATGCGGACAACGTTGCCGCAAAGAATTTCAAAAAATTGAGCGTTGGTCCGAACCGCAAAGGTGGTGAGGGATTCCGTCTGCTAGCGGAAATTGACAACGCCAAGCTGAAGTACGTTTCGAGGACAACACTTCCTCTCAGGGAAAGATTTAGAGAAGATCACGACTACAAATGGTACCGCACCCCTCTAGTCATTGAGGGTCCATGTGTTCGTCCCCGATAATGTAGTTTATGATCTTCTTACCCGCTTCAATGGTTACTGCCATTGGCGGTTGAATTTTTCTGACTTCAAGTTTGCACTTATCTCCGTGGTACGTAAAGTTTCTCTCGGTCTTTTTGTGCTTTATATATTGCTTAATGGTTAGAGTTTCTCTCTGATGATTAAAATTTCCTCTCGTTTTTATAGCCGCAAGCTGATGAAAGTGCAAAAGATGATGCGGGAGTGAAATGCAAGGCCGCACCCCCTACAGAAAAGGTATTATTTTAATCCGATGAATTCTAATATTCCTTTAAAATTTCATTTAATGAATTATTGCGGTTCATTTATAGGGTCGGAAGAAGGTGAAAGGCGCACCCCGTGCTTCTACGAACAGGGAAGAGGGAGAAGTTCGAGATTCTCCCCTTCACCGTCCACTCTTGAGAGGTGACGGAAGCTCTGCTCCAGAGAGACAAGAAAAAGAGCAAAATATACCTCTTCAAATAACAAACTTCGATTCTGCGGAACAAGTTGGTGCTGCGGAAGAAATTTCAAATGCTGCCATTAATTTCTCGCACCAAACTGTCGTTCCCCATCCTTCTTTCTTCCTTCAATTATCTCCTCTGATCGTTGATGAGCCGCTTGAAGCTGCCACAGATGAAGATGATTCAACTGATGAAGAGGATTGCGGCCCTCAAGACGACCCTAAAATTACTTCAGCAGAAGTAGATTCGCAAGCACATGTTGCGGAAGCAGATGAGCCTGCGGTCATTAGTACAACGGGTAATGTGCCCTTAAATACTATGGCAGAAGCTGGTCCTGTCAGGGTTAACGTTGCGAGTGTGGTTGCTGCTAATATAGTACATCCAAACATGGAGTTTCTGCAAACAAGCAGAAAACGAATTGCAGAGGCTTCTAATCTCTTGGAAAAAGAAGAAGAAGCCTTTCAATGGTTCATGTTAAAGAATCTTTTGTCTGTTCCAAGCAACTCTTTACCGGTGAAATCAGATAGCTCTTCGGTCTCCCAGATGCGTAAGTCCATGGAGGCTGTACCATACTAAGTGGTTAAAGATGCTTGGTTTAAAGATCAAGGTGAAGCTGTTGATCCCATATTACGCATCATCGAACCTTCTTCTCTTGCGGAAATACTCGCACTTGCGGACGGACAAGTGTATTCTTTCCCGCAACAAGCTCTTCTACAGGTACTTTAGTTGTTTATTTACCTTTTGATTTCTTCTTATTTTTAGTTCTAGTTATAATTTTTATTCTGCAGCTTGGACGGGGTCAAAGCGCCGCACATACTGCGTAGCAATTCTATAAAGCGCGGTCCAAAATGATGGAGTCCCAATTTAGGGCTGTAGAAAATGATGCTTTGGATTTAAAGCGGGAAAATGACGTGCTCCGCCAAAAATTGCTTGCTCTTCAGAATCAAGGTTGTATTCTTTCTTCTAGTTACTTTTTTTTCTTATTTTACTTCACTTGTTTTGGAATACTTTGTAGGATCAGCGGGGGATTCAGAACTTGTATCTAGGATGCAACATAGAATTAAACAGTTGAGAGATCATGTTGTAAGGGTTAATAATGAGAATGTGGAGATCAAGAAAAATTTATTGATCTTGTTGATAGTCATGAGTTGATCACAAGGAAGTATGATGAGTTAGAATCGTAACATCGGCTTTTATTTGTGGAGAAGGGTCGCAGTAAAGTAGATTTTGATGCCACTTTATTATGGACTAAAGATTGCATTTTTGAGGCACGGGAAAAATCTGACAAATTGGAAGAAGAGAATCGCAAGCTTTGTGTGGAGCGGAAGAATATCCTTGCGAGATTTTCCTATTCCGGATCGTATCACAGTTCACAGCTTTCTTCATACATAACTCAGTTCATTGAGGACAGAGACAACTCAGCTTCAGAGGCTTATGCTAAAGGAAAAGCCCTTGTGGATGCTCATGCTATGATCCGTAATTTATCTGATTTTGTTCTTCACCGTGAGAGCGACATTCTCCGGTTGCACAAAGAAGTGGCAAGATGTACATCTAAATTGAATCGTCTGCGAGATAATGAAGCAGATCAACAACATTTTGAAAAACTCAAGGCCGATTACAGCAAGCTTTCGGGAGAATATGATTTTCTTGATATTACGAAAGTTGCAATGGGTCGTGTATTAGTAGAGTTTGAATCCCTCGCAAGAGGTATCCTATTTTATCGCAAGCTTAAAATTCAATATTATTCCCGCATTGATTAGTCCGTTACTTTTATCTCAGGTTTTGAAGAAAAGTTTAAGGATGCAACCGCAAGAGCTGCTAAAGCTGAGGAAGAGCTCGTTGCGGCAAATACTAGGATGGATGAACTTAATAAGCAGCTAAAGATAACTTCAATCAAAGCTAATGAAGCGCAAACCCGGCTAGAGCTTGCCTCTACCAAGGACAATGAAGCGCTCGCTCAACTTGAACTTTTATCTTCTAAAGTTAAAAGTGATGAAGATAATCTAAAACATGAGGCTGCGAAGAATGAAAAGCCTTGCTCGGGACTTATCTTCTGAGAGAGGGAAGATAACATTTTGGAAGAAAAAAGTCCAAGCTTGCGAAACCGAAGTAAATCAGTACAAAATGGAAATCGAAAATAGAAAAACTTATATTCTTTGGTTAAGAACTGAAGCTAAAGCTTTAATTGCAAAGGCGGTCAACAACACTCTTGACCAAGTACAAGCTGATGGATTTACAAAAGTTTACAAGCGTAGAGATGTCCCAAATAATCCTCCCTTTGAAGGTGTTCTTCCCGCACCTTAGCTTTCTTTACTGTTGTTCCGTTCTGCTTCATCTCTAGATTGTAGTTGCATTTTTATTTTTGCTTGTAATTTTATCCCTGCAAAACAGATTTTGAATATATATATTGATTGTTAGTTCATTGTATAGTGTAATTTATTTAACCGCAAGGAAAGTTTGTACCTTGAGTTATATTGAGGGTGTAACACATGTCTAACTTCTCTCGGGCCAGGAGGAAATTAGGATGCGGTCCCTAGAGTCTCCTAAAATGGAGAAAAATACAACAATTAATATCATGTTAGGCATCTCTGTTGGCGAAAGATCCAATTGTCATACACTCATAGACGTTTTTCCATAGATTTTCTTAGAGAGATTGCATTTGCAGCTTTACCTAGTATGAAACCAAATTGTTGTATAATTGCATCGCTGATTGTGAGCACTTCCTGAAGTGGAGAGTACCTGATACAATAATCAATGTCATGTTAGGTATCTCTGTGGCGGAAAATCCTATAGTCAGACATTTATTTGGATCTTCTAGAGAGATTGCATTTGATGTGTTTTACCTATTATGAGCGCAAACTATTGTACAATTGCATTATTGATCAAGGATAATATGGTTTTAGATATTGTGCGTTCCAAGGATGTTGTAAAATTCCTCCATCCATGTTCCGCAAATGATATGATCCTTGTCTCGCAATACCTTGTATAACATAAGGTCATCCCCATGTAGGTGCAAATTTTCCTTCCTTTTTGTCCCTTTGGTATTCCGGGATTTGCCGCAGAACATACTGTACTTCTACGAAATTCGTCCACTTTAATTTTTTTATTGTATTCTCTTGCCAATCTTCTTTGATAATTTTCCATTTTTTGAAGTGTAACTTCTCTTCTTTCTTCTAAATCATCCAACTTTTCTAGAATTAGTTCTGAATTCAAATTCTTCTCCCATGCTTCTGTTCTTGTGGTGGGTAAAATGACTTCTGTTGGAATAACTGCTTCTGTTCCGTAAGTAAGAAGAAATGGTGATTCTCCAGTGGACTCTCTCCTTGTTGTGCGATATGCCCATAATGTATTATGAAGCTGTTCACACCATCGTTTGTAATGTTCATCAAGTGTTTTCTTTAGATTCATGGCAATTGTTTTATTTGTTGCTTCGGCTTGTCCATTGCTTTGCGGATGGAGCGAAGTTGACTTGTTCTTTTGTATATTAAATGCTTCGAAAAGCATATCTATATTTTTTCCTTGTAATTGTTGTCCATTATCGGAGACTATGGCTACCGGAATTCCAAATCTACAGGTTATATTCTCAAATAAGAATTTAAAAACATCAGCATCTCTGATTCGTGCGAGAGCTTTGGCCTCAACCCATTTAGTGAAATAGTCTGTAGCTACAATCAAGTATTTTCTTTTTGAGTACCTTCTACTAATGGTCCAACAATGTCTATCCCCCATTTTGCAAATGGCCAGGGGCTGCGTACGGAATTAAGTTCTCTTGCGGGAGCTTTTATTTTTTTCGCATAGCGCTGACACTCTTCACATCTTTTCACCATATTTTCTGCATCTTTATGCATAAATGGCCAATAATATCCTTGCGTTTTTACTTTTAATGCCAGCAATCGTCTTCCTCTATGACTTCCCACATCTCCATAATGTATATCTTTGAGAATTCGCAGCCCTTCCTCTCGTGATAAACATCGAAGTAACTGTCCCAAATATGATTTTCGGTACAAAATTCTATCCCGCAACTAATAATTTACAGATTTTGATTGCACCTTCCTTGCTTCTTTAGTGCTTGCGAGTAATATCCCATCTTGCAGATATTGATGTATTGGTATTTTCCAATCTTCTCCGGTTAAATCATTTTCTGTTTTTTGTGGGAAACTTGCATCATCTTGAATAGCTGCATCCTCAATATCTTCCCCAACTTCTTCTTCCATATTTTCAACTGCCCACAACTTGATTGATGGTTCATAAATACGCCCAATTTTTACTGCTGATGTATTCCGATCATTTATCATTGAAGAAATAAACTCTAACACATCAGCATGGAGATTCTTATCTCTGGACAGATGCCGAAAAGTTATATTTGGGATTTGAAACGCCAGTTTTTGCACAAGATTTTTGTGTTCTACTAGGTCTTCATCAAGCGCTTGATATTTTAATTCAACCTGATGAATTATTAATTGTGAGTCACTTGTGAGCCGCACATTGCTTAACCCCAATTTAATGATGAGCCTAAGGGCATGAACCACAGCCTCATACTTCACTATATTATTTGTATGTTGATCGAACTCGAGTCGGAATGCATGTACCATTCGATCTCCCGTAGGAGTCGTAATTACAATTTCAATTCCCGCACCTTCTTTGTTTTTGGCCCCATCAACAAATACTTCCCATCTTCGGAAATTTACAGAGGTTAGGATATCCTGAGGATCATCATCTTCAAATCCGGGCAAACCTTGAATTTCAAAATCATCATTTAACGGAAAATCCGCAAGGAAATCAGCCAGGACTTGCGACTTCTGCACAGTTTGTAATTCAAATAATATGTGGAATTGTTTGAGTTTTTCGTTCCATTTTGCTATCCTTCCAACTTTTTTCCTTGTATTCTTCAATACGGATTCCAGTGGAGCTTTACTTGGTACACGCACATAATGTGTTAAGAAATATGTGCGCAACTTCTGAGAAGCAAAAACCAGTGCCAAAATTAACTGTTCTATTTTAGTATAATTTATTTCTGCGAGGTTCAGAGTTTTGTTGATGTAATACACAGGCTTTTCAATCTTCTCATTGGTCCGGACTAATACTGCACTTACTGCATCTTCAGTTGCCGCAATGTATAAGGCCAGAACTTCTTCAGGCTTTGGCTTTTGCAATGCAGGTAATGTGGCGAGATAAACCTTGATATTTTGGAAAGCTTGCTCACAATTCTCATTTCATACAAATTTATTTTTCTTTTTTAAAAATATCAAAAAAGGGTTTGCATCTATCCGATGATCTTGCGATAAATCTGCTGAGTGCGGTCAAACATCCATTTAATTTCTGTACTTCTTTAATATTCCTTGGAGATGGCATATCCACTATTGCCTGAACTTTTGCAAGATCAACTTCATTTCCTTTTTTGGTGACCAAATACCCCAAAAACTTTCCTGACGTAACCCTAAAAATACATTTGTCTGGATTGACCTTCATTCTGTATTTCCGCAAAGCTTCAAATATTTCTCTCAAGTCTTATAGATGATTTGTTGAAAGTTTACTTTTTATTAAAATGTCATCCACATAAACTTCCAGGGTGCGGCCTATCCATGGCTTAAAAATTGCGTCTACTAAACGTTGATATGTTGCCCCTGCATTTCTTAACCCAAATGGCATCCCGGTATAACAGTACAAATCGTGTGGAGTAAAGAATGCAGTGTATTCTTGATCTTCTTCAGCCAGAGCAATCTGATTATACCCTGATTGTCCGTCCATAAAGGATAAAGCCTCATGTCCTTCAACAGCGTCCACCAACTGATCAATGCTGGGAAGCGGATAACTGTCTTTTGGGTATGCTTTGTTTAAGTTGGTGAATTCTATGCAAATTCTTACTCCGCCATTCTTTTTTGGTACTATCACCATGTTTGAAATCCAAGTTGGATACCGCACCTCTTGAATGAATCCCGCATCCATGAGATTTTTTAACTCTTTTTCAACTGGCAAATGATAATCAGGTGCAACTTTACGTATGCGTTACCGAAAAGGCGTAGCTTCCGGTTTTCGTTTCCATCAGCGTTCCAATCTTTATCATCTTGGGAAGTTCTTATGTTCCTATGTTGACATTTTTGGTTTCTTCGATTGATGAAAAGGTGGGTTAGGGAGATCCTAAAAATTTGGGAGCCCCCTTTGGTTGTTATGCTGGAAGACTACCTTCATCAATCTTTGGCATGCTTTTCTTTATTGTAATACCTTCATTTGTTTTGTCTATTGCGTTACTTCCCGCATTCTTAATCATATATTGGTTCAGGGCTTCTTCTTTAGCTTTCATCTTGCGCTTTTTTTTTCCTATTTTGTTGTTGCTGTTGTCGTTCTTCATTCATGCGAACTTCTGCTAGAATGCAGGATTTTGCTTCATTTTGATCTCCTTTTATCTCCATTTCCCCTTGCGGTGTTGGAAACCGCAAGTATTGGTGATACGTTGAAGTTACCCCTTTCAACTGATGGACCCAGTGTCTACCAATGATGGCGTTGTACGGAGATAGAGCCTCCACTACGCTGAACTTAGTCAAAATACTTATCGGTCCAGCCGCAACATCAAGCAAGATTTCCCCTTTCGGTTTTGAAGCTAATCCGTTAAACCCATAAATTGTATAGCAAAAAGGCGTTAGCTGATCATCTTTTAACCCCATCTTCTGGAAGGTATCATAAAACAAAACATTAGGAGAGCTTCCTCCATCCATAAGAATCTTCCTTATATTCCATCCGGATACTGGCAGTGTAAGTACCAACGGATCATTGTGCATTTCAATCTCTTGGTCAACCTCGTCCGCAGAAAAAGTTAGCAGGGATGCCATCCATTCTTCCAATACTCCAGTAACTCTTCCCGCAACTTTGAAGACTTCGTGACTGCGGACTCTTTTATGCAATTTTTTATCAACAACTGCACTCATGAATGACTGATCCGATTCAGAATAAGAGATCATATTAATAGTTTGATTATTTTGAGGAATATTAACATCCTTTCCCTTATTAATCCTTGGTGGGGGGATCAGGTAATTGAATAAATTCTTTTAACTCCCCCGCATAGATCAATCTTTGTACTAGCATCATTAGATTCCTGTATCGGTCTGTGGAATGATCCCGATAGCAATGGTATTCACAATACTCCTTGGAGTTCTGTGTGTGTGCGGGTTGTGGTTCCTTTGTCCATGGCCACTGAAAATCTCGTCTTTTTTTTATTGCATTTAAAATTTCTGGATAAGGAGTATTGAGTTTAGTAAAAAAATTCTCCTCAAATTGTTGGATGAATTTTCTTCTTTCCTCTATTTTTCCTTGCTTTGATTCAATGTTTGGAGTTTTTTCCGTAAACCTCTTCCCAGAACCAGATGACGGTTCTACAAAATTGGTTCTTCTGGCATTTCCCTGGGGTTGTGATGTTATTCTCGGATGTTGCCTCTGGATGTCCTGCAATCTTGTACATTTCTCAATGATATCTCTGAGATCCCCTTTGCTTTGTGGGTTTTTATCATGGATATCAACAAAGAGTTGGCTTTCTCGATTGGTTATTCCCCATTTATAACAATTGATAGCGACTTCTGGAGTTACATCCCCGATTTCTTGACAGATCATCTGCCATCGATCTGTATAATCTCGGATGGTTTCCTATGTCCATGAGGAAAGAGAGTATATCTTGTCCATCCCCGCATCTGCGGGCTTGTTATACATGTGTGCTTCTAAGAACTTGCGGGTTAACTATGTGTAAGAATACACCGTCCCTTCTGGTAAATTATCATACCACGCCAAAGTTATTCATTTCAAACTCGAGGGAAAATAACAGCACATAACAACAACATCTTGCTCCCAACGTGACATGATGCGATTGTAATACTTCAAGTGGGTTGTTAGGTCTTTCGTCCCATCGTATCATTCAAAAATGGGAATACTACATTCATGGGGCATTGGTGCGTACGCCAGGTGCGGCGCCAACGACGTTCGTCTTGCTTCTTTTAACACTTCTTCTAATCGTCCACCCTCTTTATTTTTTAAATTCTTAATTTCTTCTCGCATTTGCTCCATGTCCTCATAGCATTTTTTCCACCTATCATTTTGCAACCTTGAACCATTTAAATTCAATCTATCTGGTTCATACCGTTGGCGTGCGGGTTCCACTACCATTACTCTTTGATCTTTATTGGCTTGCACTTTTCTCCATGTGGGTCTACTGGAGTTTGCTTCTTGCCCCGTGTTCTAGTTGTAGATGGTTCCGCACCATGCTGGGCTTTTTCTTTGAGTACTTGGTTTTCTCTGGTCAAAAGTGCAATTTGTTCCGCACAAGTCTGTTGTACCTTGCGCATCTCGTCCATTTCTTCCATTAATTGTTGAATGTGATCAATACTATTTTGAGAATTTTCTTCAAACAAACGATTATCTGTGTGGTCTTCAGAATTTTTTACTTGATCATTAATGGGTTGTTGCCCTTGTGATTCTCCCACCATTTCCCTTTGTTGAGGAGCCCCTATTGCATTATTCCCCTGATTTCCTGAATTGGCATCTTGATCTTGCATGTTTCTATGTGACAATGTTTCCATTTGCATGAACCCTTTTGGGATGTTGTGATTTCTTCTAAACTCAGTCTTATGTTGTTGTAGGGATTTCTTTACCAGTATTCTAAAAGAGCTCAGATAATAAGTTATGTGTTTCAAAAAGTTTTATCATTCTCAATAAATATATAATGCAACCTAATTGAAAGAAAATATTAAATTTAATTTTTAAGCTGTTACACACAAACCGAATAATTCTCTAATTTCACAGATTTTGTATATTCATGTGCTAACAAGTTAATATCAAGTTTGAAAATTCAACTGAAAACTTATTTCATTGTCTCTTTCAAAAATCATAAATTTAGTTTAATGTAGAAATCAAGAGTTTGAAAAACATAACATAATGGCCTGGTGAAAATTTATAAACAAAATTTTCGAACCATCAATTTAAAGAATATCATAAGTAATTTAACATATATATAAGGTATGAAATAACGAAATAATGTGTATGATCATAAAAACCAAATTCATATGTCCATGAATTGATTAATTCAAAGGAAAACCATATGTAAAAATTTTTCAATATGACTCTCAATCATTGTTCTTTAAGGAAAAGAATTTTTTAACAAAACACGATTCAAAATTTTAAAAAGGTAAATTTTTTAACAGGAAGAATAAATTCTTTACTACCTCCCTGTTTCTAGCGCCAAATTGGGGTGACCAAAAATCTAGTTTCTTTGGATCACAACCAAATGAATTTAGAACATGATAAAGTATGATATCTTATCATAAAATTGACTCACAAGATCATTTAGAAAATGATAATCAATCAAAACTTAGAAGTAAATTGACTCAAATATTTAACGTGGTTCGACAGTCTAGCTGTCTACATCCACGGGTAAAAGATTTGTTCCATTCTTATTAATCAATATCATTCAATACAGAAGAAAGTTATACTATAAAATCACAATCATGTTAATCATGGATTGATTGAACTAAAAATTTACACAAGTCTCATACCTAAACCCTTTGCTATCACTTTTATGCCTTCTGTCCAATTTTTCTCCAGATTTTCCAACCCCTTTTCTTGTTTATGAGCTTGTATTTATAGCCAATTTGATGGGTCCTACCAATCTACCTTTCCACCTATTTATTCTTATCCATTCCTGGTACGATATGTAGTCTCACAAAGCTTATTTGCAGTTTTCGCAAGGCTTGATCGTTCTTCCCGCAAGTCTTAGCATGCGTACTGCTTGTTTTCTGTAATTTCTCACTGGTTATCCCTTAGCTCTTATGCGGTCTTGTATTTAAGTTAGTGTTTTGGATTTGGATGAATGTTGCGGTTTTATTTGAATCATGGCATGTTTGACACGTAGTTCTTAAAAGTGAATCGTCATGCTTTAATTCTTTTTGTTCCGCAGTTTGTGAAGTTGATACGTGTCCCTCATGAATCAACGCTCATCATTACTTCTTTATTGTGTCAGACTTTCCCGCAACCTGGTGTCAGTCAAGCAACAAGGCTATCTATTTTGAGCAGTGTGCCTTACTTTCTTGCAACCCACGTGTCGATTATGCAGCAAGGATGTCAGGTTCAAACTTTATTGAGTTTGCAGCTTTCAATTCATTGCTTTAAAAGGCTTTGTTTCAGTGTTTCTCATCCCATCCTAACTCGGTCCTCCTCAAATAGTTTTTGGACACGTATATCTCGGATTTTATTCCCTCACACTTACCATCTTTTTCACTGTGATGGTCTATTTTAGTGGTTTGAAGTTGTTGTTCCTTTTTAATTACCCAACATCTTTTACATCTATTCATATAGACGATCATCGTTTATGTTCAGCTTTCAACCATGAACAAGATTCTCTTTCCTGTTTCTTGGCTCCAAAACTGTTCAAATTTGAATCCAGGAATTGTTGCATTAAATCACTCAAATTATTCTTGCCTTGTTTGACTACATGTATAGAAAATCTAGAGTTTCCTTTTCATAAACCTTTCAAAGATTCTCTTCAAGTTTTATGGAAATGTTATAAACTGTCTGGCTATATTTTTAGTTATAATGAAAGGCAGCAGATCCCTTGATTTAATTTTTAACTTAATTTCTCCACCATCAGATGTAAGTGGATGGATGGTTAATTATAATTCCCTTTTTTTTTGAAAATCTTATCTTGATCTTCACTGTCTATACATTTGCATCTGATGGTAGAGAAATTAAGTTAAAAATCAAGTCATGAAATTTAAGTCATGGGATCTGCTCCCTTTAATTATAACCCTAAACACAAAAAATCCTTTGTTCTACCAACCCATTATCAGTAAAAAAATTACCCTAGGAAAAATCAAGATGTCTACAGTACTGATAATCAGATTTTCAATCTTACAAACCGTCTTGAATCTGCTAGTATAGATATGCCTAGGACTCAAATAAAGATTATGGGTACAACAAATACAATTAACGTAGCAGCTGAAGAATGGTCAATTAGTATAATTGGTAAAATGATAGTGTCAAGCAAGATGGAATTCAAAGATATTCGTGAAGGTATCAACTCTCTTTAGAGCAGGTATAAAAATAAAGAAATTAGAGTCATGGGACATAATCTATATCTTGTCAAACTCAATAATGTGGAAGAACAAAATGATGTAATCAAAAGGGGGCCTTGGATCATCAATGAGGCCTTATTAGTTATTCAGAAACATCTCTCTGGCATACCCATAGAAGATCATAACTTCAACAATCAAGAGTTCATTATCTATTTCAAGTATCTCAGACTTGAACACATGAATGTGGACATTATCAATGAAGCTATCCAATTTATGAGCAAGAAAATCTCTATTGATCCAAAAAATTATCGTCCAAGAAATGGTAATACTGTCAAAGCTAGAATATAAGTTGATCTTTCTAAGCCGCTAATTAGGGGTGGTTGGTGGAAAACCATATTGGTACAAGATGTATGGGTTAGGTATCACTAGGATATGCAACATTGGAAAATATGCAGTAAGTGTTTTGTTATCAATCATGTAGATAAAATGTGTGAGTATTATGCACATCTGCTCTACCTGGATAGACTAACTCCTGAGGAATATGCTTCCAACCAGAAAGAACAAGAAGCTTAAGATCCTAGAAGAAAAAAAATGGAAGATATGAAAGATAATGATGTGGTTGAGGAGAGAGACCCGTGTTTAAATGAAGAAGTGGAGGATGATATTGAACTTATGTTTGGCTCTAGACAAAATAAGCGAATGAGAAATTTTATGGCAAACAAACCACCTTCTATGAATCCTCATGATATTCATGTTAAGTCCCCAACTTCTAAGCATGCAGCTAATGATACTGCTAATATGGAAAACAGTGAAAAAATGGAAATGGATGTATTTGAATCAGTAGCAGAACTAAAAAAGCCCCAACAACAAAATGTCAGGGAACACCGACAGTTCAAGTAATTTTTCTCACCTTCTTTTGTTTTGGTTTTCTGCTTTCTTATTATCGTGTTTTTTCTTGTCTTCATAGAATAAATCATTTCCAATATTTTATAAATTTATTTTTTATTCAGTTTAAGGTCAATATGAAAATTATTTCTCAGAATAGCCAAGGTTTTTGTTCTAAAGTTACTAGAGATCACCTGTATAATCTCAATTATCTTCACAATCCTGATATCATCTTCATCTCAGAAAATAAAATCAATGATGATAAAATTCTAAAACTTACAAAATCTCTTCAATTCCCTAATAGTTGTTATGTACCCTCCATTGGACGTGCGGGTGGTTTGATTCTTTTATGGAAAGATGGTTTCAAACTTGAAATATTGCATACTAGCTCTAATATGATTCATGCTATAGTTTTGAATAATCCCTCTAAGGGAGAATGGTTGTTTTCTTGTATCTATGGTACTCTATATAAGGATGAACATGACTCTCAATGATCTTACATAAAAAGTCTTAATTCTAGTGTGAACATTTCTTGGGTGGTGATGGGAGACCTAAATATTATCCTTGGTTCTGAGGATAAACATAATCATGCATTTTCTTCTAGCTCATCTACTATGTCTAATATCATTAAGGAGTCGGATTTTTATGATTTAGGTTTTAGTGGTAACCCTTATACTTGGACTAGCAATAGTCATGGTACAGGTAGGATAAAAACTAGATTGGACGGGGTTGTTGTCAATAGTCTTTGGTTTCTAAGTTTTCCTGATTTTATTCTTAATCACTTGTCTCAAAATGGTTCTGACCATACCCCAATAATATTGAGTCTTTATAAGAATTACTCTGCAAAAGGGAAGAATTGGAAATTCTTTGAGCACTGGTTAGGCAATGCAACTTGTGCTAATAAAATAGAAAATTCTTGGACTACTAATATTTCTGGTCTGCAACTTTTGTCTTTACAAAAAAGTTACCTAATACTAGAAGACGATTGATAGTTTGGAATTAGAATTTGTTTGACAATATTCAGAGGGTTATTACACGGCTTAAAGATACACTTTCGAATCTTCAGCAAACTAATATTGTTGGTTTTAATACTAAAAAAGTTCTCCAAGTTGAGGCTGAGATTAGTAAGTGGGATGAAATAGAATCGGGTTAATTGACGTTTGATACTTGTGTTTTGTATTACATTAGGATTTGGTCTAACTTTTGACCAACTTAAGGTTTGGTACCTGGAAATGACGTTGATCCCTGTTAACCATCCAAACGGATGATGTGTATTAATTTTCGTCAACTAAATTCCCAATTACTAAAGTATATTTAACTTTACTAACTATAAAAAACAAAGTCCTTTAACCGATCATACACGTGGATGATCCATATTAATTCTCCCTACTTCTAAAATATCAAAGGCTAAGTTTACAAATCTGATTTCCTCTCTATCTCTTTTCTACTTCACAAAAACGACGACACCAACAGCTCTAGGGTTCCAAATCCTAAACTAATTCGTCTTCTCCTCCATCTTCACTCCCCACCACCAAAAGAAAAAGAACTCAAAACAGTAGAATCAAACAGAAATCCCAACACCAAAATCAATAATCTAGTCTTAATCTTTGATTTCGGTTCACAATACACACATCTCTTCACAGATGATGCAATATTAATAAATTGATTGTTGGGTTTGTTTCTGGATCAAAATGTCAACAATTTGGAGCGTTATAAATCCTTAATTGATACGTATTGAAGATTCATAGATGTTTAAAATGCTCAGTGGGTGTTTGATCAATTGTTAAAAAACGAGTTGTCGACATGGATATCAACGATTATTCTGGTTATGCTTGTAATGGGTTTGTTGATGTTGTTACTTGGAATGCCATTATGGATCCCTACTGCATAAATTGGCACTTTGACGACGCTGTGAAAATATTTGAACATATAAAAGAGCCTAATATCATTTCATGGAACACTTTAATATTTGGTTATTTAAGAACTGGCAAACATGAAGTGTCCTTGAGGATTTTATGGGATATGTTGTATGAAGGAGAAGTTTTTCTGTATGAGAAATCAGAGATGTTATTTTTAAAAATAGGGTTCTTCAATTTGTGTTTAGGGAAGATCATCGGTTATTCAATTGGACTGGACTGCTAACGGTGCCATCAACGTCGTTAACTAATTAAACTTTTTTTTAAAATAATTACTAAACAGAAACCAAGACTTAACCTAGTCAACACGGGTCAGCGTTATTTCTAGGTACCAACCCTAAAGTTGGTCAAAAGTTAGATCAAACCTTAATGTTGAAAAAACCCAAGTGCCAAACGTCAATTAACCCGATAGAATCAGGTTTCTGGAGGCACAAAAGTAGAGACTATTTCTACAAAGATATGGACAGGAATACCAAATATTTTCACATAAAGGATAATTGAAAGAAGGCTAAAAAACAAGATTGATAGTTTGCTAGCTCCAGATGGTACTTGGTGTAGAGACAGGGATTCTATTGAAGATCTTTTGACTACTCATTTTCAGAATATAAGTACTTATGTAAATCCTGATGATAATTCTTCTTTTCTTCAACATATTCTTACTTGTATTTCTGAAGATGACAATGAGAAGTTGCTAGAAACTCCAAATAAATCTGAGATTTATGACATTATTATGTCTATCGGGTCGTGGACATCTCTGGGTCCAGATGGTTTTCCATCTGGTTTCTACCAAACTCAGTGACATATAATCAAGCAAGATGTGATTCTTTTAGTTCAAATTTTTTTTTCTTCGGGTTTTCTTCTTAAGGAGCTGAACAAAACAAAATTCTCTCTTATTCCTAAAAATCAGATACCTCATAGACCAGAAGATTTTAGACCATATCCTTGTGCAATGTTTCTTACAAAATCATCTTTGAAATCATTGCAAGTCGTATAAAAGTTCATATTAGTAAAATAATCTCACTAATGCAAGCAGCATATATTCCGGGTAGGCTCATTTCGGAAAATAGTCCAGGAGATTGTTCATAGTATGAAAAGGAAATTAGGAAAGGCGGGTTGGCTTGCTCTAAAAATGGATATGTCGAAGGCGTTTGATAGAATAAAGTGGCCTTTTCTCATAGATGTCTTAAAGAAATTTGGATTCAACAACAAGTGGTGTCAGTTAATACATCAGTGTATAAGTACTACACAAATTGAAGTTCTTCTTAATGGTTCGCCTTGTAAGGTGTTTAACCCTACCAGAGGGATCAGACAGGGAGATCCTCTGTCCCCCTATTTATTCATCATAACAATAAAAGATTTTTCTAGAAAGCTTGTTTTTTGTTATTAACTGGAGTAAAAATTGTTCAGCGAGCTCCAACTATTAACCACTTGATGTTTGTTGATGATTGTCTATTATTTTGTAGAGCTAATCTTACGCAAATAAGGAAATTGCTTGAAGTGATTTAGGAATTCAATAAATGTTCAGGTCAGGTCATTAACTTCAACAAATAATCAATATATTTTAGCAATAATATGGATCTTGCTGATTGCCAATATTTGGTTGGTATTCTTCAAGTTCCCATAATGAATACCTCTGAGAAATATTTGGGGATCCCAATAGAAGAATTCCTTTCTCAAACCTCATTGAGAAAATGGAGCACAGGTTAACTAAATGGAAGTCTGCAAATCTCTAGGAACCGGGAAGAACGGTTATGGTGAAGCATATTTTAAATGTAGTCCTTGTTCATCATATGTTCTCTTTTAAACTGCCTAACACTACGATTTCATCTTTAAATTCTCTACAAGCTAAGTTGTGGAGAAGAAAAGATTCTATCAAGGGAGTCATAATCTCTTGGTAGTTTGTATGTAGAGAAAAAGAAGATGGTGGCTTGGGTTTGAGGGACCTTGAATGTTTCAATGAAGCTTTACTTGCAAAATGGGCATGGAGGTTGTGTTCAAGACCTAATGACATATGGGATAAAGCTTTGGGATCCAAATATTTTCCAAATGGGGATGTTTTTAACTATTCGGTTAAGGAAGATTCTTCTTTTGCTTGGAAGAGCATAAGTTCTGAATTGAACTTCATCAAAGATAATAGCTTCTGGTGCGTGGGTAATGGAGCTAAAATTAAAATATGGTCCCATAAGTGGATTCCTGGACTGGACTCTCCCCCTTCTCCGAGGGCTAATGCAGTGAATCCTGGTAACTATGTTTTTGTTGAACATCTGCTTAATACTTCGAGTTCTGGATAGAATGTTCATCTCCTGCACCAACTATTTACTCCGGAAATAGTTAATATAATCTCTGAAATCAGTATTCATACAAATCAAGAAGATAGGTTAGTTTGGGGTCTTGAGAAGAATGGGCAGTGTTGATATGCCTTGAATCATTTGTTTGCCGGAATACAACGGGGAGTCCGAGGGGCAGAGCCCCCGGCTGGGGGGGCTAGGGGGGCAGCGCCCCCCGCCTAAACGGTATACGTAATGTATTATGACTGGGATTGTTTTCCGCTTTCTAGTCGAATTAGGGTTTATTCCTTTTGCCCTATATATAGGCATACGTTGTACCTAGAAAAAGTATCTTTGGTATTCTGCTCAGTAATAAAACTCTGGTTTCTCTGCCGTGGAGGTAGCTAACGCAACAGTTAGTGAACCACGTAAATCCCTGTGTTCTTTCTTCTATTATTGTTCTCGTTTGATCTCTCGTTATAACAGGCAGTTTAGTGTTACATCGGCTTACAAGAAGTTTTATGATGAGAAGCACATTAATAGACCTACAGATTCAGGCGAGAAAAAGTTGTGGCTTCAACTATGGAAGCTTTCTGTCATCCCAAAAGTCAAACACTTTATTTGGAAGGTTCTTAATAACTTTTTTCCCACTAAAGAAAGACTTGCTAGAGCGACCAGATCTATAGATGTTACCTATCTGTTATGCTCTAATGTTGCAGAGTCTGCAACTCATCTCCTTCTTGAATGTTCCTTCTCGTATGTTGTATGGTTTGCTTTAAAAGGTGTTCATTCAGATAATCATATGACTATTCAACAAATCATCTCAGATTGGCTCACCAAGATTCAACAAGGAGTTTTAGAAGAAGAAGAAGTAGAGAAGAATGCAATTATAGCCTGGGCTATTTGGAAAGAGAGGTGTTACAAAGTGTTTAATAACACAGTTCTAGACCCTAAGCATCTAGTGCATAAAATCACTAATATTTGGTTAGATCAATCTAGAGTAACTCCTAGGCAGGTTCATAGATTAGTTTCTAACCATGATATGCTTAATGTTAAGTGGAATCCTCCTGCTATGGGAGTCCTAACAATTAATTGTGATGGCTTCTTTAGTGAATCTTCAAATCATGGAGGTATTGGAATAATTCTTCGCAACTGTGCAGGTGAAATAAAAAGAGCAAAATGCTGCTACTTGGATGAATCAATAAGTGTTGAGAAAGCTGAAGCGAGAGCAGTCTGTGTGGTTTTACAGTGGGCGCAGCAAATGGAGTTGACAGCAGTCAACTTCGAATCAGACTCAAAGACTATGGTGGAGGCAATAAACAAAGGTCATTTCAATGTTAACTGGCAAATTCATAACTCTATTAGTGACCTTATTTCTATTTTCCAGCATTGTTATCTTTGGAGGTGTTATTATATCCCAAAAGAGAAAAATAAAGTAGCAGGTATACTAGCTAAAAAAGCTAGATCTGATAAATTATCTAGAGAGTGGTATGATGAACCACCTGAATGTATTCGTTTACAACTTCTGATAGACATGGAAGGCTAAATTTATTTTCGTTTCAAAAAAAAAAATACATTACATGTAACTCGCTGAGGTATTTGAACATAGATGTGGTAAAAACACCAAGTTTATTACTTGTTATATGTCGATCGCACCATAGTACAATGGTAAAATCATTAAGTAGTAACAGCAATGACTTGGAAACTCCTCAGCACCAAATTATCAAAAATAAAAATTTTACTTGTTATGTGATCAATTGTTGTTGTAATGATTGAATAACAAGTAAATATATGATGATTTTATGATGTGTACATTCAAACATGATATTAGTGTAATGATTGAAATGTGATGTTACTTGTTTAATGTGATCAATTGTTGATCAATGACTGAAATGCGATGTTAATACCTTATTTTGAAAAAGAAAACTTCTCAACTATGATGATTTGATGGTATGTACATTCAAACGTGATATTATAGTGTAATGATTGAAATGTGATGTTATTTCCTTAAGATGTTCAACTGTTGATGTAACAATTGAAATGTGATGTTACTACCTTAATGTGAAAAAAGAAAACTTCAACCATGATAATTTGATATTGCTTGGCATGGTCGTCCATGCATGGTCTGGAGGCCGGACACTGCTGGTGAGTCTCTTCTGGTGAATGTGGGAGGGATGAGGCCTACTCTCGAGGATGAGTCCTGTGTCTTAGGCTTGGTTTGCCTGAATCTCATGTTTGTACGAGATAAAAATGATCTTGCGGGGATCAAGGCTCATAGAGTCAGCTGAGATATGCTCATGAAACTGAGAGTGAGGCATGTATATGTGCCTGAGAAAGTCTCATGTTTACATGGGACCATGGAACACTTGACTTGACCGGTGAATCTCGTGGGGATGTTACTAGAAATCAGTCGTGAATCGTATTCATGTGTGGAGTAGATATGACCAGTGTGTCTCGTGGGGATATACTAACAATCAGTCAGAGGTTCGTAAGACCTGGGATCTCTCGTGGAACCGAGAGTTGGGTCTTGCTTATGAGGCCGAGAGTTGAGTCTCGCTCATGAAGTCGACAATTTGGGTTGGGCCTATGAGTTTAAGTTTTAAGACAAATTTAAAGTCAATCCTAAAATAATCATTTTTCCCTTATTACAACAATCACCATCTACAACATACTTTTCATTTATCAAGCAAAAATAAATACATAACACATTAATTGATCGAATGTATGATTAAATCCCGGAACGCCTTCTTTGAAGAGTTCATAGCAAATCATCTTGTATGAATAGTTTTCCAATCCGTTCTTGATATAAGATTCGACGTCTATTTTTCTGAAATCAAATGAATGATGATTTAGTATGGCTAGCAAAATGACTTTAATCATAAGAAAAAAATTATATAGGCATATCGAAAAACTTACTACCTCTTCACCAAGGCCATAAATCTAATGTAATTTTTTTTTATCATATTTCGAAGTGGCTAGAATATACATGATAACACTGCCCATCTATGCCATTCTCGATTCCCGTATATGGCAACAAAGTTTCTTTAAGTCTCTTCCAAACATGGAGTGATGTTCATTAGGTCGTTCTTTAAGCGTCGCTATGAACGCTTGAGTAAGATGATAACTTTTTTCTTAAGTGAGAAATACTTTTTATCACAAAATAGAAGACAATTTGAATGATGGATGGAGAAGAAATCAATGAAAAATCAATTAAATGAGAAAATTATGTTTGGGAAGGAGATAATCTTATGTAGAAAAACCTAGCAGCTCAGAAAATAGAGTCGCTACATAATATAGGCGTCCAAGATCGAGCATATGGGCGTTTTAGTTTTTTTTAAAGGTATTGTGTGTCTTTGTGTCTCCGTGGTGTCCTTTTTTATCTGTGATAGAGTATAGTATATATAAGTAGCCGAGGTCACCGTATAAGAATGACTGAGGCAACACGTGCAATCAAGATACGTGTTTTAGAAGATATAGAAGAACAAGTCTTTTTAATCTAGCTAGTACATATTTTTAGATATATAAGCTTTACCGATAAGATAGTTAGTATATTATTTTATCTTCTAGGTTTACTGATATCCTAATATCTATAAATAGGATCATACTTTAAATGTAAATCCATTTCAGTATCTACTGAAGATCATTAATAATATTTTACCCTACGAGGTTTCATCCGTGGACTATGCCATTGGTACCAAACCACATTCTTTTTACCTTCCCTATTTATTTTTGATTGTACTTATATTATAAATTAATATGGTAAGAGCAGAAGAAAATCTACCGTTTTTAATTTTGTTTTTTACCATTGATGATGTTCTTATTTTTTTATTTCTTTTTGTCATTTTCAGTATTCATTGTCGAGCAGTTTATTAGTTCTGACTGTATTTTTCTATTATATCAAGCATCGTCAATTCATCATTGTTTCCGCATCCAATATTCTTTTCTTATCTCATTTTTCATCAATATCTGATTGATATGAGTCAAAGAATTAAGCCATTGTTAACTGTATTATGTTGACAACCAACATATCAGGGAATCATTTCATATTCTCTTTTATCGATTCTTATTTTAGGTAGTCTTAGCTATCAACAAGTTTTCATCTATCTTCGAATAATTTTGTTGCTATTGTGCAAATATATTTCAACTTAGATCTTTATCCCTCAAAAAATCAAAAATAAAGTCTCTGCTATAATTTAGCTTGGCGTTTTTGAGGGAGACTTAAAAAGAATTTAGGGCTACTAATTTATACACATCCAATAGATGTGGTTATGGGATAGCGTAATGGTAGATAAAAATACCTATATATGTTTTCACTAATCAAAAAAATACTTATATACTCTTTTACTAATAAAAGTATAAAAGCTAAACTCATTTCATTTCATTTCTAACTATTGATTAGAAATAGTTTTTCTTCCTTTTCTCTTCTTCTTCTCTTCATTCTATCTACCGATTGTGCAAAAAAAAATCCTCGTCGCTAATCGCCTTAATCGTTAATCGTCGTATCCATTCATCGTCGTAATCACAATCTAAAGATGGCTCGACAAAAGCAAACAACCCGTCAAGCTGATAATACTAATTGGCCAAGTTTTGCCGAGAGAATAAGAAATAGAGAGACCGTTGAAGAACATGGTGAAGAACATGGTGAAGAAGATGAAGAACACGAAGATGATGATCTAGATACGGAGACTGATTCTGAAAATCAGCCTCTCCAGCACTATCTAATGGCTCCAATAAGGTAAGGGTTTACCATTATTTGTGTTTATTTTGCTTTAATCGAATGAAATCGTCAATAAAATTTCTAGGGTTTTCGATTATTTGATATAATCGGTAGTTTCGTGTTTGTATTTATCTACTGATTATGATTGTGTTCTTCATTTCTCAAAAACATCGACCATAATCGGTAGTTATATTTAGTCATTAACTACCGATTGTCTTCCTGTACCAAAATTTAGGCTTAAATCGGTAGTTTCGTATAGGTTTAAACTCCCGATTATGAAAGTTAATGATTCCTCAAAAACATCGAAAATAATCGGTAGTTAAATTTAGTCATTAACTACCGATTGTCTTCCTGTACCAATATTTACGCTTAATCGGTAGTTAATTTTGTTATCTAACTACCGATTATGTTAGATGGTTTCAATCGGTAGATAGGTTATGTATTTGACTTCCGATTGTTTTAATCATTTTTTATTGTGTTTATTTGACTACCGATTGTATGTGTGTCCATAGCTTAGAGTTTCTTATTCCAATTTTTATGCATAATCGGTAGATAATGTAGATCCCAAGCTACCGATTATGCAAAATTGTTGTTAATTTGTTTAATTGACTACCGATTATATGTGTGTTCATAGCTTAGATTTTTTTGTTCCAATTTTTATGCATAATCGGGAGATAATCTAGGTACCGATCTACCGATTATGAACAATCAGTTGTTAGTTTGTTTATTTGACTACCGATTATGAACAATTGGTTGATTTTTATGTACTTTCTCTACCGATTATGTAGTGATTAAAAGGTGTCTTCTTGGAAATAATTGTTCTTTTTTTATTTATAGGGAAAGGCGAGCTAAGCAAGCCCAAGATACAATTGTTTCGGGGCCTCGTCGTGAAGGGGGTAAGAAAGTAACAACTAGTGCAAGAAGAGAAAAGAGCGCTAGCGAAATCTCTATCGCCGAAGGAACTCAACCAAGTGTTCCAAGAGTTAGAAACCAAGAAGAAAGAGAACCAAGTTTTCCACAAGTTAGAAACCAAGAATAAGGAGAACCAAGTGGTACACAAGGAGAAAGACATGGTACAAAGAAAATAATTAAGAAGAAAGGAGGACACCAAGTCCCCGCCTCTTTGAAGATGAAGGGTATTGAAGAAGGTCAAATCCCTGGGTTACCAAGAGATGAAGAAGATCTGTTATTTGGATACAAAGACTCTTGGGACAAAGAAATTTATTCAACTGAGGTATAATTATAAAACACCATTCTTAACCTATTGTCTTTTTATTCGTAGAAGTGCTAACTATTATTTTAATTATTTTATAATTCGTCGTGTATATTAGGACCATTCTGATGCGGTTCGTCTATTCAAACCTACAACTGCACCAAGAAAAATAAAAAATTGGCCGTTAGATGGTGAGTGTGAAAGGTTCAAGAAAATTATTTATCACTCAGGGTTATCTATTGCTGCCAAGAATTCAATGTTAGAGCATGATCAAGTGTCGATATCAGCCTTCCCGGAGAGAATGTATCCTCAGACCAGTACCTTCCCCATACCCTTTGGAGAGATGACAATCACCCCAGATGATATGGTGCAGATTCTTAGTCTCGCTGACCATGGTACCGTCGTCAAGTTTGATTATGTGAAGCAATTAAACTGGGAACAACTTTATTTTTACACTCAGAAGTTCCTTGGTTGGGATCGAACGACATCCGACATTGATTTCAACCGGTGCTTTCGTTACAAAACTAGACAGTTCAGCATGGTTCACTTGATGAATATGTTCAAAGGCACCAATAATAAAGAAGAAATGAATCCAGAGTTTAGTGATGACGAAGTGAATGCTGCAGCCACTGTATATCTCCTATGTGTTTTGGGATGTGTCATTTTCCCCAATTATAGTGGCAACCGGGTCGACGCCAACCTTCTACAACTTTTGCACCTCTAAATAAAGTTCGTGACTTCTCGTGGGGCACCGCATGCCATGCGTTCTTGATGCAAGAGTTAAGAAAGGTATTGAGGGAATCAACTAGCCAAATTATATGGAATGTGAGCCTACTACAGGTATTTTGGTAACTCTATTGATGCTTTGATTGTTATTTATTTTTTTCTTTTTTAAGAATCAATTTTCTCATACTTGGTTTAATATGTATACTAGAAATGGATCTATGAACACTTCCCGTCCCTCGAGTTGGTCAAACAGAATCCGATATGGGAGAAAGGAACACCCAGAGGAACAAAATACATCTTCGACAATAACCGTTCAAGGTCTAAGGAGCGGGAGTTGATTTCTTTGAGGAGGAAATTAGATTTGATGGCGTCCAAATATGTATGCTTTGGTCCATACATGGAAGACCGAGCTAGTAGACATATAGCGGGAAGGTCTGAGTTTTCGTTTTACTATGGACCCTTGTGGCATCCCACTGGATATGTTATGTACAATGCCTCTAGGGTGATGCGTCAACTCGGTTATGTGAAAGAAGAACCTTGGAGTCACATGCGTGGGTGGTCAGATTGGACGTGGAGAATTCTGTATATGGTAAGGACTCTATCACAGTAGTTTACTCTGGTAACCCATACATTGAAGATTGGAATAACAGGATGCAATATATGATCAACGATGGGAGACCTGTCAACCGAGGTGATGAAATAGATCCACGCTATATGTATAATACCAGAAGCATTTTCATCTTCATGTGATCCGTAAAGATAAAGGAAATACCACCAAGGTGTCCGATTATACTTGTATTATCAAAGACAAACCTTTTGGTTATGAAAGGCCGGTATGTAATGTTATTTCCTTTTGATTTTAATATTAGGGCTCAATATTTTAGATAATAATTGTTTGATTATTATTGCATACAAACAAAAAAAAAGGTTTGTGTTTTTCTCCAAGAAGATTGCTGGGTGTATAAATGCGGGAGTGCCTTTATCAATTGATAAGATGAAAGAGCATAAAGACCTAATAGATAACATTGATAATGAAGCTTATGCAAGCAAGTTTAGGGAAAAATCTTCGAATAAGCCTAAGAGTCCAGCAGCAAAGCACAATAAAAGATGTCGTTGTTCATCGAGTGTTGAGGGTGAAGCCAATGTCCCTGAGGGTGAAGCCAATGTCCCTGATGATGAAATATATGTCCCTGGTGCTCGTCGTCCTCATACTAAAACGAAAAAATCTAGAAATTAGATTGTGGTTGTCTTGTTAGAGAACATCATTTTCAATTGATTCCCAAGAAACTTGTTAACTTTATGGATATGTCCCTGGTGTTTAATGTTCTAACATTATTTTTACTTTCTAGATGATGAATGGATTAATTTATGGATGATGAATGGATTTTATGTTCTTTTTGTGAATTATCGATGATTTGCAAGAGACTCAGTTTTAACAAGTAACTTTGTTGAAATTTTACATTAAAATCGGTAGATAAGTGGTTTGCATCACCTACCGATTAAGCATGTCCATCCACAATCGGTAGATAACTATCTACCGATTACACCTAATGGTCTAAAATCGGTTGATAATTATCTACCGATTACACCTACTGATGGAACTGCTTGGTTTCTAGACACATTTTACTTTATAATCGGTAGTAAAAAATTTCTTATACTACCGATTATAGAGTACGAAAATATTGGAAATTTGATAATCTTTTTAATTTTGAATTTGGGGCAACATATACAATCGGTAGTAAAAAAAAATTCATAGACTACCGATTATAGAGTATAATATTTTCAAAATTTGATAATTTTTTCAATTTTGAATTTGGGGCAACATATACAATCGGTAGTAAAAAAAATTCTTAGACTACCGATTATAGAGTATAAATATTTTCGAAATTTGATAATTTATTCAATTTTGAATTTGGGGCAACATATATGATCGGTAGTAAAAACATTTCTTAGACTACCGATTATAGAGTATAAATATTTTTAAAATTTGATAATTTTTTCAATTTTGAATTTGGGGCAACATATACAATCGGTAGTAAAAAAAATTTCTTAGACTACCGATTATAGAGTATGAAAATGTTGAAAATTTGATAATTTTTTCAATTTTGAATATGGGGCAACATATACAAT
>JAJJMC010029825.1:1137172-1255145 GCA_023531435.1 Papaver californicum
TTATTTGAATGAAAAAAGAAAAACTATGAAACCCCAAAAGGTTTCATCGTTTTTTTTCATCTGAAATTTTTTTCAACGAAAAAAACGATGAAACCAAAACTGAACATAATTGAATCATAAATAAATAAGGGTGAAAACAAATGGAATTGAAACTTTCTATCTTTGAACCTAAGTATGAAAGATTGATTTCGAAACAGATGAAACCTAAACCTAACAGATGATGAAACCATTTTTGATTTTGATCTATGATTTTGTTTTTATTTTAGGTTGAAAATGTTACTGATGATAATGAACAACCGTTTCGTCAATATTTTGAAATTGGTTTGATTCTGATTCTAGTTGTAGATGATGCAGATGAGGATGATGAAGTTATTGATGATGAAGATGAAGACGAGGATGATGAAGATGAAGACGATGATGATGAAGACGAAGCTACTGATGATGATTTCTATCTTTTCATCTTTTCAATGTCTGAGTCGACTAATGTTGGCAATAGATGATGAAGATGAAGATGAAGACGAGGAAATGGAAGAGTTTTTCGTGGTTAATGGGGTGCGCGGGCGTGTTTTTATTAATGGATTTGGGTTGTATTATAAGCAATGGTAATATGGACAGTTGGTTTACAATGGAATTTTTGTGTCAAATTTGTTTTATTGGGTTTAAAGTACTTGGATAGTGACACCTTTGGGCCTATAACCCACAACCTATATTTGTTATGCATCGAAAATGTTCATATTGTCTATATCAATATTTTTTGTACGAAGATTTTCTCTGATGTTTTTGGTATTGGTATATCAACTTATCCATGCTTAAAATATTTATATTATGATCCAGGTTTCTCGAGCTAATTAAGTTAATTATTCAATAGTTATATGATCATATTAATTATTGACAGTTAGTATTCTTCTCGACTTCTCGTGGTTTGTTAATACAGTGAGGTGTGATGTACATGTTGATGTCAATAACGTACCATCTATTAAGAAAACCCCATCGTATTGCGATCAATAAGATCGATTCACTATTTTATCAATTTTAACATGTTTTATTTTTCATTGCAAAATCTTTGTTTAATAAGAGTTTATAATCGTTTCCTTTCAAAAAAATTAGGTTTCAATCTTCAAAAACAAACCTAATGTAAGGAAATGAAGACTGTTTTTAAAATTTCTGGTGTATGGTTTTATTTAGTGCTAATGTTATTACTCAGTTAAGCAATCTTTGTATGCTTTTGTCATTATAGTTTGTTTTGGTGTACAAGATTTGCCTCACCAACCAACCATGCTCTATTTTTTGAGCAAATATTCCAAACTTCATTTAAAGTTGTTTTACTCCACCTAAGCTTGTCTAATATCAACAATATTCAGAATACAAATTCAATTATAAATATATTATTTGATATCCAAAAGTCTAAATATTTCCAAAACCTTTTTACCTTTTTATTATTTTCCATATCACAAAAACTAAATTTAATCCCTGATGTTTTTTTTTTAAACCCGAACCAATAAATCATCTTCACTCATCCAAACTCTTTTGAGTCTATTAGTCAATCAAGTCAATTTTCAACGAATGTTATTTTTTCTACATACCTATTCTTACAACTACGATGGTAATTTTGTTCAGTTACTGTGATATATTTTGTTTCAAGTGTCGTAATTGAGTATCAAGTGATGTGTTCGAAGTTCATATACAAAATATATGTTATAAATTTTGCTTGAAATAATTGTCCTAGTTAAACACTTTAATTCTCCATGTGTCCAACTTGAAGGGGGTGTTAGAGTATATTATATAAAAATAGCCGAGGTTATCTTGTAAGAAGGAGCGAGGAAACACGTGCATTCAAGACACGTGCTTAAAAAGATATAGAAGATCAAATCTTTGTGATCTAGCTAGTTGATATGTTTAACTAGATAAATTTTTCCATTATTTTTATCTTCTAGGTTTATTGATATCCTATCATCTATAAATAGAATCATACTGTAAATGTAAATCCATCTCAATATCTACTAAATATCATTAATAATATTTTATTCTATGAGGTTTTATCCGTAGACGTAGACCATTAATGACGAACCACGTTAATTTTTTTCTCTAGTTATCCCTGATTTTACTTTTATTATAATTTAATAGTGCTCTCCGGACAAAAAACTATCGAGATTCCGATGAGGACTTGAGCGTCCACTGGTGAGATTTATAACGTTTCGCCGTCCTATAGTGGCTTCTCGTAGGGTCGTAGTTAGCAATTCCGCAGTCGGTAAAAATTCGGTTCCTCGTGCTTTTACACGTGACGCGACTTCAGCATGTAATTAAACTCTTACATTTACGAAACTATCCTTCTCTCCCCAAGATCCGAGTTTCTTTTCTATTAGAAGAAGAAAAAAATACCTTAATTCCTTCTCTTTAACCTAACCATTTTTTGCATCTCTGCAACTTTATCTTCTTCCTCCTCGATCTCTTTCCCATGGCGGCCTTAAACCGTCTATTGAGAACCATAGGATTATTATCATCATCATCATTTACAGCTTGTAGAAGTTATTCTTCACCAGCTGTAGCAGCTTCAGAAAGTGAGCGTAAGTTCTCATTTGGTGGTAGCATCGGAAATAATAAAATTCCTCGTAAAGATCCAAGTGAAAGAAATGTTCGATGGGTATTCTTAGGTTGTCCAGGTGTTGGTAAAGGTACTTATGCAAGTCGTCTCTCTAATTTACTTGGTGTTCCTCATATAGCTACTGGTGATCTTGTTCGTGATGAACTTTCTTCCAAAGGCCCTCTTTCTCAAAAGGTACTACTACTTCTATGGTCTCAATTATTAGTAGTAAGATATGTGTATGAAATTAGGATTCACATTAGGAACAAATAGAACTCAGTCTAAAAAAAGAGAAATTTATGACACCGAAGTCTAATTTGGAAACAGAATCAAGCCCGCATATTTGATATTTAAATCAATTATATGAACCCCTTCTTTTTTTTATCTTCTGCTAATGCTTATGAAATTTGCAATTTTTTCAATTTAAATCTTTATTTTTGTGGAAGAGAACTTCATGGGGAACAATTATCTAAGAACTTTTTTTTTCGTTACAAGTAACTAAATTAATATTTTCTACTCTTATCAAAAGTACCCATGTATGATATAATACAAATGCAATCCCGCTTTATCTTTAGTTACTCAAATATGCATCAAACCGTCTTATGGATGCTATCTTTATTCTGCTTAGCCCCATATGCAATAATGAGTGACAGATTGAGGATGGAAAAAGAATTGCACTTTTTAGTTACTCACGAATTAATTGTTTAAAATTTATCGAAAATCAATCTGAAAAGTGTTAAGACGGATTGATGACAAGTTTATTGATTAAAATTTAGATGGCTGTAGCCTAGGGTTTAATAAAGTAGCACAAGTAAATAAAATTGTTGCATATAGGGATAAGTAAAATAAAGATAGGCGCATGTTTAAGTATTAAGATAAAGAGGATTGTGGTTGAATTGTACACATGGGTACTTCAAAATAACTTTGACGAGGGGAGAAAATATTGGCGTAGTTACTTGTTACTTGAAAAATCCATAGAGAATTGTCCCTCAACAAAATTAATAACTTTTATACTAGGGCAGTGTAACTATATAGTTTTGGAAAAAATAATAGTATATGTTACTCCCTCCGTCCGGGAATAGGTGTTCTATTCATCTTTAAATTCTGCCCGTTATTAGATGACCTATATCATTAAACAAGGAGATATTTTTAAAACTATCCTTTTAATTGATTATTCTTAATGTAAGATATATGTATAATTTGATAGCCATGTTTATATTTGTTACATAGGTGTTTTAAAATGCTTTTCAACGGTATAAAGTTTACGAAAATCCGTCGTATATTTTAAGAGATAAATCAAATCTAAATTTTACTAATTATTATCTATAAAGGTATAATCGTAAAAAATACTTCTCTCTCCTCCTTGCCTTAAGAATTGTGCAAACTTAAACTAGGTCACCTATTTCCGGACGGTGGGAGTATATAATTCAGTGTCCTCTTTATTTGTGTGCTGATATATTGTTTTATTTTGTAGCTTGCCGAGATTGTAAATCAGGGGAAATTGCTGTCAGATGAGATTATCATTAACTTATTGTCAAAGAGGCTTGAAGCTGGAGAGACCAAGGGTGAATCAGGATTCATCCTTGATGGTTTTCCAAGAACTATCGGACAAGCTGTAAGAACCTTTCTAGTATGTAATGAGAAAATTGAGGAATGTGAACATTGATAAATATAATGAGGGAATTGTAGTATGTAATGAGTTGTAATCTGCTGATTGTTACCTCCTATCCTAATACTGATTCCTTCCATTTCTTGTTAGGAAATATTGGAGGGAGTTACCGACATTGATTTGGTGGTTAACCTAAAGCTTCGAGAAGATATATTAGTTGAGAAATGCTTGGGAAGAAGGATCTGCAACCAGTGTGGAAAAAACTTCAATATTGCCAACATTAACGTCAAGGCCAAGAATGGGAACCGTGGAATATACATGGCTCCACTTCCACCCCCTGCTGGTTGTGAATCCAAGCTCATTACAAGAGCTGATGATACTGAAGAAGTTGTAAAACAGCAACTTCGAATATACAACGAAATGGTATGTTCATCACACCTTGTCACAAATCTTCAGTAAATCATCTTTGTTTGTGGTAATTGATTGTGGCCGTAAGGTACAAGAATTCCTGGATTTTTTTATTTTTTTTAATGTGACTGTTACTTGTGAGTTGTGAGCTTGATTTCTTGTTGCTCATCCGGATATAATTGTTAACAAGATATGACCTAAACAATGACCGTCTATGGTCCTGCAGAGTCAGCCTGTGAAGGTTTCTACCGCAGCAGAGGGAAGTTACTGGAGTTTGATCTACCCGGAGGAATCCCAGAATCATGGCCAAAGCTTCTGCATGCGCTGAACCTTGACCAAGAGGAGAAGCAGTCTGTAGCTGCATAAGTTTATTGAATTGAAGTAATTCAGTAGATTTTGGGAAGAGTTTGCCTTTTTTAGCATGCGTCAAAATCTACATGTGCAATATTATTGATAAACGAAAAACATCAATTACATTATTTTTTGTTCTACAATAAAAACTCTGAACTCTTGGGAAATATTATTGAGGCATCAGACTGTAGAATAGTAAGGGGAGAGTTTTTGTAATTCCAATTGTAACGGGTGATACACCTTTTCTTTTTTACCTTAAATGATGATTTTTTACCAACCCTATCCTGTACTGCTTTTGACAATTTTGTTACCCTTGCCTCATTTTGTATGATATAGGTATATAAGCTAGATATGGATCAAAGAGTCATTTTTAGGAAGATTATTCTTTGATCCATATCTAGCTTATATACCCGTTTTTTTTTAAATATATCAAATATAATTCCGTTTTTTACTTTTTTATCCCGTTTTTTTTAAACATCATTAACTGGATGTTAACTGCCACATGTCACACTTTCTCTCCCTGAGAAAAATACCCATTTACCCTTATAAAACTTTACCCAACTCAACTCACAGTTTAACTTACTGTGTCCAGTCAGCCCTTATATATATACACTGATCCACAATTGTTCATCATCCAAAACTATTTATACCCCAACTTAAAATAAATAACATCAGTGGAATCAAAAATCTTATGTAAGTTGTGAATCACAAAAGTTAAAGCTCTACAATCCCTTATTTATGTACAAGATGAAACTAAAAACCCACTAGTCTTGTTGGTGCACACCTTAACTTCTTCCTCCACTACCACTTCTTCTCATACCATTTGTTCCTCTACCACCTCTTGTCCTGCCTCCTCTTGCACTATTGCCTCCTCTAGCAGTTGAACTGGTGCCAGCATCAGATGTAGCCTGGAAACAAGACCTGAAGAAGCTTGCTCCTCTGCCTCCAACAGCTTTGGATCCTCTAGCTTTCCCTCCTCTACCTCTTCCTTCTCCTGTAGCTGTACTTGATTCTCCCTGTGAAGAGTTGGTGGCAAAAAAAGTTGTTCCATCTACAGCAGTTCTTGGCCTCTTAGTTTTGGGATTAGACCCAACTGCAGCATAACCACATGTTGCCTTGTTATGACCAGTGAGTTTACATTTGCTACAAGTTCTCACTTTTGTCTCAGAGTGTGACTCATCATAAGATCTCTTCCTTTCTTTGATGGCCTGCCTGGTTTCCTCATCAGTATTGGAGGCTTGATAAGAGGAATTGGCATCTGCACAAAAAGAAGACAACAAAATACTGAGTTGTTCATGACAAGACATAAAAAGTTGTATTGGTTCAGAAAAAGAAATCCCCAAACAACAGAATATCTGATAGAAAAATGACCGCATCATCTCAAAAACAAATTGTGACCCTTAGATAGGTTTCATATGCAAGATGTCAAGCAAACAATCAACTGTTTGTTTATAGAACTATCAAACCGTGCTCTTATAATCGCTTCATTCTAACCAGTATATCAACATGTTTATAGAACTATCAAACAATGAATACTAGACAAACAACTACATAAGAAAAAAAACACAACAGTATATCACACTACATCAAAAAGCAACAATGTATCACACATTTGTATCTGTTTACAGAAGTATAACAAGTAATTCATCACCATTACATTGTCCAACTGCATGAGTAGTAACACCACCACTTTGTCCAGCTACATGAGTAGTAACACCACCACTTTGCCCAGCAGGATATGATTCACCATGTCGGCAACTCTGCAGAAACTTAGCAAATGACAGATCTATGTCATCTTCATTTTCATCATCCATAGGAGTACTTGGGTCATCTATAGGATGATATTCATCTTCACACTCATTAGCCAATCGGACATTCTTCACCTGACAAAGCATAACAGCCTCTTCTGTAGCACTTGCTTGAGTACAAGCTTGACCCCAGAAAACATCATCTTCAATGCCATAGTCAACATCTACACCTTTACCCTTAACCTTATTATCACCAAAACTAGCTTGGGTACCAACTATTTCCTTGGTCTTGGACTGTTCAGCAATTCTAGGGCTTCTCCTTAGTGTCCTTGGTGATTTGGAAACAACCTTTTTAGGTGTTGAATACCTAAGTAAAGTTGGGTTTGAAACCCCAGAAGTTGTTCTCATATCATCATCGACAATAATATTCAAAACCAACTCTACAAAACCATCGAATTCATTCACTTTTGCACCATTCCACATAGCTAGAAAGTCAGAGTCATTTATCAAACTATATGGAAAACATTCATCAATCCACCAAAGAAGGTCCACATATTCACTCTCTTTAAGATTCAACATATCATGTATTTTATTCCTAAACCGTAAAAGACTAGTAATATCAATATCTAGATTAGGAAAATCTATCCTCTGTCCAGTATTAATCACTGTGACTCTAGCATCTCTATGAGTGTATTTCATTTTTACATTACTAAGACCCCTGCAAAGTATAAACAAAACAACTTCAAAGAACATTCATGGGATAATCTTCTGGAACATTTAAGTATACTATAAATAACTAAAGAAAACATAAACAACAATAAAAACAAGGGTTTCATAGAAACAATATAAACATAAACGAAAAATACTAGAAAAGATCTAAGAATCTGTGACTTGAAAACCCTAATAGAAAAAATTAGGGTTTCATAAAAATAAGACAAAACGAATAAAAAACAGTATCTTCTTTCATTACCTTTCATAAAAATTAGGGTTTTATGAAAGGTAATGTGCTCTTAACGAATGTGCTCTTAAGAAAAATTTAGGGTTTCATATATCATATTTACAGAGAATGTTAGGGTTTCGTTGTAGTAGTAAAAAACAGTAGTAAAGAGAATGATTCGATTAAAGAAGAAAGCAAAAACTCCGGATCAATCAATTCGAGTAAAAAACAGTAGTAAAGAAGAAACAAAAGTTAGGGTTTCATTACCTTTCATAAATGTCCATCAGTACTTCCATCTCGATAACTTGAAAACCTTCAAACTCAGAACTCAGAATATAGTTACTATACCTTCTTCTTCGGAGAATAAAGTTTCACTGCTCACACCAGATGATGAAAGAAGGTGTAACTAGGGTTTACAGTGATGAAAGAAGAGACGATGCAGCAAACAGATCTACAAAAACAGTGATGAAAGAAGAGACGATGAAGAGAGGAGAAACTAGGGTTTACAGTTTCGACCCTTTTCACTACAACAGCGCCGTGAGAAACGAGAGTGAAGAGAGAAAGAAACGAGAGAGAGAATGAGAGTGAGAAATGAGAGTGTGAAGAGAGAAATAGGGTTTGAAAGTGGTTAGAAATGAGAGTTAATCTAGACCCTTCATCTATATCTACTCCAAATCACAACCGTTAGATAGATAGATTTCTAGAGTTTTCTTTTATGGTTAGAAAATGTTAAAAGGGCAAAGAAGGAAATTATTATTTCGTCATGTCAGCGTATAAAATACTTAACGGTGAAATGGATGGAAAGTTAGCATAGGGACTGTTTTTGCAATTTAAAAAAAAACAGGGACATATATACTAATCGGGTTCAAATATGGGGTCATATAGGCATAATCCCCAATTAAAAAACAAAAGTTTTTTCTTCCTTTTTTCTTGCTCATCTTCCCTCAATTTCACTGTCACAAACGCGTTCTAGAATGTTTTTGGATGTTGCAACACTACTAAAACAATTTCAGAGTCAAAAAAGATCTTTACATTTCTGAAATTACAGCTTGTTTAGGTACCGGTAAGTTCATATTCCTCGGACTCACATTATACCAATAAATAACCTCGGCAATATTACTCTTCCAACATCTTGAAGCTCCCTAAAGTGGTCATTTCCAAAAAAGAATGTGATAAATGCAGATCAGGTAGAGACAGACTGTTGTTCTTGCAGCGCGTGGGGTACTGTTGGTCTCCAAATAGTTCCATCAGGGCTATCCATGAGTGCAATTCCCAAAGCAGCTAATTCTTTTCTTATAGCATTTGAATTCTCATATTCTTTATTTTCCCTTGCTGAATTTCTTGCATTGATTTTTTGCTGAACTTCATCTTCTGTCAACGCTGCTCTCTTTAGTGCCTTTTCTCTCAACTGCTGCAAAACCTGCAAAGATTGAATAGAAACTCTAGTATGAAAGAATGAACACTTTCTAAATTAGGGCCATGTTTCGATAACGTAGGGAATTTGTGTACAAATATTGTTAGACAGTAGGATTTTGTTGAATACCCCTGATTATCTCCATTTTGATCCCATACATTTGAATACTGGAACTGATAACTGATTTATTTAATAGATTCTGGTTTCGCGGAGTTTGATTGCCAAATTGGATAACAAGGCTAGAAAACCCCTAAGTAAACATTAACATCTAATTTAAGTTTTAACCAAAATTTCAGCCTAATATACCTCGGAATAACTTGCAGGCATCAATCCAAAAACAGCTAAAACACCCCTGATTTCCTTTTCTAAAGCTGAGAGTGATTCCGCTTCTTTCCCTGGACAAACTAGACAGTTAGAAGAAATGGATAGATAAAAAAAGAAATTCTGAGATTCAATCAAAAATGGATCACCAAATTCATACTTTGCGAGTATGCAGGAGATCATTCATATATTTCAACGGATCGTAGAGTGCAGCCAAGACAACAGGAGTGTGTAGATCATCGGACATAGAATGCTTGAAATCGTTACGGAATTTGTCAACGCAGCTTGCAGTATCCTCTGGAATTGGGTTCGTCTGGCTTGCTATATGCTGTTGCCTCATGAGTTCTTCAGAGTCATGCAGTGTCTGTTACTATCCGATATCATGAATCATTACAGGAAACACAACAAGTGCATCACAAATACTTTTAGACTGAATGAGAGCTCTTGGGAAGCATGCTTGTCATTTATATCAGTAGGTGAAAAAAAATATTATAAAACTTATAGGATTACAAGATTAGGTACAAAGAAAACATCCCTCACCTTTTTGATCTTTTAAGTAACCCCAAATCCACTCTTATTCGACAGGATCTAATGGAAAGTGCTCACAATTGGTAGAAGAGATATTGCTACCGACCAAGAGACTTCCAAGACAGGAACACTTAACATTAAGCTTAATGTTCTTGCTGTGTTTTACTAAAACTCTACAGCCTGCATCACTGCATGAACATCTACTACTAACCTGACACTGTTCAAGGGCAGTCTATAATTGGAAATATATGAATTTCCTTGGAAAAAATGAGGTAAAATAGCTAGAAAGCCTAAGGCAGCACAACCACAGGACAACCATGACACGGCATTCAAAACAAAAGAAAATAAGTTCAAAGAGAATTATACACATGACTTACAAGAATTAAACTCTAACAAAATGCTTAGTTTAGTTTTAGTTAACATGTTCAATCAGCAAGTCCTTGTAATAACCATATTCAAACAACGCTTTTCCAGATGATTAACAGACTAATTTTGTAGAAATCATTCTCTATATGGAATAAGAAAAACTAAACCCTTTAACTATAAGAAGTACCTGGTCTGATCGTACTTTTATTGCTGGGTTCATATCATATGTGCTGAATAATACCCAATGAACATAAGTTACATAACAATATCCAATTGAAGACATTAAACATCATCTGAAAAGCTTTAGACAACGGAAGTAGGCATATAAAATAGGGAATGCAATAAACCACCTTATATGTTGGCAAAACATGCTAGGAAATTTCTGTTATCTAAAACTTGGTCTCAATCCCCTCCAAACCTTATCCTAAACAAAGTTAAGGCGGAATACTTTTATGTACGGATAACATATTCTTGAATAAAATTCTCCCTTTCGTATCAACTAAAAAAACATAACAATATCCAAGAATCTAAACCATCGGGATTAGGCAATAAATTGGTTCTTGCTGGGCACACCATGAATATTTGCAACACTCATGGTACAAAATTCTGACAAGTTCTTTGTAATTTGCGAGCTTATCACATAAAACCGTTATACCGAACTCTTTAAGATGTGGACCAGATCAATGACACAGATTATGTGATGTAAAATGCACTTTACACTGAGACCACACACATCACTTTGAAAATCGTGACAGCCCTTAGTATTTTGTTCTTTGAATTGTTTGCATGTTAAATAGAAATTTCTAAGTAGATTATTTTTCTTGTTAGGATAGAAGATGTAGTTTCTACTTCTACATAACCACCACTTCATAATGTTTCAATGGTAGGATAGAAGCATATCGATAATGTGTCGCCATCAAGAAAATCCTCAAAGCAAGTGGATGGTAGAGATCTATTACCTAACCAGGATCATTAATTCAAAAAGTCCATTAATTGCCATCTAAAGTTAGGTTAGATGAAAACTAAACCGGATCCAAATTCAATCAAAGTACAGGAAATAAGTGATTGAACTTCTACATTACCTGTCGAATTGTGAAGAAATTCCCCAATGACTTGGACATTTTCTCAGAATCAACAGTAACAAAACCATTGTGCATCCAGTAACTTATATTGCTCTTGTTACAGGCAGCACAACTCTGAGCAATTTCATATCGTGGTGGGGGAATACAAGGTCCTCCCTCCACCATGAATATCAAAAGTATGGCCCAAATATGCAGCACTCATCGCACTGCACTTGATATGCCATCCTGGTCTTCCAGGGCCCCATGGACTCTCCCAAATCGGCTCACCTTCCTTCGCAGACTACAAATAATAGACGCAGGAGCTTAGTAGGTATGTTCTGTATAGAAAAGAACATCCACTTTTAAGAACTTCCACAACTTCAGAAATTCCCTCGTTGAAGAGGAAATAGTAATAACTTCTTTACACTGAAGCTAAACAGAAGCAATTCATTTAAACAGGTCAAGCTGCAGATCCCACGATTGTTACTCTATTATCCAACAGCAGCAGTAAATAATATGAGGTGCATTCCCCATATGGAACTCCTAGGCCACAGGTAATCCTAAATGTTTCAGACCATCTTGGAATTGCTTCCGTATTCTGGAATAACTCTAGTATTTATGTTAATGTTACGTAGCTAATAATACTAGTAACTTCTCGCTGAAGTTAAACGGGAACTATTCATGTCAACTGAACGAGCTAGTGCTTCCGACGACTGAGGTGACCAATACATGTGACTGTTATTCTTCTTCCAACTGAAGAATGAAGCAAGATGAGGTACCATTCTTAGTAAAGAACTCCTAGCCGCAAGAAATCATAGATCTCTTTGACAATCTTGGATTTGCTTCCAAGATAACTTAAACGTCAAGTAGCTAATTCTAAAAGGCGGTTTAATATATAATTGATAACAAAATTGAAAAGATAAATAAATAGGCAAGATTTTTCTTTCTTGAGTCAACAGCAACTCGTTCACCTGCTCTATTATCCTCTAGTTTCCTCCCCGATAGTTGTCCATAGTTTGGGAATTGCTCTACAGAAAAATATACGTCCCCATCAACTCTATAGGCACAACCATTATCAAGAATCTGTCGAAAAAAATTGAATCCAAGTCAAATTCATAACTGTCTTTCCTTCTCTCGACATAATCAGCATCATGAACATGGAGATTAATGGTATCGTTGCAATAGGATGAACAAGTCAGCACAAAGATTAATGAACATGGAGGGTAAAGCAATTGAATAAAATACAGTCCAAATTCAGTAATACCAACTTCTATGGGCAGTTATAGTCAATTATTCACTTATGGAATGTTCAGAATGGACTTTACATGGATACAGAAACAGTTCTCAACAATTGGTTCTTATTTTTGAGCTAATTTCAGCATATGCTGAAACCTGATCAACCTTGTGGTTGTGGTTGGGACAGCCTGACAAAAGATTTGGAGGCAGACTCTAATCCCCTAATTCCTAGACATAACCGGTTGAAACTAGCTCAGCAAGTTGAACAAGAAGTAGCTTGCCTTAGATAAGTATAGCATGGCAAACAAATAACTGCAAGTACGTAAGCATGTAAAAAATAAAACCTTGACTGGCACAGTATAATCCAATGCATAGAGGTCTTAGATGACTATAAAAGAGAGATAAATAACATACCTTCTTAATCATATCAATGATTTGGACCATGTGATCGGAGACATATGGTTCCACGGTAGGGGGTAGACAGTGAAGATACTCAATATCACGATGAAATTCATCACAGTAACGTCTGCTTAATCTCAACGGATCTTCTCCCACTTCATTTGCTCTAGCAATTATCTGCAGAATCATGAAGTAGAACTCAGATTCTGCCACACATATGTATGGAAGCAGTCAGTATACATGTACTACAGAAAAACAACAGTACAATCATACAAATGTGAAGAGGAATATTGAATTCGTAGATAGCTATCAGTTTTTATCGCTTAATATTGAATCTGCATGCCTTGTAATTAGAACGCAATCATGTATCAAATGAAAGATGTGCCACGTATGACAACACTCAGTTACTGCGCCGCTGCATACACCTGACCATCAAAATAAAAACTTGGTGCAAATTTTGGTACGGAGACCCTATATTGAAATGAGACGTATATATCCAGGGAGTTATCAGCAATGCTCTGTCAGAATACTGGAAGCCCAAAATGGGACAGTACAACTCTTTCAAAGCCACATCTACAACCAAAGCATTTAGCATCTTCCACACTGACACTTTCTGGTTGTGTATGTCATTGTCCAAAAGAGAGACAGATGGGGAAATAGTGTCTTGGAATGGAGTCGTTTTAATGTACCTGATTACGATGTACCAGAAAACATGTTGGAGACGTCATAGTTCTGTTCTGGTATAGCAAAGCTACGCTTCTGACTCGGAAAGTAATAGAGGGAACTGAAGGTAGTTGTCCCTACTGGTAGGACTTGTATTGGTGTACCGTGAACCTACCCTCAAAGCACAATAGGTTGTTAGATCCTGCACCAGCAGGTGTGCATGAATATGGTACTAAAAAGGTAGCAAAATCTTTGCGTGCAGTCTCTTTCACATATCCTAGGATGTTTCAGAATTTTAGAGAATGCACGTGAAGGTTATAACACAGAAAATCCAATTTTCCAATTCTGGCTAACAACCATACCCATTTTCTTCGTTAAAGGGGGAGGAAGAAGACTCCACTCCCCACCACTGGTTCAGTGGCTCAACAGTACTCGGATATTTCATTATAGCTTTATTTTTAATTGATCTCTAAAGTTGCTACAGCAATAGCTGTTATCTGTACTTTTTTATTCTTATTTTCCTAGCTTTGAGCCATATATTGTATTTTTAACAGCAAAACTGGGTTGAGTATACTCATAACAGACAAGAATCAGAGAACAACTTTGTGTGCACATAAGAGATTTCCCTCACAAAGTTTGGTTCACTGTTTTAAGAATCAAAACCATTATGTCATCAAAAATATAATATGAATTTTAAAAAACATGATGCTACCCATTAAATGAAAAGAAGCATAGCACTGATGGCTCACCTTGGCATCTACGTCGGTGAAGTTGCGTACATAACAGACTTCATACTCTAAGTATCTTAGATATCTGCCTAGTTCCCAAACAAAGTAACAAAAACGAAACCCAATTAGTTATATAATCCTGTGAGAATAGATCTTCTCGATATGAAATTCTTAGCCGCAGAACTGGTATCAAACTTTTTACCAATTGCATATCAAAGAAATCTCCAGAAACTCGCAAGGTGAGTATTCATGTTTTGAATCTATTAAAGCCGAGAAGGAAATAAATACTTTGTACTAAAACTAGTCTAGAGGCAAAGTGTTGGAACAATTGCTGATTTCATAACTGCAAAACAAAGATTAAACACACAAAATTGAATTACGGCTGAGTCACGACCAGGTCGCTTTCTTTAAGACGTTTCGTGGCTCTGCCTTGAGTTTTGTGCAAGCAGTTCAATCTTCGTCACAACGCCCCCAGGATAAAACAGTCAAGGAAAAACTCTTTGTCAATCTCTCACGCACACAATGAGAGATTGAAACTTCACTCTTTTCTATTCTTGCTTAGAACCCTAGTTTTTCTGATTTTCAGTTTTCTCACAAAACAAAGAAAAAGCTTCTGTTATGCTTTTTGTTTCTCTAACTCGGTTTTTTATTTCCCAAAAAAAAAATCAAACGAATCAAATTTTAATTATTACAATTGATGGAGATTTATTGTATACCATAAAAAACTCAAAACGTATAGAATAATTAACCATATTAAAACACAATTAAAGGGAATTAAAACAGTTTTTGAAAAAAGAAAAAAAAACTTTTTAAATTCCAAAAATTAAATTTGAATTTCAAAAGACCTCCCAAGGTCCCGCTCCCGGACTAATGTTATATTCACTACGGGTAGGTGCACATATACACCCATTCAGTAGGGGAGGGGAGGGGGTTTGAACTTGTGACCTAGGAGGCCCAAAATCCTATACCACTAGACTAGAGATTGTATGTTGATATAAATGCAAGATAAAATAGTTTTAAACATATATCCCAGCACAAAGTAAATAAATAGTAACAATACTAGGAAAATCTAAGAAAAGATCTAATAGACTAATAACTATCAAGCTCCCAAGTCTAAACTTGGAATCAAACAGGAGAAAATTGTTTTACATTCAGGAACACTGACCTGAAAAGCACATCAAAAGAGACATAGACACGAGCATGACCAATGTGACTGAGATCATAAGAAGTGACACCACAAACGTACATCCCGACTTTACCAGGGACCATGGGTTTGAAGAGCTCCTTCTGTCTAGTCATGGTGTTGTATATCCAGAGATCTGACTTGGGAACATCTTGTTTCGTACTGTTGTTGATACTAATAGAGGCTTGATTAGGGGGAGAGAGAGAATTGATACACCGGTGGAAGATGAAACTGCTGTTCTTCTTCTTTCTAAATAAAAGTTTCTCACTGAAAGATCTTTCACTGGTATATTTACAAAAGTAGTTTTGAAGTGCAATTCTTTCTTTGAACCAAAAACTGGAGTTGAATTTAAAGAAAGCACAGGTCTGTAACACTTAAGTAGTGCTGTCATTTTTCAATACCCCTTTATTTTCTTGTCCGGTCTTTCTTCAGCGCTAGAGGTATGGAACACGTGATGCACATGTAGTTAATAAACTTTCTTTCTACTTCTCCTTGTAGTTGAGTCTCAGCCCTAAATCGTGAGTATAGTGTTACTTGTCTCTCATGGAGTGGAGCTTGTTGCCGTTGCTCTTTACCCACAGATCACAGGAGTTAGTTCCATTCTGCTATCTGTGACATACAACCAATAGATGAATTCATTATCCACTGAGGATCCTAAACCTATACCAAAGAAAAAAAAAATAGTACAAAACAGTAATAAAACATGGCGATGCTGATCTTAATCTAAAAAGGCAAACATAGAAGGAAGGTGGCATACTGCAGCAGGCATGTGGAGTTAATTACGTTTGATAAATTAATAAACCTACCAAGGATCAGTTGACTTTATAATAAGATTATGTTATCGTGTATGAATGAACAAACCCACCTTGATATAGTAAAATACTGAGTCCATGATTCTTTCAACTATTGTGTGTTCTAGTCTCAGAACAAATACATAAACAAACCATACCATTTCGATGCATGGGGTTGTAGACCCAGCTCCAATACTGAAAGCCAATCCATAGACAGGTAATCATATGGCCTATGAATCTATCTCTTTAATTTGTTTGGAGTTAGACATTGCTGAGCTACACTGTACTCCTATTATTATATCTACAATAACGCAAAATGCCGTAGAATCTTAAATCATTAATTACAGCAACCTATATTTATTCATACCGAGTTATATCTGCTAGGACTTTGTTCTTATCTATCGCTCATGTATCATCCTAGATATGTATTTCGTAATAATGCAGGGGTTCTGGCGATATTTCAAACACCTTTTGTTTATGCCAATTTTCCCATTAACATTAACAACCAATGATTTAATGATAATACAATAAATATAAGATTTTAACTAATGAATTGATACACAGAATCCTCTTTAAGAACAATGATTTGATCAATATTTTAACAATCCATTCATTTACAGATCATAAATTTGATCTGTAATTACAGTTACAAATCCTTTAACTTTAAAAGGACAAGAAAATGAATCATGAAGGTCCTATCTTTTCGATCTAATCATCCACAGTATATACATACCTAATAATCTTTCTCCTTCTGCTTTGATAAATCTTCCTTAGCCTTTTTTCTCCTTTGATTTTCCGACCCCCTTTCCGTTGAATGCTCTCTTCTATTTATAGATTTATTAGTGGGTCCCTCTTGTCCCGATACCATCTATCGTTCTCCTTATTATATTAGGATCGGGATGTTTATAAGATTGACAGGTCATGCCTTTTGCTTTTTGGTCCGTTACCTTGTATGGTTTACACGTGTTCTTCGTTCCTTGAGAATCAGCTTTGTCCCGATCATACGTGTCATTCGTATGATAAAAGTAATTATCGCCTTACTTTCCCGCTCCATGTTCATCATTATTCTTACTTTCCCGCTCTATGTTCATAATTATTCTTACTTTCCCGCTCCATGCTCATCATTACTCATACTTTCCCGTTCGATACGCATTTAATGCTATCTGTTTCGATCAGTGTGATGACTTTCCCGATCTTATGTGTCGATCATGCAGAGATTTGCTCAGTCTTTCACATCTGTCCCGTTTCGATCCTTCGATACAACTTTGATTGTGTGCTTCTCATTCTTCTTAATTTCATTGTTTCCTTCTTTAATCGCCTTACACGTGTCGCACTTCTTTTATTTCCCAACATCTTGCCCCCTTCTTCTTCTTTTTTCAAAAACTTTTAACGGTCGATCCAAGGTCTTGAAAAAAGTAGAAGGACAATTATTACTCCCTGCTTTTCCATTACTTCTTTTCACACGTTATGCGAACTTTTCGGAAGCAGTAACTTTTATTATCACGTTTGTGTCAGTTACCCCTTTTTTCGAGGAAATCAAATCTTTGCCTTAATTAATACCTTTCCAAATTGTGACGGTTTTTATTCTTTGCTTTAAATACGATGCAGTCTTTTTCACTTCTGTTTTTACCTCTTAAAGTGGCTGCTCTTTGTCTTCCTTGAAATTTTCAAGTACTTTCGTTCTCCCAACTGTTCAGGAACTTTTAGCATCAATCACATTTACTTTTTATTTGATCAAGTAATTGTTTATCTTCTTTCTTCAGGTATGTTGAGGATCTTACTTTCAGTATCTTACTTTAATGTTTAATCATGATTAGCTTTTGATAGATATGATTGAATTGATTCCTTCGTATTTTGATTCTTTGAAACTTTATGTTCAGATAAAACATCATGTCGTCCAGGAATCCCAATGCTTCTGGTGATCATCAAGAATCTGGAAGACCTTCTAGAGTTTCTTCTTTTAGGTATGCCGTGCCTCGGCCTGCTCGTAACCCAGCTCCTGAGGCTTCTGCAACTGCCAATCCCACCTCAAGAAATAAGCGTTCTCAAGCGTCTTATAGTTATCGATCAATGAACATTGAGAGTTTTAAGAAAAGACATGATCTTGAGGACTTTAAAGTCTCGTTTTATGACCCAAATTCCGATGTGTTAACTTTAAGAGCGATGCAGAAGTTTAACTATTCTCCCAATTGTTTATTAATTTCTGTTGGTGCATTAGAGGCCGGACTTCGCATTCCATTATACGAAGAAGAAAATCCTTTCCAATTCGAAGTCCTTGCAACTCGTGGTAATTCTCCTCATGGACTGGATCGATCCGTTACTCAGTATAATGGAAATTGGTGGCGTATCCTTGATGAGTGTTGTCTCCGGAGCGAAGGGCGGACTAACCTTTCTTGCTACGTTCCAGATTTTACAGAACGCAGCAGTTATACCGTTGAAAATTTTCATACCACATATGGAGATTGTATTACTAAGAAGAATTATGTGAAGTGGAGCGTTAGCCCCGTTCGCAAATGTCTTTCAGGATTTCCCTTATTACATGAAATTGATGATCCCAAAATCAAACATATTCCCAATACCCAACTTGATTTTCCCACAAAGGAAAGAATTCGACAGGATCATGACTATAAATGGTATCGTACTCCAATTGTAATTGAAAGTCCCTGGATTTACGGTAACATTTCCAAAAATGAAATTCAAGGGCTCCGAAATCGTTTCCCAAGCTATTTCCCTTGGCGGTTAAATTTTGAGGACTATAAGTTCGATTATAAGGTTTGTATTATTCCTTATTTCAATGTTGTTTCGAACTACTACTGAATTTTCCTTACGGGACAAATGTTTGAGTTTCAGATTGAACCCGATTCTGATCTTGTCAATGATGTCCATCCTCCTCCTCCACGCCCAAGTCTTGGTATTCAAATTGTCGAGGGAAGACAAAGAGTTCAGGAGAAGTTATTGAAGGTAAAGGAAAAAGAAAATTAGTTTTTCCTGAAGAAAAGAAGAAAAAGAGAAAATTGAGAAGACCAATATACCCTTCCGAAGCAGAGGAAGGGGAAATTAGAGATTGTTTAGGTGAGGGGAGCAGCAGTTCCGCTCTTATAACTGCTACGGGACAGGACGTTGAAGGTTCGGTCCGTACAGAAGTGTCGGGACAGCATGTTATCATCAATGATGTTCCCGTTAGCGTGCGGGAACCTATTATTTCTTCAGAGCAGCCTTCAATACCTCAATCCATTTCTGAAGCTGTTCCTACCGCCACTGCTCCCTCCAATATCTTTGAGTCCTTTACTCCCCTTCCTTTTACCTTTGAGATAGAGCATACTGCTCCGTGTAGCGGCACAATAACAGTTTTTACTGGATTACCTCAAGAAGAAGCAGACGATATTGCTATTGAGGAAGAAAATATAGAAAAATTGATCGAAGCTGTTGCTGTTGAAGAAAATATTGAAAATGAAAATGCTGTTGTGGATGTTGTTGTAGAGGAACAAAGAAATGAGATTTCTGAAGAGGCTAATGTTGAAAACATAGTTCCAAGCACTTCAGCTTCAGTTGTTCCTGATGTCCCGAGCCCTGTTGGTGATGAAAACGTTCTTGGAGTTATTCACGCATCAAATGCCCCTATCGGGACATTAGTTCGATCTGCCGCTCCTGCTAATGATAGCGATGATGAGATGCCAGATGCTGAACCCTCCATTCAATGGCCCTTTTCTGAAGAGGATGAGGGAATTACTCTTGCAGGTAAAGAAGATGAAGCCTTTCAATGGTTTGTTTCTAAAGGGTTTCTGAATACTTCTGCTCAGCACGACTCATCGAAATCCGATAGTGCTTCAATGGCTAGGCTGCGGACTTCATTTAGTGCTGCTTCACCGAATAGTACTCGGGATGCTTGGTTCGAAAGCGAGTGCTTCGATCAATCGTACTCACTCAGTCTTTCTTCTTCTTTGAATGAAATTCTAATTATGGAAGAAGGTTCGTCGTACTCTTGTCCACAGCAAGCCCTGTTGGTGATGAAAACTAAATCAAATAAGCTTGTGTAGAATCATTGGTACCTGTTAGACAAAATAGAGAGTGGTGAGAGAGAGGATAACTTGGAAAGATATGTAAGGATAGAAGGAGAGATGAAAAGAGTACAAAATTTGGGGGAAAGGAGTCGTTCTTGATCAGAGAAGGGAGAAATAGATTGGTGACGTGGGAACATTAATGACATGGCAGGCTGACATGGATTCCAGATCTCTGGAACAAGAAAGAACAATTCTAGACTGACCGCACCAAATCCCGTGAAAATTTTCGTAAGGAGATTCGATGTGGTTTGGGGAGATTCTATCCCTAGGATACGTAATGGACAGTCCCCCCACTCTTTTATACCGAAATTTTTTCGGGAGAAATCTCGATCAACCTGGAGCATCTCCGATGGTGTTTGGATATGTATATCATAGATAAAAACCAATTAAAAGCAAGTTTTATTAATATGATCCACATAAAATTTAGACATATCTTTATGTTTCAAAAATAATTTCCAGTGGAGTTTGGATATATATCCAGTTATCCAATTTTTATAAAGACAATTAACAAAATAACAATTTTAAACCCTTAAAATACATGATGTGGATATGGATGAGAGTCTCTAAAAATAGATACTCTCATCCAAACTCAAGTTGTTAACTCAGATAGATTTTTAACCCAAGTTGTTAACTCAGATAGATTTTTAACCATCCAACTATTATTGGAGAGGTTTTTTAGAGAGAATCTCTAACATCTTAAGTGGCATTAGTTTTTTTAGATATATAATGCTCTTAGCATTTTCAAACAAGAAAACATTATGTCTTTATCCACGCCAATCATTTATCGACACGTATTCTTATTTTTTAAATATATTTAGAGCATCTCTAATACAACAATATTTTGATTTTGTGCATTTTCATGACAGTAAACCAAGTATTCAACGTCGTCATATTCTTCGTAATTATTTTTTTCTCTAAGCGAGCACTAATTAGCAAGAAACTGACGTGACTTATTCGAATATACTTATTAAAAAAATTCACGAATCTCTTCCACAATCCCATTTATGAATTGAATAAATTCTTCATGTCTTATCATATCATCTAACTCACCTTTGCAGTTCTTCTTGTTTGTTATTATTGACAACAACTTATTTACACTGACTACTCGTCTTAGAAGCATCTTATTAACCCTAGAGTCGACCTCGCTCTGATACCAACTGATGCAGCGGATAATAATAAAAATAAAGAAAAACAATAGTTTGTTCAGACTTCAAAGTATTTATAGGAATACCGACTATGAACGCTAATATGTGATTAGTATTCAGACTTCGGCATAAAACCAATCATGAATGAAACTCATAATCAACAAACTCAACATGTTTAATGATCACAAATAGGTTTTACTTATCTGAAAAAGTAAAACGGCATGCCAGAACTTACACATTAACAGCTTGGGATGGGAGAATGGTGGATCGGTCGATGTTGAGTTAACTCAGTGAGGAATTATTTTTCAACTTCTCGTAATTTTGATCTCTTTCTTAATGATTTTATCCTGAAATCTTGTTTCTAAACCAGTCTTAATCTTATTTTAATCAGTTTAGTTATCTCTTGCTATTATTTTGATCATTTATTATTTTTTTTATTCATAGTTTATTGAAACCTTAATAAAAATCATTTTTTTAAATCTTTTCTTGTATGTTTATATTCTTCTCTTTGTATTGTTACTAATCTTTATGGAGAACTAAAAAAAAATTAACATCATTTGTTGATAAACATCAGTATGAGTAACCAATGGTCGATTACCAGTTGTGGATTTTGGGAAGCAATATTGTCACTAAATTAAATGGCAGTTGTGTCACATACAGTAAATGTGTCACGTACAACAGTTTGCTACACATCAACCCCATGATGGTTTATATGATTATATGTTGAAAGTGTTTTCTCAATATGTAAGTTTTGCAAATCTAGATAAGATTTTCACACCCAGAACCCCAAATCGTTAATGACCTGTTCAAAACTCAAAAATTTAAATTCCCTATTTTCCCTCTTTGATAGCCTATAAGAACGGAAAGATATTCAAAAGGTATTAACTCTCGGGAAACATCCTTCAATTATTTCCCTTTGAGTCTAATATCTTTCTTTTAACTAATTATCCTATAAATAAGCTTCATAACCATCTAAGGCGGGTTTTATGAAACAAAATATATTTAATGTAATAATTTATGGTTACCCTCCTCCTCGTGTCCATTTATTTGCTTTCAAGACTAAAGTTGTAGTGGTTTCAAAATATAATGTACAATTAGCTGGAATAATATCTCAAACGCAAAAAGCGGCTACTGTTAATTATAATTATCAAAGAAGAACTCTTGGCTTTGCGGATGCCAGGGATAATGTTGTTGGTGATTAGTCGGGAAGTACATTGGAAAAAATCATATTTCCAACTTTTATTTAAGTTAGAGGGGTTAAAGAAATACAAAAAGAAATAAACATCATTTATAAGAGGAACAAAAAGAAAGAGTTTAAGGTGTTGGGTCATCACAAGTATGTGGTCAAAGTTTAGCTATTTGCAGTATAAGTATAATCCAAAAGTTACTCTAGTTGAGATAAAAAAAAATCACCATTGGGGAAAACAAACATACACCTTGTTGTGATAAATCATTCTGAAGAGGATAGTGAAGATGTAGCAATACATCTGCAGTTGGATGTTATGTCCGCAAAGGAGTATGAAGAATTATTGAGGAAGTTTGACAATGGGTAGCCGACAAAGGATGTTAATGAAAAAAATACGGATGTTAATATCAATATTGTTTGAAGTAAAATAGTGGTGACGAGTAATATGCTGGATGTGGAAACAATAAAGGTGATTTTGGCGAAACTGATTTTCGTTAAAATAAGGTATGAAAAACTCTAACCTAAATTTTGGAAGTAATATTGGAAAAATTAAGGGTTTTGCTAAATCTAAGAATACTGATCTTATTTCTATCAACATCATTAATCTTAAACTTCAGAACCCTAAAACCCAAAACCCAAATCCAACTCTTATTTTTACTCTTATCTTTGACATTTTAAATCTTAGTGGGAAAGCTTTTTCAACTGTTAATTTTATTATTACCATGGAAGGGGTAGATGGGATGAAATAATAAAGGGAATTGATGCAGAAAAGAATCTCATGTTGAACGGTTCAACAAATGTTGCTAAAAAAATTAATTGCTTCTTATATTACTAAATGGTATAAATTATATTCTGTACATATCTTATGTTTTAGATTTAATGTGACGGACCGGAAAATTTCACCCCCGGCGTTATGTGACACGCAGGCCAGAACTCCCCGATGTGCCAATAACATGGACTTAAAGCTTCATTTCTCACTAGGCAAATGCAGGTCGATTTGCCTTTCCACGCATGCTTTGCAAGCATGATACTCGAAACGTAGTCTCCATACCGTTCCAACACACCCTTATTATGCAAAGGGTACAAGACCATTAAATCCAATGGTGAATATCTTTGAAAAGCATCACATACTAACGAGCATTGTCCAGGCCTAACTCATGCCTTGGACTAGCACCTAGGTCATTTTTCAGGCCTATTTTTTACTTCATCAACTCTGCTTCGACTAAGCGCTGGGTGCATGCACTGATCTTGCTCTTGCCAAGATTGCAGCAACCAGGCATATTCCATTCATACTGTATGGCTTGATAGGAAGTATGAACATCCATCAAATGAAATGCAACTAACTCATCAAGTGCGGTAACAATTATCTCTTGCCTAGCATTGTCGATCCAGGTGATATGAGTTACTCAAACGTCACAATCATCTCCAAATTAGATGATATGAGCGATAAGATGTTGCACCTTAACGCATTGCATTGCGGATGCCTAGTACCCAACCCGTACCTTGAAGGGATCAAGCATGATCGTAGTTCACCCCAAGGGTCAATTCAAAAGGAACATGCAACATAAGCCTATTAAGGCAAAGCCAACACTGATTCCAACTCGTTGCAAGGCCAAAGGCCAAGCTAATCCTAGTCCCCATAGGCCAAGGAACTTAGCAAAGTATGCACAGGTTTGTGCATAACTAAATCTACTTAGCATGCATAATACATTCTCGAGTTCGCAACACGGATGAATGAAGCTTTCGCATAATTCATGCTCCATCGGATAAGCTACAAGCATATTGACGCTTATGCGTCAAGTATGCACCAACGTATAGGCTACATCACATAAATGTGCACTATCGCTTATGCACAATCAACCAAGCCCCCTTCCTATATATGTTTTATTTGCATTTATACAAGTGGATATAAGGAAGGTAGATTTTCTAGTGATGCATAATAGTGCCTTAGCACTATAGTGCATTCTCGGGTATGCAACATAGGGTCAGTGATGTATTCTCAAGCATGCATCACGACATAATAGTGCCTTAGCACTATAATGCATTATCGGGTATGCTTCATGAATTTTCCACCGACGACTCCTCCCTATATGTGTTTTATCCGCATTTTTATAAATAAAGATAAGGAGGGTTAGGGGCATCCATCGACTGCACTTTTTATGCGTCAAGGCCATTTATGTCTTTCCCGAGTAAGGGTCATTTTTGACTTGTGATGCATTCTCAAGTATGTATCACGCATAATAGTGCCTTGGCACTATAATTCAAGGCTAATGCATCCACACCCTGATGCATTCCTAATTAAGCTTTATAAGCTTAAGATGAAGCTTCATCCCATGTCATGACGCGTCCCTGAGTAAGCATCATGTGAAAATTGCGGGTGTTACATTTAATTTCAATTTTTTTATTTTACAATTGTATGCTTCTAGTTTTTCTTCCGTGGTCTGTATGTATCTTGATTTGAATCTCATGTCCCATTTGTTTATTCAAAAGTTATTAATCTAGCTAAATTTATCACTGAGGTTAAATCAAATGGACAAGAAGCTATTACAAAAATGAGAATAATTTCTTTGAATGTCCAAGGTTATGTTAAAAAAAAGACAAGAACTTATCTCAAAAATGTAGCCAGAATTAATAATCTTGTTATTATTTTTCTTCCTGAAACTAAGACCCATTATAGAAAGTTGAGTACCTTGATTACGCCTATAAACTATCCTAGTATCTTTATAGTAAACCATGTTGGTCTTGCTAGTGGACTCTGTATTTTGTGGAAAGATGGATTAGACTTTAGAATTTTAATTTATGCTCGTGTGGTTAACTGTGAGCTTAAAATTGATGTTAGGTCCAAGGTTATTATGTCTTGTGTTTATGATGCTCTACCTAATGGTAATAGAGAAGCTCAATGAGATTTTATTAGACAAATTAGGTAAAATATGTTGTTCCCTTGGATTTTAATAGGTGACCTGAATATAATATTACGTAACTCGGAAAAAATATTGGGGTTCTATAGCTTAGTCTGTCCTAGATAATGCTAAGGATTTCATTGATCTTTAGGATTGCATGAAATTAATTTTTCTAGAAATCCCTTTACTTAGTCCAACAGAAGACATGGATTAGAGTTTATCCAAGAGCGGCTAGATAGGGCCTTGGGAAATGATTGTTGAAATAAGTTTTCTTTTTATAAGGGCTAAAACGACTTAATTTATTTTGTAACTCTGATGTTTATCATCTTGCTCCAATTGCTAGTGACTGTAGTTTTCTTGTTTTAACCACTGCAAGAGATATTAATCTTGTGGAAAGACTGAGAAAGTTCCATAAATGCTAGTTAAGAGACACTGGATGTAAATTTATAGTGGTTGAACATTGGCATGCTAACATACAAGGTTATAAAGGTTTTAAACATAAACATTCTCTGAAACAAGTTAAACAGGCTCTTATTCATTGGAATATACACACCTTTGGTCACATTCATACCAAGATTAGTAATCTGAATGTGCAACTTGAAACATTTCATTCTCAAAGTGTTGTCGACACTAGAGTTACTAGGTTGCCCAATATTCTAACCGAGTTAAATTACTGGCACAACATAGAGGAAGATTTCTATAAAGAAACGGATAAAGAAAATACCTTACAGTTGGATGATAGAAATACAAGTTATTTCCATATTAGAGATAATTATAGGAAGATAATAACTCAAATAGAAACCTTACAAGATGTGACTGGTGTATCGATCACTAATAGAAATGATATTATTGTTAATCTTAAGAAATATTTTTCTGTTATTAGTAGAACTAGTAACTTTGTTTATGTTTTGAAAGTTTTTTTGATTGTATCTAACCTTGTATTATTAAGACTGATAATAACAGTCTTATGAGAATTCCTTCTCATGCGTGGTGTTCAAATAAAACCTTGGATATCACCTGGCCCTGATGGAATACCACCAGGTTTTTACCAACAGATGTAGGACATTGTAAAAAAAGGTATTGTTGGAATGGTTCAATCATTTTTTCATAGTAAGTTTATGCTTAAGGAAAACAATCACAATTTCATGTCTCTAATTCCTAATATAAATAGCCCTAAAACGGATGTCGACTTTAGACCAATTAGCATTTACAATACCTCTTATAAGATAATCTCTAAGATACCATCTAACAAGATTAAATCTCTTTTAAATAAAATAATCTCACCTTACCAGGTTGTTTTTGTCCAGTATAGATTTATGACTGACAATATTTGTATGGCCTATGAACTTGTTAACACTATGAAGAAGTATAAATCTAAGAAAGGTTTGATAGCTATTAAATTAGACATGTATAAGGCATTTAATATGATAAAATGAAAAAAATTACTTGATTGTTTAGCTAAACTTGGATTTCAAACTGATTGGTGCTAGCTTTTAAGTCAATGTGTGACTACTATTTCTACTTTTATCCTCTTAGGTGGTATTCCAAGGGACCAATTTATACCTTATATAGGTATGAGACAAGGTGATACTTTGTCTCCTTACTTATTCATCATTTGTATGGATGTTTTTTCTAAAGCTCTTTTGTATGTATGTTGAAGACCAAAACCTCATTAAAGGTATCAAGGTTACTAAAACTAGTCAGGAAATCTCACACTTATTTTTTGAAGATAATTGTCTAATATTTATAAAGGCCAATCTAACTCAGGTAAGAAATATAAACTCTGTTATAGAGAATTTTAGTAAAATTTATGGGAAAATTATAAATTTTGATAAATCTAGACTTGCTTTTAGTCCAAAAACTGAAAATTATACTAAAGTGACTATTACTAGCATTTTTAATATTAAGAGGATGAGATTACATGATAAGTATCTAGGGGTCCCTCTTTTATTGCAGAAAAATAAGGCTGAATCCTTCATGAACATGTTAGAAAACGTTGATGGTAAATTAGTTGTATGGAAATCCAAATACCTAAACCAACCTGCTAAAATTGTTTTAACTCAAACAGTTTTAGGAGCCTTAGCAAACTACCAAATGTCAGTCTTCCCAGTGCCTAAAAAAATGACAGACGAAATGGATTCCATCCAAAGAAGATTTTAGTAGAATAAGGATAGTAGCACTAGAGGTTTGTCCTTAATTACTTGGGATATTATTGATGGTCCTAAGTGTAGAGGTGGTCTTAATATAAGACAATCTGTCATTTTCAACAAGGCTTTACTAGCCAAATTAGTATGGAGAATGTTACAGGACCTTGATGCTCTATGGGTTAAAATATTAAAACATATATATTTCCATAATTATGACCCCTTATCTGATGAGATAACTTTTAATGGTTCATGGATTTGAAGAGGAGTTTGTCAAGGACTTGAAGTTATTAAGAAGTATTGTTGCTGGAAAGTTGCTACAAGAGAAAAGATTCATATCTGGTCGAATGTGTGGGTACCATCCATTAATACTATTTTACCCTCTGAATTTTCTTTTATTAATATGAGGCATGCTAGCCAATTAATTAATAATGATACCAAATACTGGAATTTAAGCACTCTTAATGTTTTGTTTTCTCATGATGTTCTTACTGAGATTTGCAAATTAGAGTTTTAATGATATGGACAAGTAAGATTAGATGGACATGGAATAAAAATAGATTGTCTTCAATTAAATTTGCTTATAACTTATTTCTTAATGAGACTTTGCAGAGTAACACTTTTACTAGATGTAACTTTTCTTGGAATAGACTTTGGAACTTGCAGGTGTCGCCAAAAGTTCAACACTTCATGTGGAAATATTTACAGCAGTGTCTGCCAACCAAGGACAAACTTGCTAGATTTGTCCAAAACTTTGATATTGTCTGTCTTCTGTTTAGCAGGCTATGAAAATATGCAACATCTTTTCAACTTAGCTTCGTCTTTTACTAATGTTGTATTTATTGATTGGTTGAAGAATATGTTTATGTCAAACCACTTTTTTGATATTGTCGTGGATGAAAAGTTAAGATTTGTAAGTTGTACGCTATGGTACATCTAGAAATTTAGATGTTCAATCATCTTTTATTGGGTTTAGTTCAGACCAGCTGAATTCATTCTCTCTCTAAAATAATAAAATAACAGATTGGAAATCTAAACCGTCTACTACTCATATTAATCAATGTAGCTTGCATCAATAATTAAAGATACAAACCGGTGCCCACCTATGGAGCAAGCAATGAAGATTTATTTTGATGTCTCATTTATAAGTAAAAATCTACCATTTGGGAATGAGCTAATACTTAGATATGTTGTAGGAAATTTTAAAGGAGCAAGAGGGAAAAGTTCTAAAGTTGTAGATGAAGACCAAGGTGAAACTTTAGCAACTTTGAAAGGTATTAAGTGGGTTGTGGAATAAGGAATCACAAGCTTACATTTAGAAAGAGATAATAAAAATGTTGTCAGTGCTATTAATGACAAGTTTAGCCATATTAACTGGATAACAAATAGTGTGATCCAGAAGTATGTTTTGCTTCTAGCAAACTTTGTAAATTGGTCATGTACTTTTGTCAAAAAGGATATTAATAGTGTGGATGATGTTATGGAAAAAAAAAAACCCAGAGTGAGTGGTAATAGTGGGTGGTCCGCAGAACCTCCAAACTTTCTTATAAGAATTTTGGAAAGATATATTTCATTGTAAATGCTTAATTTGCATCTAATATGTTTCTCTTATAAAAACATGTTTAATGAAAATAAATATTTTCAATAAATCAGAAAAATTCCTGTAATTTCATTTTTTGGAGCTTCTTATATAGATAAATCCTCCTAACCAAACACCAAAATATCGCTAATAAAATAATTAACTAAATACATATAAGATAAAATAATATCTTTTTTCTGTAATTATCTTTTTATTATTTGGGCAATTAACCTCAACAATACATATCGGTTTCTTTTTAAAAATGGCTTAAAAGAATTGTGTGAAAATATATGAGTTTAAGAACGAAGAGCTTATGGTTACGAGCTAATACTTAATACGCGTATCTCCAGGTTAAATAAAAATGTAACAATTCAAAACACTAATTTATCGTCTCAATTAAATATAATTACATATTGGTGTAATAAACATGATGTGTAGTTTCTTTTAATAATTCATTTTATAATAATTTGTCACATATATCATACATATTATCTCAAATATATTTTCAAATACAAAATACTTATGTAAATTATTCTACATCTAACTTTCGTCATGATAAATGATAATATCTCGTATCATTTTTTTCATCCTCTTCAAGATACAATAAAAATATGAAGTAATTATTTGATGGCAATGGGTATTTACTTTAATGTCTTTAATTTCAAATTATATGATTTGATGTTTTAGTATCGTCTTTTTGTGGTCATTGTCATAATAACATTTAGTGGAAATATTCATCATCATGTGTTTATCATCTAGTTTGTAAGAAAAAAATAATATCTTAGTATTATAATATCCATTAAATTTATCTAGAAAAAAAACACATTCAAAGTTAAATTCTGAGGCTTTGGAAGCATGGTATCCTATATTATTATTTTTTTGATATAATTTTCGTATAAATGACAGTAACATTTTTGTTGAAACGGAGAATATTTATTTTTATATAAAATAAAAATAAAAAAATAATTGAATTGAAACGGCCAGAAAAAATAAAATAAATAAAAATTGAGACACCCCACCTGCCTGGTAGCCCGTCACTTTTTCCCTCTCCATTCAAAACTCATTCGCGCGACTGCGCATTTAACAAAACAGAAAGAGAATAAAAAAGACAAACCCCTAAAACTTTCGTTTCTCAAAACCCTTGTTTTTTTCCTGAACGAAACCAAAAAAAGTAAGAAAAAATGCCTAGGGAGATCATTACACTTCAAGTTGGACAATGTGGGAACCAGATCGGAATGGAGTTTTGGAAGCAACTTTGCCTTGAACACGGTATCAGCAAAGACGGGATTCTAGAAGATTTCGCTACTCAGGTTTAATCTTTTTCTTTCATCTCTCCCATAACCCTTGTTCACTCTCTAGAGTCTACTTCCTTTTTTTTCTTTTCTTTTTTTGTTCACTTGTATTTGTGTCAGTTGAAGTGTGTATTTTCTAGGTTAAATTAGGGTAAACGCCTCTTTCAGTTTGTGTTGTTACAGAAAGTCGCTCACTGAAGTAAACATTTAATAATACTTCAGTATTGAAATTTTTATGATTCATATAGGTTTAATCTTTTGTATTGAAGTTAACTGCTTCGGTTTGTGATGATCGGTCAGCTTATTTCACTGTAACAATTTGGGTTAATTTTAGTGGAAAGTTATGTTTTTTTGTTAGTAATGCAACAGCAACAAAAAAAAAAAAATCTTGGAGAGGGTGAACTAATTTTCATCTTACAACGTGTCCCTGTAGGAGAAATTGAAGAATTACAAGGCAAGCATTAGCTGCATATAGTTATAGAAGTATACTAGGGTTTGATTTCTAAACCTCAGACTACTAAACTATTTTATTGCATTAAGTTATGTGTTGGAAGGTATCATATCTTCAGAGCCATCACAAAAGATGATTTTTGGTTGAAGATTTTATATCCTACAATTTAGGGAGAAGAGTACATGAGTTATTGAACCATTTCCAAAATGTTGAATTTTAAATGACATTTAACCTTTATCTAATATGTAAACATATCCACAAGGGTCTGTACTCCCTTTTATGCACCTACTATTTTGATCTTGACAGTGGTTTTCCCCAATCTAATTGTTTCAGGGGGGTGACAGGAAAGATGTATTTTTCTATCAAGCCGACGATCAACACTATATACCACGAGCTCTATTGATAGATTTGGAGCCTAGAGTTATAAATGGTATTCAAAACAGTGAATATCACAATCTGTATAATCATGAAAACATATTTGTCTCAGATCATGGAGGCGGTGCTGGGAATAACTGGGCTAGTGGGTACCACCAGGTTTGTTAGTTGGTATCTCATACTGAGTAATTGGAATCCTCTTATTTTACTAGTGACTCGTGCATTGAGAAATGGAACATTAATGAGGGGCAGTATCTAAAACCTTTATATTGCATTTCATGCCCGGAACCTTTGCAACTAGACAATCATTTGTTTTACTTTCTCTGTGTGCAAGATTGACAAGTGTATAATCACACTTCCACCTTCTCATTGTCTATTATGTACTGAAATCTGAAAGCCATCAAATCATTCCATCCTTTTTGCTCAGTGCTACTCTTTTTTCAGTCTACAATTGCTCCGGAAGAAAACAAAATTGCACATTCTTAGAAATTGCATAGGCATGTCTCTCAACAATATATCTTAACAAACTTCTACATGATAGATACGTAAGATGCTTCTAGGCATATGTGGTATTTAACTTTCTCTCTCATCCTTTAATTTGTTCACTTGGGTATGTCAGAATATTTCAACAAGCCTGTTGTAACCAGAACCATGGGCTTCATTTTGCTTACTTAACCTTTGATCCTTAACCAGGGAGAGCAAGTCCAAGAGGATATAATGGACATGGTTGATAGGGAAGCAGATGGAAGTGATAGTCTTGAAGGATTTGTCTTATGCCATTCCATTGCTGGAGGAACTGGTTCAGGTATTCACCTTCTTTTTTATTGCTTCTGAAATTCCCTTTTTTCTTCTCAGTTTTAATAAGCCTGGTTGATTCATGATTGGCTACTCAAACCAGTGATGGGGCACAAACTGCTCCTCTGCATGAACTTGAACAATTATTCTGCATACTAGATAGCAGACAGTAAACAGGAAAACTCTATAGTTACCATTATCCACCAGTTTGATGTTTTCGAACCAATGAAAGGTTTCATGAGCTAATTGAAAAGATTGGTTCTTCTTGCTATTTTGACTTGAAAAATTTAGTTTTATTAGCTATAGAATCTTTTTCATCATGTTTATATGCCAGAACGTTGTATGAATCCAATGAGGTACTTCTGAACTTACCTTATTGGGCTTGGGATAAGCCTGCTAAGTAAGTCCACCAAAATTGAGAGTCAACTATTCTGAAAATCATGGCCACTCCTAGGGTCCAGCCGTCATAGCCACTCTGATTTTAATGAGTTGCTCTTAGTTCTGAATCAGTTAAATGGTTTAACTGTATGTAACTACCCACGATTATAGTTTTCACATTGTCTCTGATACCCTTTTCTATCCATTCTCAGTTCACACATGTTTAGTGAAGCCTGAATGCAAAAACATTTCTTAGAATAGAGGGATCTTCAACATCTGAGCCAATTGCATTAGTTGTGTTTGGAAAGAAAAGCAGTTAAACTTAATTTCATTCTGTACGAATGCCGTTGTGAACTTTAACCACATATGAAATTTTGATGCTGAAACGAAGAAACACCAAATAGTCTGAACCTTGAGCCTTGGGCTTTTAGAAGGAAAAGATGCCAATTGATACTCTTAGGTATTGCTGGGCATGTTTTGCGCTTGGGGTTTATCCTACTGATTTGATTACTTTGTCTTGCCTCAGGAATGGGTTCATATTTATTGGAGACTCTGAATGATCGTTATAGCAAAAAACTTGTTCAGACATATAGTGTATTTCCAAATCAGATGGAGACAAGTGATGTCGTGGTCCAACCATACAACTCACTTTTGACGCTAAAGCGGCTAACACTAAATGCAGATTGTGTTGTTGTGCTTGACAATACTGCACTGAGTAGAATAGCCTTGGAGCGTCTTCATTTATCAAATCCTACATTTACACAAACAAATTCCTTGGTTTCTACTGTGATGTCAGCAAGTACAACCACCCTACGATATCCGGGATATATGAATAATGACTTGGTCGGCCTTATTGCATCCTTGATCCCAACACCGAGATGCCATTTTCTTATGACTGGATATACACCACTTACAGTGGAACGTCAGGTTATTTCTAATCCTCAAGATTCCTTTCATAAGTGTGTTGGAAGTAGGAACACTTATGTTACCAATGAATCTTTCCATTTTGTAGCAATTATTTTGTGAAACTTAATTTTAACTTGGAACTACTGAGGGCCCATTCTGAGGTCCCTGTCGTAGAGATTATTTGTTTTGCAATCTTTTATCTGCAATGAAATTGTCTAGCATTAGCTTTCATTGTAGTATACTAGTATGTAATTACTTTCTAAGTCCTGATAAAAGGTAACTAGTCTGTAATCCCTGTGATACTTTCGTTTAAGTAATATATAAATGAAACAACATTCTAATAATTCAACATAAGATGGTTTTATAAATATGATTTTAGTTTTAGATATTAGAATATGTTTGTATGGGAAAGTTTTTAGAAGAGAAGTTTTAGAGTGCCATAAAGGATAGCTTTTCAGAAGATACGTTTAGTCGGGCTGCTGTCATGATGTGGCTACTTGATATAAGTAAAACTTAATGTGGATTTATATTAACTGAGAGCTGAGAAAAACTGGTTTCTGTTTGCCACTAGGATTTTTGGGGTTCGCATTATGTGTGTATATAGCAAGAATAAGGGAAGTCTCAAAACCATATTAGAGGTCGATTTGGGTGCTGCCTAAGTGCGTGGGAGATTGAGCTTGCTCTCTTGCTAATTTTCCTAATCAACAATAAGTTACTTATCTGAGAATTCTTGTGAAAATCTATCACCTTCATGGTTGGCCTTTTTGATACTTAACCCCAAATGGTAAAGAAGTTCTCAACCTTTCATGTGGCTCAACAGGCTTTTAACTCTGCCTTATGTGTAGGCTAGTGGTCAGTTTAAACTAAAGATGACTCGTTTCTTTTCTGAAACCTGAACTATAATCCATGGAACTTCATAACACAGAGTGTGACGTCTCTAAACCTTGCTTGGAAATACAAAATATTCTTTCCTGAAACTCTTTTTAACGAAGGTCTAAATTTGCCTAAAATTGAGGCATGTATATGCAATGTTCACTTTGAGACGTTGAACTCTGTTGCTTTTCTGGTTTTTGTCATGGATAGTCACTCTAATATTGCCGAACATATATCGTGAATTCACACCCTTGCAGCATATAACTATTGTTGCTTATTCCTTTTTCTTTTTCTTTTGCCATCTAATAAAAGTTTTTCTGATGGTCTGATGCTGATACATGTTTTGTTGGCAGGCTAATGTGATCCGCAAAACTACAGTACTAGACGTTATGAGAAGACTTCTGCAGGCAAGATCACCATGCTGATTGAAATGTTTGCATAACTTTCCTATTTTTATGAACCTGGTTCTAAAAAGAATGACATGGTTTTGCAGACCAAGAATATCATGGTTTCCTCTTATGCTCGAACTAAGGAAGCTAGTCAAGCAAAATATATATCAATATTAAATATCATTCAAGGAGAAGTAGACCCAACTCAGGTAATATTTGTTGCAAAACCTCTTATTTAGTCACCCAAATTTCATCTTTATATCTCATGATAAGTAATTCATTATATAGAAGTAAGATACTGAGGTAACTTCTCTCTAGACTTTCCCTTTCTAAGAAGTTCATAGCTTAGTCAGTTTTCTGCTTGGCAGTGGTTTGTTCATCCAATTTTTCTACTGTGGAATTGGTTCAAGAAGACAAACTGAATAGGAATGTTACTTGCATACACCCAGTTTTCGTCTAATCTAGAAGATTCAACATCTTGGTTATTAAGTCTTCTTGTAAATATTAGCATAGGATTTGGCCTTTGGCGGTTGAATTAGACACCTTCTTAGTCCTGGAGTCAAGGTTTATGCTGTTTCCCTAAACTCCAGTGACCTAATGTGTGTCAAAAAGTAGGGAAAACAAGCATTCATTATCGATATGGTCAAGCAAGCATGATGGTGTAGTCATTATTCATTAATTATAAAACTGACTAGTTTGAGGCTTTGAACATTGAAGTTCGACAATGTTAGCAATTTTTACACATCACGGGGTTAAAAGGCATCACCCTATTAGTTTTCATTCTGTCAAATGGACCATGGTTACATATATTCATTATCAGGCCAAATTATAGTTTCGATCTATGGGAGGCGGGACTGAAGACGATTTATTTGTTACTCAAGTAACTATCTACAAACAATAACTTGTGCTCGAGTGAGTTTTGGTTCTGGATGGAAAGAGCAAAAACTTCCAAAAGGAAACACTGAATTTATTTCCTTGTGATTTTAAATGGAATTTTAGTTTTTGGGTATTAATTTCCTATGCGTCCTTCAAATTGGTAATTATCAGCCAAAGTCTTTTTATTGTTCGAGTAACTTTTTTTTTTACTTTGGGAGGTTCTAGCTTTTGTAATTCATACAGGGAAGGCTCAGCTTTGAGCCTCTAGAGTAGGAAATACTTGAACTTTCATGCTGTTGATTTTATTTTTTCAATGTAAACCTTGCTCAGGGCCTAATCTTACTTGCTGGTGACTTTGTGTTTGTAGTACAATTTTTTTCAGTAATCAACTCTTATGTAATGTTTGTAGATTTTTCTGCCTGTTTGTTTATGCTTTCTTTTTCCAAAATCAGGTTCATGAAAGCTTGCAGAGAATACGTGAAAGGAAGCTAGTTAATTTCATTGAATGGGGTCCTGCTAGCATCCAGGTATGGTTTACAAAGCATTTTCTTAATCCTTATTTCATTTAGAACTCTAGTTTCCATTTCAATCCATTTATATTTTTTTGCAGGTTGCACTCTCTAGGAAGTCCCCTTATGTTCAGACTGCTCATAGAGTATGTTCTATCTTGTCCTCGAGTGTTTATAGGTTCAATCAGCTACTTTGTGATGCTGACATTCTTTGGTTCAATAGAATCCCGAGGTATACATAAAACATTCTAAAATTTCTTCATGCTCTCTTCTCAGGTTAGCGGTTTAATGCTTGCAAGCCATACGAGTATAAGGCACTTGTTCAGCAAATGTTTGAGCCAGTATGAGAAATTGAGAAAGAAGCAAGCCTTTCTTAACAATTATCGCAAGTTCCCTATGTTTGCGGTAAGCCAAATGCTCTCAAGTCTATTTGTTATTTTCAGGTTCATTTCATTTTGAAACCATGAATTCCACCACAATTTACTCTTCGGAATTGCCTTTGTGTTGGACTCCACTTTGTCATAAAAACTGAAACTCTATCTTTGCCATACCTACCCACATGTCAGTCACAAGCTGACACACTTATTACCTTTGATGTATTGTTATCATCTTCTCTAAACATATGCATCTACTTTATCCAATCTAGCATGATTCAAAAGTGCCTTCAAAAAAGGGCAGGGTTTATATGTCCAGACATTCAGTCAGTCCATACATGACACAAAGCAATGCACGTGGCCATGTCTTTTGCTGCAAGGGTTGGGACACATTCAGTTACGATGCCAACTCTTTTACCTACTTTACATATTTAACTTAAAGCCTGATTTTATTATCTAATTTAATCCATTTGACAAACTCTCTTACTTTCCACGTTCATATACCATGCATTTGGTGAACTTTAAAATTGTTACAGTTAAAACTGATTCCGCTTCCTTTATTAAAAAACAGTATGCTAGTCACATGTTTATTAGTCAAAGCTTGTAATCAATCACTTAAACAGGTATAGAAACGGATCAGTAATATTGCTACAAATGCTAAAAATAAAAGAGAATGACTTTCACTTGCATGGAATCAAATAAAAATATATTTAGTATTTCCTTGAACATCTTACTCGAATTATGATTTTTTTTTCCAGGATAATGATCTTTCTGAATTTGATGAATCTCGTTAAATAATAGAGAGCTTAGTTGATGAATACAAGGCGTGCGAGTCGCCAGATTATATTAAATGGGGAATGGAGGTAAGGCTATCATCTCCAAGTTTCTTGAATCTTTAGTCTTCATAGTAAATTTACCGATGGGTAATATTCTCTCCATTCAAAAATCAAAACAAAACTGATGAATACCATTGTGCACAGGATCCTGACCGTGCTATGACGGGAGAAGGCAGTGCTACAGGAACAGTGGATCCCATAGCAGTGTAAATGTTTCGGTAAGCTACTTTTACCTTTCATTTCTATTGAAAAGCATCTAAACCTCGCCGTGCAGTTTTACCACTGACGCCATTGATTTACCTTGTCACCATGGGCCTCATGGTCTTGTGTAGTGTAGGGCTTTCTGTCCTTGATGTTTTCTCCATCAGAGACTTCACAAGGTCCTTTTGATTTTCCTCTCTGCCAGGAAAAAAAGATGCTTGTTCTTCTAATTTTCCCAACTTATTTTGTTTTTGTCGTTTTTTCAGAAAAACGTTCTGTGTTATATATAAAACGTCATGAATAGGGAAGTTGGAGGCACTAAAAGGGTTGAAAAACTATGTAGACTAACACTGTCATTCCAGATCCCATTTAGTGTCAATTTGAGACTCTTTCTAAATTTGTATTGATTGATTTTCTTGACAAAGAATTGGAAAATAAAAAGAAGTATCAGTGATTTTCTTAACCAATGGTTGCTAAACCAAACCGGCTGTTGCATTGAAAGTTGATCAAGTAGAGAGATGTTATATTCAATTTTGCTCAAGGACATATTGGGAAGGAAAACATAGTAGCAGGTTTCCGTTTTTATCTGGTGAAGATGGGCGCTATTTATATTTAACTTTAAAAACTAGTCCTTCTAGCTTCAGAATTATTCCATGCTATTTAAGCATATTATGTTTATAATTTTATTGTGTAACTTTTGTATCTGGAGATATTTATTTTTATACAGGTTTTCGGAAAATATTGGTTAGAACTTAAAACTGGATTCAGTTCCATATGAGAAGTGTGGTAATGTTAATGTTGAAGGAGAGATGTGAAACTGGATTCATTTCCACATGGAAGTGTGGTAATGTTAATGTTGAATGAGAGATGGAAGTGTCGTGCTGTTAATGTTGAAGGAGATATGTAATAACGAGTTCATGCACTACTTTCATATTTGTATAATGATTATGCGTTAGTAGTTTTTGCATTTCTGCGTGGGTGTTCTCTTTCTCTTCAAAGTTGTTCAAATATTTTTGTCATCTATCATAATATTTCAGGTTGTTGTATAAGAACAGAACGGAAAAGATTGGGATATTGCTGTAATCAATATCTTTTACAAGGTTAGTAATAAGAATTCTAGGTTACACTATCGGGACAACCACCGAGTCCGTCAACTATGGAGCCCGTGTTCAAACTTTTAAGTATGAATCCCTTCCTATATAGATGATTACCCTTTAAAAAATTTGTTATGTTTGGGGGCTGAAGAGAATTAATTGGGGGTTATTAATAAGATAAAATAGTGTCATTAAGTAATTTTTCATCAGTCCTCTATTTTATGTAATGGTTAATATACTTTTGGTTAATTAGTATTAATTTTGATTAATTAGTTAGTTAATTTTAATTATATAGTTAGTGTTAGAGGAGGAGGAGAAAAAGAAAAAGTTGAGAAACCATTGAAACAAAACTAGGTTTTGGTGATTAAATTGTGAAAATGGAAAATCACATCATATTGTAGATAATAATGCATCAATCAAACATGTATTGCGTTAAGGAACTCAAAAACCCACTTCTTACGCGTATTTATGTGATCGTTAGCCAAAAAACTCTATTTTTATGTGAATTTAACGCTGTTGATGTCCTAGAATCGGTAGATAATGAAGTATATTGTCTACCGATTGGACACTCTGGCTCAAAATGCGTCGTAATCGGTCGTTTTGATGGAATCGATTACTACCGATTGTCCAATAAGTCCCAATTTGTCTTTTTCAATTTTGTTTTTTTTTTCATAATCGGTAGTATAGGGAATTTAAATATCTATCGATTGTGATATACTGATTTTTCCTCTTAATTTCGATAATGTACTCTTACAATCGGTAGTTTCATCGGATCCATTATCTACCGATTGTAAAAGTATTCCAAAAATAAATTTTCCCAAATTTTGAAAATGAAAATTTTCTACTATTACAATCGGTAGTTTAGGCGAATGGTGTAACTATAGATTGTCATAATAGCCCTAAAGGTAAAATTTTCAACCCTTTTAAATTTTCTAACTTTTCAACGGTCATAATCAGAAGAAATTAACCAAACTTATCGACCGATTATGTTGACTTTCAGGTTCAGAAACCTGAATAGCTTGTGGTTTAAATCGGTAGATAATTGGTTATAGTTTTCTACCAATTATTACACAATCAGTAGTTTAGTAAAAAACAAACCTCTGATTGTGGAACAATCGGTTGAAAGTGATAACCACGAACTACCGATTATAGTAGGCTACCTTGATACTTTTCTAAACTATGCTAGCAATTGAGGTGAGCTAAAATGTAAGTTGTTAATGAAATAAACTTCAAAAAGTTAACACAATATTTTCTAAACTTAAAGAAAATAAACTGGTTCATCCCCCTTAGTATATAATATTGTTCAAAATAAACACCTACCAACAACGAAATAAAAAGTAGACATCCATACTTATCAACCAGATCGACCTCGTCCAAATATTCCACTCCTTGTTACTCTCCTCTTAGAAACACCAATTTTAAATCTTTATCTTCTTCCTAGCCTCATCATCTAACAACTTCCTGTTATCATTAGTCTTTTCTTCCAATAACTCAGGTGGACCTATGTACTCACCATCTTCATTGTAATATGGGTTTACACCTTCATAGTCGCTTTCCTTGAAAAATATTCTCGGATCATGATCATCTATTTCTTCTAACTCCTTAGCCTCCTTATCCTTTTCTGCTAACTCCTCAACATCCTTAGCCTTTTCTGCTAACTCCTCATCCTCTAACTCCCAGGTGTACATTTGTACGGAAAGTTGCTTTCGTACAAAATGGTTCTATGAACTAGATCATAAACATCTACTTCTTCTTCGTCGTCGTCTTCCCATTGCATTTGGTTCTCAGGAGCTTCTTCTACCCATTTTACAAAATCCCGATCTTTGACCATCATTTCTATAACTTCATTTGTAGTTACTGGTCTAGTTATTTTGGGAAGAGGTTCTGAAGGAGGAGTAGCTTTCACTTTTCCACTCCTTGATACTTTCGGCTTCCTAACAACAAGAGAAAATTTAACACAAATAAATAATCCAGAGATATGAATGAGCAACCAAAATGAAAAGAATCAAAACCTAATAACTGATAATAGCCAACAAATTATTCTAATACTGAATTGACCCTTAATCGGTAGAAAAAAATATATAAAATAACCACCGATTACTCACAATCGGTAGGTCGGGTTCCTCATAATCTTCCGATTATAAACAATCGGTAGTTTGGGTACACAAATTAACTACCGATTAAAATTTATTTATTGACAGAAAACTAGTTGTTGAATGGTACCATAATCGTTAGTTAATAATCGATTATTATCGACCGATTAGAGTGTAACCCTAAAACTGGTTTATCTAAGAACATAATACATAATCGGTAGATAAACCTATTTTATATCTACCGATTGTTTTAAATAAATATCCAAAAAAAAATTGCAGGTCATAATCCGTAGATAAAAATAAAGTCGATCTATCGATTATGAATGATGTTCTTCAGAAATGAAGAACTCGATGCATAATCGGTAGATAAAATTACTAGATATCTACTGATTATGCATCATTTCAGAATATCCTAGATTTTTTTTCCTGATTTCCTCAACTTAAGCAATAAAAACCTAAAATTTCAATGTAACTAACCTTTTTTGAGAAATATGAAGTTGATGGAAGGTCATATCGTCGGAATCAGTGGACAAATCAATTTCAATGATTTCGCGTTCTTCTTTCACCATCTTTTCCTTTCCCTTCGATTGAGACTCAATGTCTGGATCTTTTGGCGTGAAGCTTTAGTTTTTCTACCCATTGAAATTGATCTAAACGATTTGATGGAGAAAAAGAAGGCGAAGGAGAGGGAATATGAGAAGGAGAAGAAGAATAAGTAGAGAAGGAAATGAGAAGAAGAAGAGTTTATTTAGGATAAATGTTTAGTGAAATGGTATATATGGTTTTTTACCCATCATTTGGACATCCCATAGCCACCTCTATTGGATGGCTAAAAATAAGTAGCCCCCAATTATTTTCTCTCAGCCCCCAATTACTTATTATAAAAAAAATTGATTCTTTTTAATGTTTCAAATTAAAGAGATTTCTACGCATATGAGGGAATTCATACGTTCAAGTATTGAAACAGTTCATCTCTTTTGGATTTTGTTTTTGTTTGTCTTTTTGAATCCAAAGAAGAAAAAATAACAGTTTAAAGAGAGTATGACTGCATCTTCTTCTCTCTTAGGTTGATTAAGAAAAGGTGAAAATAAGATGTACTCAACTCAAGATTTGTTTTTCCTTTTGCTTTCCCACGAAAAACTGGTTTCTTTTTTGCCTCATTCTCCCCCAAATCAATCTCAAATTCTCTATGGCCTTTTCTAGCTAATTTGTAATTATCAAGGGCCCTGATAATTTCGATTACATATATACATAGACTAAATGAAATCTTTTAAGGGGTTGTTGCTTGATTGTTTCAAAAGTTTTTTTTTTTAGATATAAGTTCTGGACATGGAGTTGAACACATCTCGCAAAATCAAAAAATCTAGAATTAATGATTTCCATCGAGCCTTGCAATTTAAATATTTTATGTGTTAAGATTATCTTCCTCAGGTTTATGCCCTAATTTTAAATTCATCTCAATACAAGTGTCACATAATTTCTTCAATTGCTACATCTGTATTGATTCTCTGGTTTTCTCTTAACCCCTTTCGAATCATCAATTTTATACTAATTTCATTGAATCATTTTCACCATTTTTACAATCGTCCAGAAAAAACAAAGAAATGAATTCTCCTAACCCTAATTATCCCACTTACTCTCCTTTTATAAATTATCAGCGAAATCCCTTGTTGTTTCTACCTTAGTTAAGCATTTCATGTTATTTTACTTTAATGTACTCTCTGTTTTTACTTTCAAACTATTTATTTCAATTTGTTTTATTCTCTCAAGTAGCCTTTGGTTGTCCATCTGTATCAACATGTTTGAACCATGGCACGGAGATGTTAATCAACTCACCCATCTTTTTCAAACATCTTTAAATCTTAGTCGTGGGAGACACTTCTCTCTTGATGAAAATAATTGTCACTCAATTTCAAAACTATCACAATATTTGGGAATCTTAGGGATAAAAATTGCTTTGATGTCAAAAAGGCCATGTTATTCCAATGGAATGTTCATGGCGGCATCTCTGTTAAAAAAGCAAGTCCAAATATCTTCATCATTAGGTTTCAATATGAACAGACTTTTCGCCTGCCTCTAGAAGGGTTTTTGATGATCTTTTTAACATCAATATTTGGGATTTCTGACAATCTACTTGATTGGTTCCCTACTGAAGAAATTTTATTCATTTCCATCCACAACTTATCCCCTGAACAAACTTCTATCCAGAATTTTCTTAAATATATTGCTTGTATATGTGAAATAATGTCATTCAATCACCCACAAAGACACCAAGATAGGAAATTTTTCGTCACTGTCAAAGCTAAAATTTGCTTCAGAGAACCCATTTGTTTTGGTGCCCATGTAGAAAATGGGCTTGGTTTTGTTAATTGGCTCTCCTTTGAATTTCACGGCTTTCCTCTTATTTTTTGGGTTTTGTGATATAATTTGGCATAAATTTGAGGATTATATAGCCTTTGCATATGTTCAACAATAAGAAGATGAAATCCAAGACACAACTGATGCTTTATACCCTCATAACTTTGAACAACCAGATTCTCCTCCAGTTAATCATTTACCCAACAATGATCAAGTTATGGATGTTGAAGATAGTATGTCTTCATCTGAGTCTAGCTCCCACCAAAATGAGATTTCTAACTCTGATTACCTTGGTGATGTGTAAATCGTCATTAGCAGTGAAAATCAATTGGTCCCAAATAATGCTGACCTTATCTACTAACCAAACCCATCAATGCTGAACCAATTTGCAGTTACTTACTCGTCTACAATCATGAACCAAAGCATGTCATATCCCAGTTCCCAAATGATTCAAAACCCACCACATCAAAATCAACCATTTGTTCATAGTCCTGTACCAAAAAGATCTAGGCTTGGTCACTTTTCTCTTAACCCTTAGGAATTCGAGCCTACTTTTATACAATTCTATCAGGCTCACTGGTCATGATACATCAACAATTGGGTTAGTTTCAAGCATTTGGATGACCCAATTCCAGTTCCTAAGAGGACTCGAATGTCTTGCTACCTAAATAATCATTTCTTTGGTTGTTATGGTTGCAATCAAGACATCCGAAACATACATATGGTGGAACCTAATGGGAATACACATGTTCATCCACATCAATGGTTTTTAGGTTCATGATCAACTTTAAATGCACCTGATATGTTTGAAGAAAACACCTACAACAACCCATGATTAAGTCCAAGTATACGTTGTAACTGATAAAGCCAGGGTTCTTGTACCCCCAAGTTTTTTTTTATTCCTTATTTTGATTTCCTGTTTCCTGTTTTTTTTGTGTTTGCTCGTGTTGTTTGTGTACTGTCTTTTGTCTCTATTTTGCAGTCTTTTTTGTACTAGGAATTTCTTTCTTTTCCTTCCAAAGTACTTTTTTTCTTTACATTACAATGTCCTACTCTAGGCTAAAAAACGATGTTTCTGCTTTGCAAGTTACTTTTTGTGTTAGGATTTTATCTTCTACTTACTACAGAGTAGTTTAAGCTTTTTTTCATTTCTCTCCCTTATGTTTTGATCCAATTGTAATCATCTTTGATTCTAATAGATAAATTATTTACTTTCTAATGCTTGGATCTTTCTAAAACCTGTAGTTTGTGTTCATGCTCTACACAGATTCTTAGTACAATCAAAATATAATCTAGTTTAATCTCTATTTTCTTATTATATTCTACTATAAATCAGAATCTTCTTATTTCCCATTTTCATAAAAGAATTACCCAAGTGTATCATCTATTTTGCAGTAAAGTTTTTTGTGATTCTAACCTTGGTGTTCAAATCACATAGTGAATCAGTAATATTCATTAATTGGGGAATCAATGAAAAGGGATCCCCCAATTTCTATTCTAAATTCATTGGGTCCTTTAGGGATTGTGCTTAAATTTGTGAATTTTTCTTCTTATCATTTAATAACTCATAGTCAGATCTTGGTAAAAAATATTTGCTACTTGACAATTTAAAACAGACTTTCCAAGGACTTAAATATTATTTAATGGACGAAACTGGGAGAATTTATAATCCCAATCTAGGAAGCCATATTATTTTGAATCCGTTAAATTTGAATTATTTTTTTCTCCAGCACGATTATTGTGAAGAGAGAGGGACAATAATTAACATTGGACAATTTATTTGTGAAAATGTATGTATATCCAAATATGGATCCCGCCTCAAAGCGGGTCAAGACGGAACGCCTGTTGATATGGTCTTCAATCCATTAGTAGTACCTTCACATGTCTGAACCTTTTTCGCCCGTTGTTGCCTGTATCAATAAGCTAGACCCATACTGCGAGTTGTCTCATGCCATAAATAAGGGTTCAGTTTGTTATTTTCTGTGAAAATTGATATTCATTTCTCTGTATGGTTCTAATTTTTTTGAGTATATTGTACTTCAGTTTGTTATTTCTTCAATCACGAGGATTGTATCCATTAATTTCCAAGGCATTTACTAAAGACCACCTTAACCATCTTTGTCAATCTTATAATGCTGATTTGATATTTCTTTCTGAGACAAAAGCTCCATACTCTAAAATGAAATTTTTATTTAAAAAATCTCATTTTCATGATTGGTTTATTGTTCTTTCAGTGGGTAAAACAAAAGGATTTGTAATTGCATGGTATAACAATATGGACATAAAATTGATATCTTCTTTTTTAAATGTATACAACTTTATCATATCTATAAATGAGAAAGATCTTGCATTAACTTGTGTTTATGGTGCTATAGAAGATGAGGATAAAGTTGCACAATGGTCCCATATATATCATATTGGTAAAGAAATAACAACACCATGGCTAGTAATTGGATATTTAAACTTCATCTTAGACCAAACAAAGAAATAAGGATGAAACAAAGGAAGCTCTAGCAGCAAGTTATTCATCATACAGGTAATTGATTCACTTAGCTCGCAAGATGCAGAATATGAAGGTGACCCCTTTACCTGGTCTAATAATCGTTAAGGCAATGCAAACGTCTGTAAAAGGATCGACAAAACACTAATATCTTACAAATGGATCCAACAATTTCCAGACAAGAAGGTACGTCATCTTGTTAGAGTAGGATCTGACCATACTCCATTATTATTATACTCAAACCCGAAGTCAGAAAAATTACAAAAACCTTTTCATTGCCTCGGATCTTGGATTACTCACCCATTATTATCTATTGTCTTAACAGCATCATGGAACCTTCATTGCCTCAGATCTTGGATTACTCACCCATAAACACCCTTTCCTCAAAATTCAAACTATTATCATCAGACCTCACTCACTGAGATTCTGAAGTCTTTGTAAATATTTATAAAAATATTAAACTACTGAATAAAAGAATCGAGAATTTATATAAGTCAGGGAATTCCAGTATACTTTTAGATAAACAAAAAAACTTCAAGAGGAATTAGGTAAATGGTATATAATTAGAAATGATATTATCATCAATTATCCAGTGACAAATTCTTGAAGGAATTTGATCAAACTGCCGAATATTTCCATGCTTCGGCCTCTAACTGAAAAAAAATCAATGCGATTCACTCCCTCCGTGAACCTTCGGGACTATGGATTTCTGATAGAGATCAAATCAATTCCTTCATAATCCACCACTTATCTCAAATAGGTACTTCCCAATTTAAAGATCACAATCTTTCCTTATATGATATAATATAACCTTGCATACATGAGACTGAAAACTTATCCCTCAACGAGATCCCCAACAAAGAGGAAATATGGCGTAACTTATCGAATATGAATCCTTGGGGAACTCCTGGTCCGGATGGTTTTCAACCAGGATTTTTAAAATCGCATTCGGAGATTTTAGGAAAAAATATAATCAAATTTATTAAAGAATTTTTCAGATTGGGTTCCTTACCACAAGAATTCAACACCACATTCATAACCCTGATCCCAAAATTCTCAAATCCCCAAACCCCTTATGACTTCCACCCCATAAGCCTAAGTAATACAATTTACAAAATAATCTAAAAAATTCTAGCTAATCGGCTTAAGCCACTACTGGACAGATTGATATCTCCAATTAATCTGCCTTTCTCCCCGGTAGCCAAATCACCGATAACATAATAAATGTTCATTAACTTCTCCATGAAGATTTCAAAAGCAAAAAAAGGTTTTTTAGCCTCGAAATTAGATTTATCCAAAGCTTTCGGCGTGTCGAATGACTTTTTATTGAGCAAACATTTTTAGCCTTCGATTTCAACCAATCTTATGTGAATCTTATAATGAAATGTGTCTGTACAACCTCCTTGTCCATCCTTTTTCCCCAGGACCCAGTTGCAGCACCTCGAGAGGGATTAGACAAGGGGAACCTATTTCCCATATTTATCCTTATTACGCATAAAAATCCTTTCAAGATTCTTTTCAAAAGCAATTGATGAAAAAAATCTGGTATTAAAATAAATAAGGAGGCCCCCACCATTTCTCACCTTTTCTTTGCGGACAATTTTTTTCTCTTCACTGGAGCTGACATGGGAGAAGCCAAAATTCTTATGGAGATTTTTACTAAATTTGAAGAAATAGCGGGACAAATGGTCAATCTCTAAAAATTCGGAATATATTTCAGCCCCCGGATTCACCATAAGCATAGTAAAATAATAAATAAAATTCTAAAAGTCCCTTAATAACAAAGAATGATCGCCACCTAGGAACTCCACTGTTTTTTGACAAAAATCGCAAAGAAATTTTTGAGCATCTCCTCCAGAAATATTATTCTACTATGCAAGGATAGAAATCGAAACTTCTCTCCCAAGACGACCGAAATGTTCTTATTCAATCTATTTTGCAATCTTATCCCACCTATCAAATGCAATGTCTTGCTCTTCCAAAAACAGCACTTGATCAACTTGATCGTATTCAGAGAGGTTTTTGGTGGAATAAAGATAAAAATAAAGGAAAGGGGGGTTATATAAAAGCTTGGTCAAGTATTTGGAAACCTAAATCGCAAGGTGGTATGGGTATAAAAAATCTTCACAAACTCAACATAGCTCTGCTAACAAAGGCAAAGCTAGCAAGTCGACTCATTTTAGAACCCAACATTCTTTGGCTAAATTTTTTGAAAGCGAAATACTTTCTGAATTCCTACCCCTTTGATTCGACGAGGAATTCTAATTTATCATGGATTTGGACGAGTATTAAAAAAGGTCTATCCCTCATTAAGGATAATTATATTTGGCAAATAAGAGATGAAAAATCCATAAAAATCTGGGAAGATGCTTGGATCCCCAATTCTTCAAGTATACCAAACCAAGAGAAAGGGAGGGACTGGTACCCCATTTGTTTAATAAACTAATCTCGCCTGAAGGAAATTAGGACATTTCCAAACTAGATGATTGTTTTCCCCAAGAAACTAAAACTAAAATCCTAGCATATTACTGCAATTATCTGAATCAGATGGAAACATCATGTCTCCGGCTCTTTCTCAGTAAAAAATGTTTATAATTTCCTTGTGAGCCAATCCAACAATAATAATACTAGTTTCCCATGGAAAAAATTATGGAACATCCCAATTATTCCGAGGATTAAACTCTTCTTATGGAAACTAGTAAAGAAAGCTCTTCCAACCTCGTGTCGTTTATCTTCTCACGTCTATGCAATAACTTTTGATGCCTTTTATGTCATTCTCAAATCCCTGAAACCAAACAACACCTATTAATAAAATGATTTCTTACGAGAGCAATTTGGTTATACATCTCACTGGTGTCAGTGACTCATAACTCTACCACAGGATCAATTAACGATTGGTTCTCTAATTGGATAGTTTCTCAACATATGTACCCCTCTCTAATAAAATTACAAGTATTTTGTGGTTCATTTGGAAACATAGAAAATATTTCCCCTTCTTCCATAATCTTAATTGATCAACTATCTCCAGGAAGCTCCCAACAATCTACCACCGGTTTTATCTCAAGATTAGGATTCTGGAACAACTAAACCCCTGTGGTCAATAATGGATACCAATTGGATCATTGTCATATATGTCTCCTTTAACGAAGAAGATTTATCTATGAGTTATGCTTTCTTACTGTACTTGGTAGACAATGAATCGTTTATGCACATTGAAGCGGGATTGAGCTATGCTTCTTCGGCATTCCACGCGGAAGCACAAGCACTTCTAATAACAATCAACTGGTTAAGCATCAATTTACTATCAAGTGTTACCATAGAAACAGATTGCAAGCAATTAGCAGATATAGTCAACAATAAAAATTCAAGGAATCCATGGCAAGCGGAAACCACAATACTTAAATCTATGTCTGTTTCGAAGAACCTCCCTCAAACTCAGTTATAATGCAACAACATGAAAAGCAACACAACGGCTGACAAAATGGCAACGACAACGAGAATTTGGATAATACAACACATGTCAACACACATACAACAACAAATTCACAAGTCCACAATTTGTAATATTTTCAATAAGCAAGAAATTGCTAACCTTTCGTATTATATTAATCTTTTCAAAAAAAAAAAGTATGTAAATGGTTTCATACTACAAAATTTACCACCAGTAAGCCCATAAGGCATCAGTAAGCCTTAACGACCAGTCTTTCCTATTAGGACTAACTGTTTTCTCTATAATACGTTTTATCTCCTTGTTGGAAACCTCTACTTGACCACTAGTCTGTGGGTGATATGAGGTAGCTACTTTGTGGGTAATACCATATTTCTTCATCAAAATCTTAAACGGTCGATTACAAAAGTGTGACCCTCCATCACTAATTATAGCTCGCGGTGTACCAAAACGTGCAAATATGTTCTCATTCAAAAACTGGACCACAACCTTGTAGTCGTTTGTTTTACACGAAACCGCCTCTACCCACTTAGATACATAGTCTACAGCGACAAGGATGTAAAAATAACCAAAAGAATTAGGAAAAGGACCCATAAAATCAATACCCCACACATCAAAGACCTCAATAACTAAAATAGGGTTCAAAGGCATCATATTTCTACGGGAAATGGTTCCTAACTTCTGACAACGCTCACAAGCAACATAGTAACTGTGGGAGTGTTTAAACAACGACGGCCAGTGGAATCCACACTGCAATATCTTAGCAACAGTCTTCTTAGCACTAAAGTGACCCCCACAAGCATGATCATGACAAAAGGAAATAATACTGGACTGGTCACTCTCAGGTATATATCTCCTAATAATCTGGTCTGGATAATACTTAAACAAATAAGGATCGTTCCAAAAGAAATGTTTTACCTCGGCTAAAAACCTAGAACGATCTTGTTTACCCCAGTGTTGAGGCATTCGACCAGTAACAAGATAATTCACTATATTCGCAAACCAAGGTAATTGGGAAACAAAGAATAGTTGTTCATCAGGAAAACTATCTCTCACAAGAGGAGAATCATCAGGGAAGTCCACAACAAGTCTAGACAAGTGGTCTGCTACTACATTTTTGCACCCTTTTTGTCTCTAATTTCTAGAGAGAATTCTTGTAGCAAAATGATTCATCTAATCAATCTAGGTTTAGTATCCTTCTTAGACAGAAGGTACTTCAAAGCAGCATGATCAGTAAAGACTATAACCTTAAAACCTAAGAGATATGATCTAAACTTGTCTAAGGAAAAAACAATAGCTAACAGTTCCTTCTCTGTGGTGGTGTAGTTCAGTTGGGCATCATTCAGAGTTTTGCTAGCATAGTAAATCACATGAAGTAATTTGTTTTCTCGCTGACCTAAAACAACACCAATAACATAATATGAAGCAGCACACATTATCTCAGAGGGTAGGTTCCAATTAGGTGCCTGGACTATGGGGGTGGTAGTGAGCAAGGTCTTAAGCTTCTCAAAAGCCTCTAAACAAGCATCATCAAAGACAAACTTAACATTCTTTGCAAGCATATTACAAAGAGGTCTAGAAATCAAGTTAAAATCCTTAATGAATCGACGATAAAAACTTGCATGCCCTAAGAATGACCTAACATCTCGTACAGTTTTGGGAACTTGTAAAGTCTTAATAAGGTCAACTTTGATTTTTTCTACCTCTATACCCTTAGAAGATACGATATGCCCTAAAATTATTCTTGATCGAACCATGAAATGACATTTTTCCCAATTAAGCACTAAATTCTTTTCCTTACACCTAGTCAACATTAATGTCAAATGATGCAAGAACTCATCAAAAGATGACCCAAATACTGAAAAATCATCAATAAAAACCTTTAAAACCCATTTAACCATGTCAGAAAATATGCTCATCATACAACGCCGAAAAGTATTGGGTGCATTACACAACCCGAAAGGCATGCGTCTATATGCAAAGGTACCAAAGGGACAGGTAAAAGTGGTTTTCTCTTGGTCTTCTGGGGCAGTAACAATCTGATTATAACCAAAAAAACCATCTAGCAAGCAATAATGGCTATGTCCAGCTAATCTCTCAAGCATTTTTTCGATGAAAGGAAAGTGAAAGTGGTCCTTCCTTGTGAACTTGTTCAGTTTTCTATAGTCAATACAAACACGCCACCCCGTGGTCACTCGGGTTGGGATTAAATCATTGTTATCATTCTAGACTATAGTGATACCTGATTTCTTGGGAAAAACCTGAAAGGGGCTGACCCACTTACTGTATGAAATAGGGTAGATAATACCCGCATCTAACAACTTAAGCACCTCAGTTCGAACTACTTCTTTTATGTTAGGGTTAAGTCGACATTGCATCTCTCTAGACGGTTTGGTGTCATCCTCTAAATGAATCTGATGTATACAAACAGTAGGACTTATACTCTTAATGTATGCTATGGTCCACCCTAAAGCTTCCTTATTGTCTTTAAGCACGGTCACTAGCCTACTTTCCTGGTTACTATCCAAGTAGGATGCTACAATCACAGGCAAAGTCTCAGATGGGCCTAAAAATACATATACTTTAGGGTATCTGGTAGTTGTTTAAGGTCCAACTTAGGAGGCTCTTCTAGAGAAGGAATTAGGGTAGACTTAGAAACTGGTAGTGGTTCGAACTTAGGTTTCCATCCATTACTAGTGTCTATCAAAGGGGTTGAATCTAACAAAGTATTCACCTCATTAATCACACTATCATCATCATAATCAAACCTAAAGTGGGATAGGTATTTCTCTAATGGATCTTCTAACAAAGTGTTTGGTAATGACTCCTGAACTAATGTTCCTATCATGTTCACCTCTTCAATGCACGTGTCATCTAGCTCATGTGGTTTCTTACTAATATTGAAAATATTCAGCTCAATAGTCATATTACCAAGAGATAAATTCATAATACCATTTTGACTTTTAATGATCGCATTAGATGTAACTAAAAACGGGCGACCTAATATCACATGTATCTGATTCTCTGGGTCAGGGACAGGTTGGGTATCAAGGACAACAAAATCCACTGGATAAATAAACTTATCGACCTCAATAAGAACATCCTCTATGACACCATGAGGAACTTTCACATACCTATCAGCTAATTGAAGTGTTATCAGTCCTAGATGGAGGTACACATGGTACGAGAGTAAGTTCACACTGGCTCCTAAGTCAAGTAACGTTTTCTCAATACGGTAGTTACCTATTGTGCAAGAAATGGTTGGGGACCCTGGGTCTTTGTACTTAGGAGTTGTATTGTTCTTGGTAATTGAACTTACATGACTAGCTAAAAAGTCTTTCTTTTATACGTTGAGCTTTCGCTTTCGCGTACACATATCCTTAAGGAACTTGGCATAAATAGGAATCTGTCTAATTGCATCTAATAATAGAAGGTTGATCGTGACTTGCTTAAAAACCTCCAATATGTCGTTAAAGTTGGATTCCTTCTTTGTTGGTGCTAACAACTATCGGAACGAGGCTCTGGGAACAAAATATGGCTTATGAGGAACTGCATCGGGCTCTTTAGAGACTTCGTCAGTCTCTTCATTTACTGGCTCAAAAGTGTGAGCTACAATATGTTTACTATCAGGCATGGTTACCTTGTTATCTACCACTTTTCCATTCCTAAGGGTTCTAATTGCATTCACATGCTTTGATGATTTCTCACCAGAAGATACTTCATGAATTCCTCTAGGATTGGGTTGTGGTTGACTAGGGAACTTGCCTTTTTCTCTTTCTCTCAAAGACTCAACGATTTGACCAACCTGGGTTTCTAAATTAGAAATAGGCTGAATGTTAGCCTGGACAATCTTTTGATTTTTTTTTTGTAAATTTTGGTTGACTGACTGCTGAAAATTTATAGTGTTCTGAGTTAATAAGGCGAAAGACTCTGCTAAACTCATGATCGTCTTATCTATCAGATTCTGAAATTGTGCCGGTCCTGAAGGATTCTTAGTATATCCAAAACCTGGGGGAACCTTAGAATTACTAGACTGACCTTGACTCTGGCCCTTGGACCAAGAAAGGTTAGGATGATTTCTCCAACCAGGGTTATAGGTTTCTGAATAAGGGTCAAACTTCTGATGATTATCAAATCTAGTGTTATTATAAAGAGCATGGGCTTCCTCTTCAATAGTCTGTCCTTTCCAAAATGACTTGGGATCAATTCCACAACTAGATTGACTCAGTTCTAAAACTTCTAACCTTTTTGATATAACTGCTATTTTGGAATCTGATTCAAAAGATCCTTCTACCCTATTGACATTTCCTCTACTTAGAGAGAATTATTTTCTGGAGATCTTTACTATTTTCTCACTGCTGTTTTTTTTTTAGCAATTTCATTCAAAAATGTCACCGCACCATCGATAATTTTATTCTCAAACCCACCTGTACAAAAAGACTCAACCATGGTTGTTGTCGAATAATCTAAACCCTCGTAAAGGATCTGAACTAGCTTTACTTTTTCTAAACCATGATGATGACATTGTGATAATAACTCATTGAACCTACCTATATAGATATTCTCCCTCTTGTTGAGCAAATGTGCAAATCTGCTGCCTAATAGATGATGTTTTGTGCCTAGGGAAAAACTTTTGGAAAAAGGAAGATGTAAGTTGTTCATAGGTTTCAATTGACTCAGAAGTCAAACTATATAGCCAAGGTTTGGCTTTGTCTCTTAGTGAAAGAGGAAACAATCTAAGTTTCAATGCTTCATCACCTAGGTCCTTAATCCTGATGGTACTACATATTTCCTCAAAATACCCAACATGGAAATAAGGGTTTTCATTTTCTTTACCTAAGAAGATTGGGAGCATATGTATGGTCCCAGGTTTTAACTTATAGTTTGCTTCAGTTTCAGCTAACTTGATACATGATGGACGAGAAGTCCTAGTCGGGCAAAGCTTTTAAAGTTGCCATTGATGGCACTATCAAAGGACAAGGAGTAACTTCTTTACACAGTGTCAAGTTCTCAAAATTGAAATTTTTAAAAACATGGCCCTTAAAAGAAGAGTCTTCGAGGTCCTCGTTTCCAGAGACTTAAATACTAGGTTTGTCACTAATTAAACGACCTAGAGCGCCTCTTTTCCAAGCTCGCTCAGTAATAAGTTCGAGCGGTCTTGGCATACACTAAAAAAAATCCTAATTGGAAGGGAATTCTAAACAACCACAAGCAAGGATGATTCAACCAAATCAAACCTACTGAATCTAGCAAGCATGATGGCTTCACTTAGATTGTTTCTAGACCAGCTTATATTCTTTCAAAAGGAAGTTAGTTACAGTTTTAGCAAACCTCTTAGAACGATCCAAATTAGATTAAGTCGAACAGAAACAGGATAAGATCTAAGGAGCTTTGATAACCCTGTCTCTTTGGCAACGTTTCATTGGGTTACAAGGCGACTCTAATCAACTTAAAATAATCTTTCTGAACTTTGAGTTAGGATAACAGAGTACCCAATTTAGTCCTTTAGAATGACTTTCCAATAATATCGTTACCCTATCGGTCTTTTTCTAGTCAAAATTTTAAGCTTAGGTTCGTGTTTGGTAACGTGTTCCTAAAGCGGGCAAGAAGGAAACGGTGATGAAACCCCAGTCCTTATCTTGTATGGTCAGTTCTTTCCCTTTACTAGAAAAGTAAACCCGTATTCAGTTCCTCAACATATATACATACGAAGGAATACAGTAAACCCACTTGTAGGGGATTCGTGAGTTGATCGAGTCTTACCTCCCGTACCAGACGGGGGATGAATCGGTTGTAGTTGACTTGGGCCACCAACGCCTGTGTCAGTGTATGAACCCGAGGGACCGAGACAATATAGTAATTGTCGTCCTTCCCTGTTGCAGTTTATATTTAAATTATCCTTTTGTAGGGTTTAAAAATAATAATAATGTCCAAAATCCCAAAATAAAGTCCGAAAGTTTCCAAAAAGAAAAGAAAAATTACAGAAATAATAAAAGATTTCCTAATACATTTTTCTAAAAAGAGAAACAAATAAAATCTAACAAATAAAAATAAAATCTAATTACAAATAAAATTATTTGTCTTCTTTTCCGTTCTTTTAGCTTTACTTTAACTCTAAGTCTTTAATTACCAAAGTCTTTGGCTCAATTTCCTTTTAATCCAAAATCCAATACATATAGCAAAAAGATTAATACCCAAAGAAACATAAAATAGAACAAATGAAAATTGAGCAACTGAATCCAAAGCCATATGTTTCATTTTTCTATGAAAAACTGGATTAGAAGCAACTGAAAATGATCCCATATTGTCACAAGATAGACCAGGTGGAGTGGGAAGAAAAATCTTCAAGTCCTTTAACAGCTGACATAACCAAACAATTTCAACAGTTGCTTGAGCCAAAGCTTTATATTCAGCTTCAATAGAAGACCTTACAACAATGGCATGTTTCTTTGAAGTCCATGATATTGGATTGTTCACAAAGAAAATGCAGTAACCAGTATACGATCTTCTATCATTAAGAGATCCAGCCCAATCTGCATCATTAAATCCTTGCATAACCTGCAAGCCTTTCGAGAAGAAGAAGCCATAGTCCAAAGAACCTTAAATGTACCTTAAGATCCTCTTTGCTCCCACCAAATGAACATTAGTAGGATTGTACATAAATTGACAAACCTGACTAACTGAAAAACAAATTTCAGGTCTAGTCCAGGTTAGATACTGTAAGGCACCAACAAGAGAACTGTACTCTGTCGGATTCTCAAGAGGCACTGATGTGTTTTAGAAATAGTGGTAAAATATTCGATACTCAGACTTGTAAAGATTTGATTTTTAAACCTAATTTTTAATACTAAAAATAAAGAAGATTAAATAAAATTGATTTCAAATTATGGAAAGAACTGAGACTAAGGATTCCACCATTAGCCAAATTTTCAAAAGAATTAACATTAATAATTATCTTGCAATTTATATATTCAATTTATTCAAAATATTACCAAAGTTAGATTTTCAAAATAAAAGTTGTAAATCAAAAGTATGAGACATCAAAAGCTCTAAACTAAGCATGACCCATCAAAAGAAAATACAACTAATTGATAAAAATCATTTTTTCAAATTTAATTCAAAGCAAATAATCATAAAAGAATTACAAAAAATTAATAAAATAAGAATAACCACTTTATTATTGGAAAACATGGCTTCCTTCGTCGCCCCAGTGATGATGTTTAGCTCATCTTGTTGGAAAAGCTCTCAAAATAATTATTCATAGCTCAAAAAGTGTTTACAAAGAAGAAATAAAAATAACACATAAGGTTTGATACGATTATAAATGTTGCAGACTGTGTTCTCTGTGTGGATGAAGAGAATAAAAAACACTAGCAATAAAGTACGGATCCTGGACGCTGAAAGAATATAAAACAATATGCAACAGTTTCAGCGACTTTCTTTTCTAGCCTTATGTTCTTCGTCTTCTTCACACTAGAAGGAATTTTTTCTCTCTGAATCTGGATAGCTTTTTCTTTAATTTCTCCACTATTTATAGGATTAGTAAACCCTAATAGCCTTTCCCTAACATATAAGGACCCAAATCTTTATCTAAAACCAACTGAATTCTGTTTTATCCAAATTCAGGGTGAAAAAGGTTTCACCGGCAGTAGCATCAATTCTCTAGCTCTTTTTTCGGCAGGAAACACTCAAGTTGACGTGTTTAGACCTGGGTTGATTAATTCTTCATGTATCTAACTCGAACAATCTTTGAAATCCCATGAAAATATGATCCAAAACTTATCAGATATTTCTCACGCATGAAGATTACTTTCCCGCAATTTTCCATTTTCAAATCAAAGAGGAAGGGTGCCCGTAATCCAACTGGTGGGTGCCTTTATCAATTTTCCTGTGTGCCTTTAGTAATTTGGTGGGTGCCTTTATCAATTTTTAAGCCAATTTTTCCACAAATTTTTATTTTAAAAAATATCTATAAACACATAAAATCACATAATAAGTATAAATCGAGCACTAACAAAATAGATAATTGCGGACAAATCAGACACAAAAATATGTCTATCATGCACACTATCTGAAGCACTGGGTTTAGCATAGGGAGAAGCAGAAGATGAACAAGGCTTAGCACCAATCATATTGTGCTTATCCAGAAGATCTAAGACATATTTAGTTTGGCACATAAACAGGCATGTGGCATTTCTTTTTACTTCAAGACCCGAAAAGAAATGAAGATCACCAAGATCTTTGTAGGGAACTGATCACTAAGAGTAGCAAGAACTGATGTACAATGTGCAACATAGTTTCCTATTAGTAAGATGTCATCCACATAGACTAGTATAATAGTAATAGTCTTACCAGATGTATGAACAAACAATGAAGTATCAGCAGCAGAATGATGAAAATCCAAGGACAAAATAGCAGAGTGAAGTTTATCATACCAAACCCTGGGTGCTTGCTTGAGACCATACAATGAATTGTTCAATTTGCAAACATACTCAGGGTGATATGGATCCACAAAAACATGTGGCTGAGTCATGAACATCTCTTCAGCAAGATCACCATGCAAAAATGCATTACTTATATCTAATTCAGCCACTTTCCAGTTAAACTGCACTGCAAGAGCAAGAATAAGCCTAATAGTAGTAGGTTTTGCAACATGGCTAAAAGTATCATTAAAATCCAATCCTGGTTGCTGATGAAACCCCTTGGCAACCAGTCTAGCTTTGTATTTATCCAGAGAACCATCAACATTTTGTTTGATCCTAAAGACCCATTTACACCCAATAATATTTTGAGAGTCATAAGGAGGCACCTTAGTCCAAGTCTCATTAGACATCAAAGCGTTGTATTCATTTTGTAGTGCCACTTTCCATTTAGGATCCTTAACAACCTTAGAGAAACAAGTAGGAGTAATAGAAAAAATATTACAAATAAGAGATGTTGGAAGAAGATGCTTAAATGCAAAGTAAGACTTTGGTTTGAAAATACCAGACTTACCCCTGGTTTTCATAAGATAATCATTAGTAACAACAGTGGAGGGAACAGATGAATCAACAATATTGATACTAGGTGCAGTAGTAGGCACAAATGGAATAGGAGCAACATGATCAGGACTAACAGAAATTGGGTGAATAATAGCAGAAGTAGAATTCTCAAAAGAAAATGACTCATGAGTAAGTGAAGTGTAAGAAGAGGATGGTTGACTGACAATAATAGAGTAAGGATGAAGATGTTCATTAAAAACAACATGCCTTGAGATGTACACTTTGCCAGAAATGGGATCTAAGCACCTGTAGCCCTTTTGTTTAACACTATAGCCAAGAAAAACACAGTGTAAGCTTCTAGGAGCTAGTTTGTTAGGTGCATAAGGCCTGAGCCATGGAAAGCAGGAACAACCAAAACTTCTAAGACTATGATAGTCTGATTTCTTGTGAAATAATATTTCAAATGGTGAAGCAAACTGAATTGATCTAGTAGGCAATATATTGACAATGTAATTTGCAGTTAGAAAGGCATTCACCCATAATGATTCAGGAAGTTTAGCTTGAATTAGAAAAGTCTTTTCAATGTCTAATAAGTGCATGTGTTTAGCTTCAGCAACTTCATTCTATTCACTGGTGTGAGGACAAGTTACTTCATGTCTAATACCATAAGTAACAATAAACTGATCAATCTCAGAGTTGATGAATTCTCCATCCCCATTAGTTCTTATAGTGACAATTTCAAAGCATAACTCATTTTCAATTTGAGACTTAAAGTTGAAGAACACAATTATAAAATCAGACTTTGCATATAATGGAAATAACCAATAGAACTTAGTGTAATCATCAATGATATTAACATAATAGGGATATCTACTGGTGGAGGAACTGGAGATGGACCCCAAAGATCCATATGCAAAAGTTGTAAAGGCCTAGAAGAAAATCTAGAAGACAAACTGAAAAGGAGTTTGTGTGAATTCCATAATTGACAATATTCACAAAACATAGGTGTTCTTATTATATTTTTCTCTAAAATAAAATTACACACTTTTTGTAGAACTTGAAATGAGGGATGAGCAAGCCTATTATGCCAGATAGCAGGTGAGATGCTAACAAACTGGAGAGCTTTGAATTATAAGATGAAATAAATTGGACATCGACTATTTTCATGTGGTCCCTGTAACAAAATCTTCTCACTGTGAAGATCCTGCATAGTATAACCAACAGAAGAGAATTTTATAGTGCAGTTGTTGTCTGAAGTGAACTTGTGAACAAATAAAAGTTTGGTTGAAGCTTTAAGAACATGTAAGATATGATCAAGAGTAAATAGTTTTGCAGGGGTATGTTGAACAAGATTACTAACAGAAGATATAGACATACGTTCTCCATTAGCATTTTGAATAAACTCATAGCCATCATAAGTAGTGTAATCTTCTAAGGGATGGGAATGTGGAGAGATATGTTGGTTGGCTCTATTATCTGCATACCAAGGATCTTCACCAAAAATATTAGCTGCAGCAAGCATAACTTGTAGATTTGGTGGTGGATTCTTGCCTTGATAAGGAAAATTAAGTCTATTGACACAATCTGAACCAAGATGGCCATGTTTGTTGCAGATTTGACAAGGAGCTTTATAAAATGCAAGAGATGATGGTGGAGGAAAAGAAGTATGAATTGAAACTGGTCTTTGCATATCAAAAGAATAACCTCCCCTAAATGATGTATAAAATAACCTTTTACCCCTATAGTTTGGACTGTGACCTCCTCTCATTATAGGAGCAGGATATCTATAATTGTGAGCAGAAAGTGGAGTTCTATATTGAGTGAAAAAGGCCTTGTTCTCAGATTCAGATATAAGAGAACTAGATATAACATTAATAACAATTTCTTCACTCAACAAAAAATTATGTAGTTCAACGCAAGTAACAGGTGGATTTCTAATGCGAATAGATGTAGCAAGGGAATCATAAGAAGGAGACAAACCAGATAGTATGGAAACAACACATTCAGAATCACTGACTATTGAGCCAACATCAACAAGAGCATAAACTAATTTCTTAATTTCATTTAGATAAGTAATGATAGAGTTGTTACCAAGTTTCTGCGATTGAATTTTAGTCCGTAATTGGATGGAGTGAGTAGCGGAAGCCTGAGAGAATCAAGATTCAATGTTGGACCATAATTCAAAAGCTGATGTAGCATCAACAACATAAGGAATCACCGAATTATAAATTCTTGAGTTGATGAGCAGAATAATGGTGGAATCTTCATCATTCCAAGTTATGCACGCTGGATTAACAATATCATTGTTTTGATTATGCATATTAGTGTATTCTTCTGGACATTCTGTAGAATCATATAGCCAGTAATACGAAATTTGTTGAATAAAACAAGAATAAGAGATTTCCAAGTAAGGTAGTTATCTTCTTTCAGTTTAAAAGGAATAATGTTGAGAAGTTGATTGAAAGGAATTTGATAGAATGATCGTTGAGTATCCATGATTGAAAAAAAAGTTTAAAATAGATCTTAGAAAGTAGTACCTCGAATGAAAACTTAAACAAAGAGAATAAAAAATATGAGCTGATATGAAAGAAATAAAGATAAAGAAATCATATCTACGAGATAGATGTAGATTCCATTAAAGGAAAAACATGCTAGGATCGAGAGCTTCTGCTCTGATACCAAGATAGAACTTGGTTCAGATGTAAAAATGAAAATGATTTGATTCTTACAGAGAAATGCAGACCTGAGGAGTGATTCTATACACACTTTCAGACAGAGGATCTAAGCTAACCACTCACAATAGGACACATGTAAATTAACAATTAACAAACTGTTTACAAACTTAATAAAAGCAGAATAAGTGTAAACAAGGTGTAAGTAAACATGCTAATCACTAATACGACATAGCCGTAAAAAAACTTGCAAAAAAATTTGAGACTACAAAGTAACTTACGGCTAGGTTGAGGATATATATTCCCAACCATAAATATTTCTACGACTAGGTGTTTTGTGACGAAAAATTAGATTTTGAAAATCCAGTTACGACTAGAAGTTCATCATTTTCGTAAAAGTGTTTACGACTAGGAAAATCAACTACGACCTAACCGTAGACTGCTCTTAAACTACAGACCGTGTGATAATTTTAACGAATCTTACCTATTTCAATGATCGGAAATAAGAAAAATTAGTTGGTTTGTTGATTCTTACCTACGGTAAACCATGCATGGATGCTAAACTGTTTGTTGAGGTGTTTGAAATTCTTAATTGATTTGTTCTTCGTTTTGTTATTGTAATTCGATTTTTTATTAATTAATCGTAAAGAGATTTTAATTTTGGTTTTAATCTTATTTTATTTTGGTTTAGGTTTAGGTTTAGGTTTAGGTTTACAGTGGAAGGATAATATGATAATATAGTTCATTCAAGGATAACTTAGAAATTTACTATATACAGGAACACTTTATATCCCTCTGTCTTGACATTTTTATTTTAGAAGAACCCCTCTAAAATTTGAGGAACCCTTAAAATAGGTATTTATGTAGTAATCCCAACCTCTAGTTCAGAACCTAGTTTCAACCAAACTGTCGGTAGGAAAAAAAATCATGTAGCAATGACTAAATTTAAACTTTCCGATTGTTCTATGTACTTATCCATCTAGCTTTAACCATCCATCATACTTAACTTAACATCTCATTCCCCCGCGCACTGCATGTGATGCCCAGTGCCCACAACTCAGCGAATGTGAATATCCGCCGTATGTAGCATCTCTTTTTCTTTTTTAAAATGACAAGTAGCATCTCATTCCTGCGCGCATTCGGTATTAGATTGTGTGGTTTAAAAATTAAACTCCAAAGTCCAAAGTGTCTATAAAGAAGCAAATAGGCATGTGGGTGCTAGTCACTAGAAGAATTTTCTGTATCGTATGGATGAGAATATGAGTTCTCTTCTATTGGGTAAATATGCATGGATTAACATATGAACAAAATCAGGGTGATAAGTGCTGATGTAACAGCTACTGCTAAATATCGTCAACTATAACAATTATTATCAAATATCAATTATCTACTAAAACCTGCATAGGTGGAAATGGTGAATTGTTTGAGGAGAATAAATCAAGAGATCTCAATACCACATAGATTGATACCAAAGTGTTATTTGTTTGAAAAATTATCGTTCATCTCTTTTTCCAAAAAATACAAAATCAAAATTCTAGGACAAATAATTTTATGATCATCGTTTAAATTATCAAAAATATTTAATTCTTGCTTTAATGGCACTAAAATGATTTTCTATTTAACCGCATTAAAAAAATATTGATCTTAAAGGCAAGTAGTCAACAGCGACAACCAGAAAGGTCGAAATTACTCTATGAATATTCTAAATAATGGGACTCTTAAAAGAGCAAAAGCTTTAGGGTATCTTCACCGGCAGCCATATAAAAATTAAAGTACATGAGGGCAAGAACGTGATCGAAAGTTAGCAACCAAATTAAGGCCATGAACAGAGGAATAAAGATAAAAAAAATTCATAAAGTGGAAAATGATAGTCACCACCCGATTCGGATACATTGAAATGTCCGGTGTCCCCATCAAATCCTTTTCCCTTCTCAAAATGACTTGCTATATTACCGCTTAATCGAAATTGCCTCCCTTTGTACTCGTCGATTAAGACTCGTGTCATGTGATCGGCCGGTGACAAAAGCATAAAACCTGACATGGATGATTCTATTTCTTTTATTTTTTATTTTTTATTGTAAGATCTTTTAAAATATTTCTAATAATGGATATAAAAAATTATATGCGGAAGTTCTATTAAGATATTTATTTAAAAGGTTTACACATATAGTGAATATAGGGTCCTATAGTTAATAAATTATCTCCAATCATATAAAGATTTAATCTTAAAATATCTTGTGTGATAAAGTCTTAACCGTTTAATTTTATTTTAAATAATTATTAAAAAAATAATAATGAAAAATATGATATAGAGGTCATTCCAGAGGTCTAGTTAAGCCTTCTTTAAAACTTTTATATCTAGTACGTCATCCATTTTACTTTGTAGGATCTACTATTGGAGATGAATTTATCTTAAACGAATCTAAAATTCTATATGTCATGAAAAATAAATTTTACATCTTCTATTAGAAATACTTTTATTAAGCAGTAAGTCAGTAACAGAGGTTACATGGGTTAGAAACGGGATAAACCCAAGTTCTACATGACCGAAAAAGAAGCCTATTCAGCACATATCATGTTTTCAGATGACAAAGAACCAATGCAAAAGATCTAGCTTCCTTAGCAAATCTTGTCTACGAAAAGTCCAATTTTTTTAATATGGAACCCGTTTCTATATTTGGATATGGATTCCCTCTCATATAATGACATGTCATCATTCATTTATCCTTTATATTTAGAAACAATTTAAATCTGACACATTAAAAAAAAATATTATATAAAAGGGGACAATTATATAAGAGGTGATTCATACTATGGCTCCATACTAGCAGGTCCTAAAGAAATTAGATAAAATTTGGGAATTTTATTAAAATGCCCCCATTTGAAATACATTAGAGTAATTTGCTCCCGTTTTTTCGACTTTGTTAAAGTATTCCCACATTAATTTTTTTTGTTTTATTTTTTATTTTATTTTAAACGGTTAACAGCTCATTAGTGTAAGATGTCAGTTATCTCATACTACCTCCGTTTCAGCAAAAACGTTATTATCATTTTTAAATTTTTACCTATTTTTAGCTTAAAATGAAAAAAATGATAATAACTCTTTTGCTGAAACAGAAGGAGTAAAAAAAAAATCCTTAATAACCCTCGGCAGTTAGAGTTAGCAACTAAAAAATATAACTACTCAGTAAAAAAGGTCAATGTCTACTGATTAGTTGGATCCAATTAGAACAAAACCAATCTCTATTAATCAATGAGATTCAATTAGAACAAGACCAATCTCTATTGCTCAATGAGAATAATGGTAGAAATGAGGCAATATCATAATAGTAGCATGAGAAAACTTGAGATTGATAACAATTTTGGTCATCATAAGAACCCAAATTTCAAAATACCATTGAAAATTCAACAAAATACTCCAACTCTATAAAAAACTTCAATCTTTCCAAATTATTAAATTCAATTAAAACACACACAGTCAAATTCTGTCATGAACCATATTGAAACCCATGACAAACCTAATTAAAACCCAATTGAACCCTAAAGGAAACCTAAAATCCTAATTGAATTTTAATTGAAACCATATTGTTATCAGTTCGATCAAAATTTATTTTTATACTGTTGATGTTTTTGATATCCTTAATAGTCTTAATTTGTTTTGGTGCAATTGATTTCTGCAACAAAAAAATCATCCAAACCCATATCCAGTCAACAAATCAAGGATATGAAAGAAAAAAAAGACTCAAAAACTAATAAAAGAGAGAATAAAAGAACAAACTAGCTTTTTAGAAAATAAACATTTGAAAAAGATGGTGGTGAAACATGAGATGGTGGTGGTGAAATAGGAGGTGGTGGTGGTGAGGGAGCCTAAACAGGAGGTGGTCTTTGGAAGATGATGGTGACTGGTGAACAGAAGGTGTGTCTTCTTTGTTTGTTTTTTTTGACTTTTTTCTCTACAGGGATATATTAGGGCTTTTGAAATGGGTTAGTTAAGTAATTACGCCAAAAATCTCATTTCTTCTAATGCGATATTGACAAAGTTCTTGCGAGACTGACGGAAATAATTACATTAGGGGCATTTTAAAAAGTTGAAAAACGGGGATATGTAGATTGGTCTAGTGCTACTTCAAATTGGGGTGTTTTTTAAGACGAAAATGATACGCTTCTCCCTAATTTCCTCCCTATGATGTATTTGTATATGTGGCAAGTTAATTTGGATAAAATTTATATTTTTCTCTCTCACGTATGTTGTTGTTTTTACTTCTTTTTTTTCCTTTTCCTAAGTGTTATCTTCATCTCTGATGGTGAATGATGATTATATTGATGGGAATCGATTTTTAACCAGAAGTATAAAATTCTTCACTTTATCAGATAGTCTCACCTCCATTACCACTACTAGTTTATAATCACCTCGGCCAAAATTATATTTTACAGGCTTACTAGTAATACAACTAACACAAATTGTAACATCAAATCAAACTATTGATCAAATTGCACATGACCCATTGTTTAAAAAGTAATATTGTTATGAACTAATGAACCAAAATATGATCTTAAACCTATTCCAGATCTTGATTTTAAATTTGTATCATGTGATGAATTTGCATCATACTTATTGTCTTGTTACCTTGTTTAATTAAATCTCAAAGCCCTAACGATTTTCTCTGATCATATCAATGAAGTAGACTTGGAAAAATTATGTTTTCCAATGGATTAATCTACTATTTAGGTGATTAGATCTACTTTTTTTTCAAGATGAATGAAATAGATATTGGAAGGTTACCTTTTCCAAATATCAGATAATTAAAAGTCCTCACATTTAAATCAAGATCCTGATTTCAGTTAATAAGATTTTAAAATTCTTCCCTTGTTGTTTGGGAATTAACCAACAGTCATATAAAGAAAAACCCAACACAAACTGAGAAAGAAGAAAATAAGTTGAGAAAAAAAAGAAAGGAAACATAAAAAAAAAAATTGGTCAAGATTTGCTTTTTTACATATGACGTGTTTTTTTTATTTCAATTATTTTGATGCCACATAGAAAAACACCTCATCAGGGAGGAAAGTCGGGATGAGAGGGGGGCGGGGGGAATAGCAGGGCCGTTTTTAAAATTCATATAAAATTTATAGACTTAAACTTGAAACAAACATTAAGGAAAGGGTTGAACTACGAATGACACGACATACATTAGCTTTAGCTCTCCAAAGGATTGAAAGATGATAGAGTTTCTCTTCCATTTATGGTTGACACCAAATCTTTATAATCACTTTACAAGCAGAAATAAGTAATATTTCTTTCTTTAGAGTTTAGTCCACAACAACGCAGCTTGAAGAGCTTTAGACTCCGCATCTAATGGGAAGGATGTCCAACCTGAACATACTCTGACATTTTTTCTTGCACATGTATTGTGATGAATAAGATTGCAAAACCCATAGTGTTGAGCTTTTTAAAACCATTAGTGATCAAAACAAAATTATTGAGTCATGAGATGTTGAGATTTTTGAAACTATTTTTCCTTTAAAAACCTTACTTTCATCAGTCTTAATAGAACTCCTCATACGTTTAATTTATAGTTCACCATCTAAAGGCAAAGCCTGACTAGTCAAGAATTACCGCTAAAATTACCTTGATTAAGGTGTTAACACCGTGACAGATGTCATTCATAAATTAAAGATATACCAGATAGATGTAAACACATCTTCCCTAAATGATTAATTATATAATAATAAATTATATGGATTAACCAGAGGGTTTTGATGTAAAATTAAGGTTGTGAAAACAAAGTATGCAAATTGATTAAACTTTGCGTGGCTTGAAACAGACAACAAAAGAATGACAAATTTTTTTGATGATTACTCTCAGTGGTTTTAAGATCAATGAATCCTATAAATGTGTTTACACTGAACTTGTAGATAATGTATGTGTGGTTGTATACCTGTATGCTAAAGATATGTTTATACTAGGTACATAAATAAAATTAATACCACTAAGAGCATGCTAATTGAGAACTTTTGACATGAAAGACTTAAGCCCCGTTGATGTGATCTTGGAGATGAAAATTAGAAGAAATTCGAACGACCATAGTCCTAGTCAAACTCATTACGTTGAATCTATGCTTAATAATATATAATCAGTTTGATGCTAAACTTGATTGTATTTCATATGAATTGACTTTTAATATTATTAGGAAGAATAAGGGTGAGGGAGTCTCACAACTTAAATATTCGTGTTGTTATAAGAAGTATAATGTATTTGATTAACAATATTAGATCAAATATTGTGTACAATGGAGCAGGTATACCTGCAATCCTTGTCGGGATCATTGGGATGTTTTTATTATATTTTTGCGACATATAAAGTACACTTTAACCTTTTTATTGACTTATAAAAGGTATCCTACCGTTGTTGATGAATATTGTGATACAACTTGATAGCAGAATCCTTTGGAGTTCAAGTCTATGAGTACGTAGGTATGTGTTCTGTTGGAACAATTGCTGAAATTCGCCTGTAAAACAATGACGAAAACACCAAACAAATAATGTTATGACTGAGTCACGATCAGGTCGCTCTCTTTAAGAAATTTCACAGCTCTTCCCATGATGCAGCAGATAATATAGAAAAGAAAGAAAATAGATGTTTTGTTCAGACTTCAAAATATTCCTAGGAATACCGACTATGAACAATGATAATTATTTAGACTTCGGTTTCTCAACTATAAATAATAATCAATTAAAATTGAAAAAGTTTAAAATATATTTTTATTAGTCAAATTCAACTGTTTAGAACAATAACTTGAGGTCTCTTAAATAGACTTTGGGAAAAACCCTAACTTGTGCAATAAGAAAGGACGGAAAAAACCAAAACCGACTCAAATCCTAATTTGCTATTTTTGGCAAATTTTGGTCAACCTAAAATAATGAAAGTATTACTAAAATAAAAATATATGCCACAAACAGTGACCCAAACGGACTCCTAACGAAGAATTTATTAATAAAACAAAAACTTTCCTAAAATAATAAAAACGGTTGTTTGAGCCCAAAACGATGGAATTTAGCTAAAATCTGAAGACCATGCGACGTAGTCGCATGTCTTGATCTTTTGCCCGTGTCCCATCAAAATGGACCTCTCTTAAGCTAAATTACGACACTCGGGTCTTTAGCCTCCAAATAGGCTATAGCTTGCTCATCTGCATCATCCCAAGATTGTGTAAGCAGTTCTTCGATGTCGCACCGTCCCCAGGGTAAAATAACCAAGTAAAATCTCTTTCACATTCACTCTTGCACTATAAGACTATGTGATACTTCTACACTTCTATTTTTGCTCAGAATGACCAAGTAGAAAACAATGGATGATCATAATTTGTTTTATTTCTCAAAAAATTCTTCTTCCTTAAAACTCAAAACATAAAGAAAAACTCTTATTCTGTTTTCCAACCAAAATTTGATTTTTGTACTCAAGAATTTCAATAGTTAATGATAATTTATTATCACTTAATTAACACAATTAACTTCCATTAAATAAAAACGGTCAAGAGATTAATAACAAAAATAATTCCTTTACGAGTATTGAAAATAATTTTAAAGAGAATAATAAATAGAAATCAATTTTTTTTAAAAAATATATATTTTCAACAATCCTCCACTTATATTTTTAAAACATCGAGCAAGAATACATAGAGTGTGCATATAGAGCATTGAGTACCCCCTATATACTACTGCAAAGTCTAAAGCCAACACATTGTGCCCTTGTGCTTGTATCCCAGTTTAATGAATTATTTAGAAAACTGCCTATATTTTCATCGGAAGCGACCACACTTTCATATTCATACAAGTGAGTGTATCAAGAGTACTCATGTAGATAAGTACCCCATTTTATAAGGAAACATAAACATCATTAAGAGTTTTTTAAAAAACTTAACTTTATCTCGCTTTAGGGTATCATATCGTGAGATGAATTCTCAAAAACATGATTTTGTATCTACATATTATCCGTGAATTAGTGTCATTTAAACTTAAATTTTGGGATCTCCATTCGTAGGTAGGGATTACCTTTTGAACATAATTCTGGATCTTGAGTTGTAGGTTGGGTGTCCATTACAAACAACTATGTCCATATCATTTGCGAATAGTTATTCTCTTTGAACCTATTTTTATGTGGGTGCCCATCACAAATGATTCAATTCTCAATGGGTATCAAACTCATCCGATAAGATGTGTTCACACCTTCTTATTAATCCTTTCACAAAGGATCAACGAAAACTCTTTTCGGACCATATATAATCCATTTTCATAGCATCAACAATGCCTTTCTATCACCATATATGTCGACTCTTATTATTGTAATTAACGGTTACCAACTCTTGAAATAATTGTGGTACTATCACATTAGATCAATATGTATGGTTTTCCTCTATCTAGTAGAGGACTAAATCGATAATCTCCTTGGAGGATTCACCTAAAAGGATATCCCAATCAACATCGCAGTATCCTTGAAGGATTGCATTAAACTTTAGATAGTGTATTTCTAGGTTCAAGGTTTATTTCAAACACCTCATAACCTTCTCAATGGTTTACAATTTTTCCATATTAGGATTATTAGTAAATCTGCATATGAAACCCCCTCATTATGGAAGCAATATACATATAGTCGATCATGTAGCAAAGAACGATGCCATGATACCATACTCATTTTTGTATAGTGCAATCACACACAATTACAACCACTATGACACTAGAATTAAATGAGTGAAAACTAGGTTATAAGCAGACTATATTTCAATTTTGTAAAAATATCTTTTCAATATAATGAAATAAAAAAAAAAAAATACAATTCAGTTTAAAAATTTACATCATCTTCACCCTAGTCTTTCATGTCAAAAAATAAACCAAGCATGTTTTTCAGTTTCATTAACATCATATGAGTTAGAATACAGATTCAACAAATCACTTGTGCATATACAACAAACAGTTTTATGTGATTGCCGCTTTCATAATTTTTGAAACCATTTGAGCTAATCAAGTAAACAAGTTTCTCATGCCATTGCTTCAGAGTATTTTTCAAAATATATGATGACTAATCAAACATATATGCATTTCGTTCTTGTGGGACTATAAAGTTTTTCATGTTTGGTCTACATAGATTCACCATTTAACTCACACATTCAAGTGTATTTTTCTACATATGATATATAATAAATCATGCATCATAGAAATAATATTAGCAAATAAGAATTTAAATCTAGTGACATAAAAGCAAGTATTAAAATTAAGCATCCTTACTCTTTGTTCGTCGAACCAAAACATTTGGCTATTAAAGCATTTTTCCAACATCAAGATAAACGAAAACTAGATTTTTTTCTCATATCAAGATAAACGAAAACTAGATTTTTTCTCATTTCAGAAATATGAACATCTTTAACAAGATAATTCCACTCGAAGTAAACTTTGGGACTGTACCAGTACCGAGAATCTTAGAGGTGTGATTCTTCCTTAACACCACTTTCTTTTTAATTTTTCAATGCAACTTTTGAACAATAACCTATCAAAACAAACATGGTGTAAAACACCAATATATACACACCTCTCAACGTATCCACGAATCACATTAACTTAACTTGAAAAGCACTGTTAATAGCACTTGGTATCCTTGCAATACTGATCATAAAACTTGGTTTAATACAAGCATAAAAAATAACTTCATAACTAAAATTATGTTTAATTCTCGGTGAAAGTTGGTATTGATATTTGTTTTGACTATGTTTCTTAATCTTTCGGTTTTGGTTTGATTTCAAATTCTATCTCATAAGTTTCAAAATTATTTGAGTCACATTTTTATTGTCATAAACAATAAGTACGTATACATTTTTAATATTTTGTTTTCATACACATTATTCTAGAATTGAACAAACACTTTTTCAATCTAGAATGTCGTTCATTAATCACCACAACAACTACATATAATTCATCAAACATACCTTTTTTTTGAGAGCTCAGTAGATCATATACAATTGTCCACTCCTTCCATAGCAGCAAACAAATCAGCAAATCGCTCCTCCACACATCGGTTGATTTCCGGCAATTCACCATTTTTATTTTTCCACGAAAATAAAAACATGCTCAAGAAAGTGAAATGATCACCTGCCACAATCATTTACATGTAAATATTTATAACCCAAAATAAGTAAGCTATACACTTATATAGTGGCTTGAAAATCAATTAAAATTTAGTACTCCAAGTTGCTCTTAAGTATCAAACAAGATATAAATTTCTATAGTTTTAACGTCATATATTTATAACTTTCTACTAAGCATATTATCAAACATATGTGGTGTACTAGTTTGATCGCTAGCAATGATCTTATTTTTTATTACTAAATAAGAATATGAATTAAATACTAGAATCAAAACATATTATCTTTATGTAATATTATTATTTATCTAATCTCTAATCTCAAGATCATATCTCATATTTTGGACAGACATGCACAACAAATTTGAAATTATCATATCTCTCAAATCATAATTCCAAATAAAGAATTTCAAATGGGTTTTTAAGATAAGATCATGATCTATAAGTTTTATGTTACACACGAATTTAAAAGATCTATGCACAGTTCAGAATAAACGATTTTATACAAAACTAAATTTATGTTCGTTAGTATTTTTCAGCTACGTTATACAGTTTTGTAAAATACCTTAAATATACTTTTCGGACTCCAACAATTCTAACGTAGAAAATCTTCATGATGTCTAATATCTCCAGTAAAAATATCTTGGTGAAATTTATTTTAATTTAGGAGATACACAGAAAAATCTATAGCATGTTACAACTCTGGTTTATTAAGATCAGGTATCAAAATTCAATTTTAGTTATCAAGTAACCTAAAATTCCAAGCATCATGTTAATCGTTAAAGAAAATAATACCGTTAATCATTTAATAAAATGAAATAAACAATGATACTTATCGCGTTTCAGCAATAGTTTCTCTTTTGATTTCATGACAAAAGAAATCGTCTTAAAATCGCTGGAACAATTACTGAAATTCCCTTGTAAAAAATCACGAAAACACCAAACAAATAATGGTATATCTGAGTCACAACCAGGTCGTTCTCTATAATACATTTCGCGTCTCTTCCCAAGATTGTGCAAGTAGTTCTTCGATGTCGCATTGTCCCCAAGATAAAACAACCGAGTAAAATCTCTTTCACAATTACTCTTGCACTATGAGCATATGTGATACTTCTGCACTTTTATTCTTGCTCATAATCACATTTATTTATTTTTCTCAAAAAATTCTTTTTATTTAAAACTCAAAACATAAAAAAAACTCTCATTTTGTTTTCCAACTAAAATTTAATTTTTATACTCAAGATTTTCAATAGTTAATGATAATTTATTATCGTATAATTAACACCATTAACTTCCACTAAACAAAAACGGTTAAGAGATTAATAGCAAAAATAAATTTCTTTATGAGTATTAAAAATAATTTTAAAGTGAGTAATAAATGGAAACCAATTTGTTTTAAAACATATATTTCCAACATGTTCTCTCTACGAGGTGTGTCTATTTTTGAAAATTTTCTACAAATACATATAACTTGATCCACTTTGAAGTTAGAGTTTATTATTTTATATAAAGGAGGAGAGAAAGCCAAATAGCTAATGCGGAACATTTCTTAATATGAAACTGTGTCAACGTATTTTCTATTGGATATTTTCAAGATTGTTTGCCGCTACGACGGGAGGGTGAATCCCCCCCCACAAATTTTTTTCTTATATTTTTTTTTTTTTGAAAACCTAATTAGTTTCCATTCAAAATTGAACAAATGCGTCCCTTCCCATAAGCCACCATTGATGTCTCTTAGAAGTGTCTGTTGGAGATGAAGAACCATCTCCAGTAGACATGAATCCCCTATAAATAGCGAAGATGTTATCTTATTCAACACATCAAATATATCTGTTTTCTTCTTCTTCCAAGCATCATCAGAATCTTAAATACAATATGTTATTGATCGGGTCAAGGAAGTAAAATCCTTGAATTTGATTATGGTGTTAGGGATTCATTGAATCCTGAAGGAATAATTCATAGACCTATTGTAGTCGCCAATTAATCTGGAAAATATCAAATTATTGTCTAAAAGAATCGAAAGATTCTTAAAATCAGGGGTACACCATTCTTTGTTATGTTTTTCATTCTCCGTTCTTAACCCAAGTTTCCAACATTTTTCTCGTTTATTAATTAGATAAAGGAATTAAGTTGGTGTCAAAGTTTCAAATTCTAATAATGGTTATCAAATCCTATCTTGCCATTTTATTTGAAGAGACATGTGCATTTAAGTTGTATTCATATTTTTCGTTTGAATTCACATTTTATGGCTACAGATAGATAACTAGCTAAAATGAGCATAACGGTACAGTGGGTTTGCGTCAAATTCCAAAGGAAGTTGTTTTTCCTTTATCAAAACACTTGAAGCCATGTATGTTGAATGCTAGGGAGGTTACATATACTCAAATTGAATAAAATGTATAACTAACTAAAACTACTTATCAATATCAACAATAGTATTACCTTCCCTTTTTTCTACAAATTGTAACCAAAATTTTCTTTGATTTATTTCTAATCTAGATTATGTTCCATTTTATTCATCTTTTTGGTTCTCACGTCTCAGTATTCAGGATAATTGTCTTCGTAAGGTGTGTCACAATACGATCTATCTTTGTGTTCCAGATATACTTCCATCTTCAACTTTTGGTTTTCCTTATTAAGCCAGGGGTCCTAATTGGAGAGCTGAAGACAGGTGCATACCGATTACATGTTTTTTTCAGGATGCCACTTTATACTGCATTCAACACTTGGTTTTTGCACAAAAGACAATGGCTGCCCACTTAGAACATAATCTATTGCTATGCTCAAGTCCCTTCTGGTAACTCGCATATTATTACTTGGGTGTGAGTCACCAAAATGTCCATGGTAAACGAGCTCGAATGGTCTTCGGCCATCCTTTTTGTAGAGTAGAAATTCAGGTGTGCAGACAGCTCTGAATGCTCGTGCAGACAGCTCCGAATGCTCGTGCAACATCTTGTGACTCGTCATAGAGATACGAAAAAGGGTACTTAAATAACTTAGCTTCTTCTTCCATAAACTCAGGACCATCCTGTTGATGCGTAACAACACAATTTGAAGAGATATCAACAACTGCAAACCCCTTCTTCATGTAGTAGTTGGTAAGTTTCATGATGTCTTGTTTCAAGTGTATTACAAATTGGCAGTGGTTACAAATAAACATAACCAGTTGCGCACGATGAGATTCAAAATCGTCCAACTCCCAAGTTTTTTCTGTAAGGGGCTCTACAAGCTGGAAATCAAGAGCTTTAGATCTTAATAAAACCCCTTTAGACTCTGTTCTTTCCTCCCTAATCATTGGTCTTCTAGGTTGCCTGCATTTTTGAATTGTAGAGAAGAAGAGAACACAAAATTTGAATAGACATGATGTAATGGTGAGAAGAATAGAGCTCTTTTCGTGTCTAACATGCACTTGGAATTGTGAGGCACTAAATATTATGTAGATTAAGTCAGAGAGACAATTCTAGCAGTTGCCATGGCTGAAACTGAAGTTTGAATCTATCAAATCAAAACCATTCCTTTTTTTTTAAATGATAAGATTATTCATATTCCTGGACGACATGAAACATAAACAATTATCCACTATGGAAGTCGAGTGCTTATTCCTATTCCTTGATCAACCTCGATAGTTATCAAGCTGTAGATTTCGTAAAAATCAAGTCACTTCAAATATTAGAAATTATTTTTTTCCTTGTCCGTGATAAAAATATTACTCACTAAAAAAATATTACTCACTAAAGACTCAACAAAAGTTATTTAGCAGTACAAATAATTTATTTTGTGGTTTGGTCAAGTTCATAAAATTTGATCTTTGGTTGGAGGAGGTTGTCCCACCTAGCTGCTACAACCATGTATTCCAGTTTAATAAATCATGTGTGTAAATAGGAAATACCTGTCTCAGATGTTATTATCATTATGACATAGTAATGGACCAATGGTTAAACTTTTGATGATAATACTGATAATGTGAAGTCCAAATTATACTCTCTTTGTGTCAGAAAAAGAGTTATTATCATTTTTTTCATTTTAGATCCAAATAAAAAAATAATAGTAACTTTTTTTCTGGAACGGAAATATCATTTTAGGTGTAAAATCATTCTCAAAGCAAAATCTAAATTATAAAAATTGTTAAATATAAGGTAAATTTTTTACTTCTGTAAATTTTGGTAAAATATTTTTTTGTTATATTATGTCATATGTCCGTAAAAAATAAACAAATAGACATTCAATAAACTTTAAATTGTGAATCCCATACTAACTATTTTCATATAAGAGCTATTTAAATTTAAACAGTCAAAAATCTGGCAACATTAAACGTCTAATATTCGTAGAGAAAGAAAAAATAAAATCATCTAGAATGCAAACTTAATTCAACGCCTAGAGTTTATTTCGGCAAAAGACCAAACAAATTCAATTTACTTTTTTTGTTCCAATTGTTTATGCCCACCTAAACAAAATATCGGTGATCGATGGCTTGAATTGGTTTAGCAGCTAGAAAAACTCATTTTTGGAACTACTTAATGAAAATCTAAAGTAACCAAGCACCTTAGATTTAACGTGCCCAAAATACGACCAAGTTGACGATATTAAAAGATAACGACGTGTTTACCTCCCACTGGATTGGGTTCACGTCTAATTATTAGGGTTTCCAAAGACGAAGAAAAAGGAAACAAAACCTTTAACTGAGCTGAGGGTAGTGCCACGTAATAAACCCTGATTTGGTAAATCACTAGAGATCCGTAACCAACACTTGGGCACCCCGCTTTAGATTTTGTCCAGCTCAGTTTCATCCATGGTCACAGCCCTCTCCACCTAAGAAAATTTTAAATCTTATGTGGCTATCTCATACTCTCTCTCAGACCTCCATTTCCTCCACATCATCAGCATCCCCTCTCTCTCTCTCTCTCTCTCTCTCTCTCTATAATATCTCGTCTCCCCTCTTTGGATTTTTCTTTACTCTTAGATTCACTGTTTTTTTCAACCAACCAGCCTAACCTTTCTCACCTCTCTCTCGATAATTTCCCCTCAGATAAAATTCTTTCTGATCTTTAAGAGAAATTTCCTCCTTTAGGGTTTTGATCTGTTAATTTCCTGATTCTTCTGAAAATTATACTTAATTTATCAATATGAATGGAGCTTCTGAAGGTATAAATTTATTCATTATAGTTTGCTTATAATTTATTTTCGTTGTAGAGAATTCTTTTTTATTTGTGTATATTTTGGAAGATTATGATATTTGGCTTGAAGAGAATTTGTTGTTTTTGTGTAATGATTTAGGTGAGTTTTATTAGTGGTAATGATGTTTTGCTGTTAACTTTTGTGCAGGATAAGGTCGTTCTTGTTGTTGAGCTTTAAGATAATTTTGTTATTTTTCCTACATAGATCTGTTCTGGTTGTGATTAGTGATTAGTCTGACTAGTTTGTGTCTATAATTGAGATATATTTTTTTAGAAGTTTAGGGGTTAAAGGTTGAGGGATTTGAATTTGTAGTTGGTGATATCTTGAAGACATCGGAATGTGCAAGACGTTTACTTGTGTTGTGAAGCATGGTTTTTTATCTAGTACTTTTTACATAATAGGTCTATTTGAGTCTGGTTGATGGGGAGTGTTCCAGTGAGCACTGATGGTGCTACCGGTAAGAAGAGGATAGCGGAGTTGAATAATCATAGGAGGTATGAGCATAAGGAAGTTAGGGATGGAGTTGTGGGTGAAGGACAGGGTCTTTCGGAGGAAGATGAGTCGAGGATTAATGAACTTGCAGAAACTGTTCATAATGAACGTGAAAGGACCACCCAAGGACAGGACACTCTGTTGAAGCTGCAACCACAGCCACCGCTTCCAGGGTCGTCAGTTTGTTGGGAGAGATTTCTCCCACTCAGGTCATTGAAGGTTCTACTGGTGGAAAATGATGACTCGACACGCCAGGTAGTCAGTGCACTGCTTCGCAATTGTAGCTATGAAGGTTTGTAGCCCCTATTCCCTTTGTATGCTATTGAATGATAGAGCTTGTTGCTGACATATTTTCTTTATTGTGAACTCATTATAGATTTGACCTTTGTTACCAAGAGTAGATTCACCTTTCTCCAAGACCAGATATATGATCCCCTTTTTTACTTGTAATCGACTACTTCTTCCTTGTTAAAACAATGAGTACACCTCATAGAATTTCTCTTTTTGCGCCATTTGGCAACATTTATGAGCCAGCTTATTAAACAGGCGAGCCTTTGCATCCGACTATTAAGCCCATAAATATTCAGAAAAAATCATTTATTTTAGCTTGTCGGAACTTACATTAGCCGAAATCAGATAGGCTTAATGGTACAGATATCCGACCGTGACAGATATAATTCGGCTGCTAAGCCAGATGTCGCATCTGAAACTGATTCCTATCACAATCCTTGTAAATATTGCTTTCAGTTTTGGTGTACATACCTCAAAAGCTTATCAAGTATGCAAATAATGCCTTCACTTCATCCATATTTATAAACTTCCGTCGTCACCCCAAATTCCTAGGAATAATTCTTTTACTAAAGGAAATCAGAAAGAAAGGTTGCCAAGATTATCTAGGGGAAACACTCAGGTTTCCACTGGGCATGTACTGTGAAGGCTAAATTGTAATATGACTTTAATGCTTAACTCAATATAAAAATGGAAAAAATATTGGTATTGCCGTTTATTCTGATGAACAAATGATTTAAGGTTTTATTAGGAAAGCACTTTCAGCTGCCCCGATATTTCATTGACTTTCTTTCTGCATTTGTCATCAAATCAGCAGTATCACAAGGGCTCGAAATGTTTTGAGCTGCACTGCTTTTAAACCTTTTCATCTCTCTTGCCACAGTGGGTGTTCAAGTCACATAAAATAAATCTTTTAGTTACAGAGTGCCATCACATAGTGCTGGAATAAACAATTAGAAAGCAGACTTCTTTCTTTCAATCGATAGAAGGATTATAGAGTTTGGAAATTATATCAAGAAATAAAACTACATCATGAACGCAATGATTTTCTTAAGTATGTTATCCTTAAGGTGTCAGATTTATGTTAAAAACTTCTAAAGATACAGCTGTTGGTCTTCGTAATATGACAACATGTTTTAACGGAAAGACAGATCAATGGCTCATTTAGCATGTCAAGGAGTACCTGAGTTTCAAGGCCACAGAGGATTCAACTCCCAAATGCTAATGACTTACCATCTCAAAGGCACTCACTAGAAAGGTTCATAATTTAGTTTGTAGTTATCCTATAGCTATTCATCATCCTGATTTATTCTTGGATGACTTTGATATGAACGAAATCGCCATATAGAGGTTTAGTCATTGGTGGTTATTGGTGTGAGGATCTTTAAAGTGATCCTTTCCGTTGCAAGAAAGCATCAGTTTACAACCAATGAGATGTAATTGCTCCAATATTGGAAAAGGATCCTTCTTTATATGATATTTTGTTACCGTTCTTTGTACTGCTTTATTGTGATATGCATTGATTTCTTTTCTACGAAACCTATGTCTAGCGACTCCTTGCCTAAAAAATGTCAACTGGTCTTTGCAGTTACTGCTGTTGCAAATGGTGTGCAGGCGTGGATAATTCTACAAGACTTGACGAATCACATTGATATCGTCCTAACTGAGGTGGTCATGCCTAGTCTGTCAGGCATTGGTCTTTTAGGCAAGATAATGAGCCACAAAACCTGCAAAAACGTTCCCGTTATTAGTAAGTACATTTCTTAAACCCTGCTTCTCTAAATCATGTACATTGCACAAGTAAAGGCTTTTCACAATTGTTGTGATGCATTAATTGCTCCACCTGATGAGTTTTTTCTGCAGTGATGTCATCCCATGATTCTATGGGTATTGTCTTTAAGTGTCTGTCGAAGGGCGCAGTTGACTTTCTAGTGAAGCCTATTCGAAAGAATGAGCTTAAAAATCTCTGGCAGCATGTTTGGAGAAGATGCCACAGCGTGAGTTGCTATATCATTTGCACTTGAGATATGAGATTCTATGTCATTATTGCAGAGATAGGCCTTGGGCCAACACTGCTATAGGCAGAAGAATGGCCATGCTTGGCTATACTATTCCTTCAGACGAACTAGTACATTTGGTTTCACTCGTAAGACTAATGTCACATTTTAGGACCAGTTCTTAATCAATGAGACATCAAGTTTCTATATCAATTTCATGTTTGTTATTCTTTTGAGGCAGTTAAGCATATTTTCAGCTTCCCTTGAATAGTTTATTGATTTTGAGACTAGAACTGCTATTGGTTTCATCTTGTTAACTTCGATTAACTTACCATTATTGCAGTCTAGTGGTAGTGGAAGTGAAAGTGGTATACAGGCTCAAAAATCTCCTAAATCAAAGAGTATGGAAGGATCTGACAACAATAATGGCAGCAATGATGAAGATGACAACAGGAGCATCGGATTAGGTGTCAGGGATGGTAGTGACAATGGAAGTGGTACTCAGGTATGAGAGTATGAACCACTTATTGTTGATAATAACTACTATCTTTAACTTTTGATTCTTCCTTTTAACTTTTTGGGATATTGTATCACTTTTGACTCTATAACTTGTTAAGAAGCTTCAACATCTTTCTTTCTTAGAATAATATTAGCTATCTACTGTTCGTGTTATGCATACTGAAAATTGTTTGCGTTCGTATTATCCATACTGGAACCATTGAGTAACTTTTGGGTTAATTACAACGAAAATGCTAGCCTTACGACGGAAAATCCCGACTAAAACAAGTGGCTGGGCCCCACTTTTGCCCATTGCCTATCCCCAATGCTAGAGGGAAGCCCAGACACCGTCGGATCCCCTCTCGGGATATTTGGCGGTAGGTGTAGCATTGCTCTAATTACAAATTGTGTGCAAACAGTTACCACACACTTGCACACAAAAAGGTGACACTGAAACTTGCTCGAAACATGAATCTGTATCAGATCAGAGAATGTGAATTCTGCAATTTACATCTAGTTGCTCTCTTAACTTTCCAGAGCTCTTGGACGAAACGAGCAGTCGAAGTTGATAGCCCCCAACCAATGTCACCATGGAAACAATCATCTGATCCACCAGATAGCACATGTGCCCAGGCTATCCTCCCAAAACCTGAAGGGTCGGATGAGGAGTTAGCAGACATGGAGTACCCAGAACAGGATGATGAATCTCAAGGTATACTTTGAAAACTATTGTGCCTATTATTTTCATATTAATTTTTGTTGAAGCTTTTAATTGATCTCTTCTTGTGCCTGCTTTAAATATTACTTTGTAGAAACTGTTCCAATGGGAAAGGACTTGCAAATTGGAGTTCTAGGAAGTCCAAACTTGCAACATGAAGATTCAAGGGATGAGGTCCATACCAAGCTACCTATCAGAAATCAGGATAAGATCCCTGAAGAAGACCTTCACAAAAACACTCTGAAATTAGATAAAGGAGCTTTTGATCTAAACATACAAAAGCCATTATGTGAACTGAGGACCCAGGCTGTTGTGGATAATACTGGTCTAATCAGCAGTTCTAATAATCTCCCAGTCAAAAATGGTCTCTCCGAGGCTCCACGTGGTCTCTGCAGGATGTCAGAAACCAAAGATAAGGCGACTTCCAATAATAATGAATTACCATCTGTTGAGCTGAGTTTGAAGTGGTTGAGAGGAATTGGAGATGCTAAGAATGCTACTCACGACGAACGCAATGTTTTGAGACGTTCAGATCTTTCAGCCTTCTCAAGGTATACAGGATAATGACTACCCCAAATTCTGATTTTAAATGTAACTCGAAGTAGACTAATGCTTGATGCACAGCCTTTCCTGACAACCTGAAGGCCCCCAGCTGACATGTTCATTCTGTGTTAGCTGTCATGTGGTCAGGGATTAGATAAATAAAAATTACCCATCGCCACCTCCTGCCAGGTGACATGGCTTGTAAACGTCAGCTGCTGCCACACGCAAGTGTGGTTACAGAAGGAGGTAAATCTGGCATTACTCTTTCATGTATGGGACACTTTCAGAACTTAGTTTTGTTATTGTGCAGGTACAACACAGTTTCCACCGCCAACCAGACCCCAACTGGAAATGTGGGGAGTTGTTCACCACTTGATAATAGTTCTGATGCTATGAAGGTAGAATCAATGCACAATCAGCAGTCAAACGGGAGTAGCAACAACAACGATATGGGCTCCACCACTAAAAACATACTTGTAAAGCCAGCAGCTGTCAATGATAAATCAGCAGCCACGTCAACAGCTAGATGCCTACACACCTCTGCTTTTCAAGCTGTTCAGAATGGTCAGACATGTCCACCTCCGCAAGCCAATTCCCAAAAGCCTGATAAGGGTGTAGTCACCACCACAGTGGTGGGACAACCAAGAGGTGAACATCAGCAGGTCCAAGTTCAGCACCACCATCACCACTATCACCACCATCACCATCATGTACATGACAAGCAAAAGCAGCAACCGCCGCCAGAAAAGGATGATTTATCATTGAACATCGCAACTACTGTTGTGCAATGTGGGTCTTCAAATATGTATGGACCTGTTGAAGGTAATGGTGGGGATTACAGCATAAATGGGAGTAACTCAGGTAGTAACCATGGGAGCAACAAAGTCGTGAACATCAGTGGTGGGGGGAACATAGAAAGTGATAATGGGAAAAGTGAAGCAGCTGGAGTTAGTGGGAGCGGCAGTGGAAGTGGAAGTGGAAGTGGAAGTGGAATGGAGCAAAACCGGTTCGCACAGAGAGAAGCTGCCTTGAACAAATTTCGCCTGAAAAGAAAAGAGAGGTGCTTCGAAAAGAAGGTATGCAGCCTTTCCTTCCTTAGTAGTTAGTACATCGTCTTCAATACACTCTTTGAAGCCAATGATTCTTGACAGACCCTCATGTAACATAAAATAGAACTGGGGATCAAAACCAAATACTCAACCTGATTGCTTATTCTACATCTTGGTTGCTTTTGTCTGCTTCTGCTATATGATGTTCCCTTTAATGAAATATTGTGGAATATTTGACATGGAACATCATTTTTTCTTTCGCCAGGTTCGATATCAAAGCAGAAAGAGGTTGGCAGAGCAGCGACCTCGAGTTCGTGGCCAATTTGTGAGACATGTAGTGTACAAGCACCCAAGTCAAGAGGAAAACAGCTAACAGTACACTTGTTTTTGTACCAGTTGTGGGTTTGTGTACATGAGATTTAGCACTATCTGTGAATGTAGCCGAAAGCTTCTAGGTTTTTCCTTTTAAATTGTGGGGGTTCTGAAGATGTGACCTTACTGATTAAGTTAAGATTATTATTATCTAGAGAAAAAAAGACCAAATACCTTGATGTTGTAAGACCTCTTAAATTATTAACTATTTGGTGTTTGTATTTTCATTTGTGTGTATTGTACTTGTAAGACTACTACTATTATATGGGGGATGGTTAACTCTTCAAAGGGTGTAAACCATCTCTCCTTCCTCATTGTCTTATTAATAAACCTTACGAATTTGAGGGCGACCCAAAATTAATTAGGGCGAGTTTTTTAACCCAGTCCTATGGATGTGGCTAAGGGGTGACCTAAGGTATGTAAAAATACTAAAATACCCTTTTACTTATCAGATAATTACCATAAAACCTTTCACTAATAAAAGTTTAAAACCCTAAACCTAAAAACTTAGATGTCATAATCGGTAGTTTCGTGTTTGTATTTAACTACCGATTATGGTACTGTTCTTCATTGTTCATGAACATAATGCACAATCGGTAGTTATGTTTAGTCATAAACTACCGATTATATTCCTGGAGCAAAATTTTGGCTTAATCGGTAGTTTCGTTTGGGGTTAAACTTCCGATTGTGTATGTTAGTGTTCCTCAAAAAACATCGATCACAATTGGTAGTTATGTTTACATCTAAACTACCAATTGTATTCCTGTCTCCAAATTTACACATAATCGGAAGTTAATCTTTTTATGTGACTACCGATTGTAGTGTGTCCATATGCATAATCGGTAGTTGTGTAGAGCCCGAGCTACCGATTATGCACACAATAGGTAGTTACTTTGTTTTATTTACTACCGATTATGTAGTGATTGAACGGTTTCTTCCTGGAAAGCACGGTAAAAGATGTCGCGGTTCATCTAGTGCTGATGCTCGTCGTCCTCGAAATTAGATTTTGGTTGTTTTGACAAAGAACATCATTTTGAAAGTTGATTTGTAACAAAGCTGTTTACTTTATGGATATGTTTATGATGTTTAACATTACTTGTGTTTAATGTTCTGACATTTGAATGGATTATGCATATTGAATCGAAAAGGCATACATCGCGTAACATTAAAGGAAATGAAATACAATAAATCCTTAGATTACACTTAAACACTTAAGCATATAGGTTGAAATGGTGCAAGGTACTTTCTTCCAAGATGCGATAGCAATCCTCATGCATAAACGTCTTCCCATGGATAGTTGCATATTTGTCGAGAGCCATCACCCACTGAAAAAAACAAATCAATTATAAGTTTGAATGTTTGAAAACTCTTTTTAATGAACGACTTATTAATTGACGCACTTACTCTTGTCACACTAGATTCGGTGGGATGAACTTCTTTTCTCACTTTCATTTCCTGTTTCAAAGCTTCCAATTGTTGAAACAACTTCTCAAACCTTTTCTTAATGACTTTGAACATCCTACGAGTTTGATTTCCGTCTAATCCCACAAAAATCTTAAACATACGCTTCCACCAAGAATCGGATGTCTGATCCACCATCCAATCTTTATTAACGGGTTCGTTATTATGGGTAATGTACGCTCTTTCGAACTCGTGTGTTGTGATCGTAACCCACGATCTAACAATGGCAACATCTTCATCAGTAGTGTATGGAGTTACCATATTTAGTGCTTCAAAGGGTCGGGTGAGAATGAGTTGGAAAATGAAAATGAGAATGAGATTGAGATTGAAAGGGATAGAGGAGATTGAGAATGAAAGAGATAAGTGAGAATGAGAATCACCTTGAAAGGGATACTTTCCTTTAATAGTGTTTAATTACCAACGACTAGTTGTTTTTTTTTTAAAAAGCCGTTGGGTTGGGTAGTACAAGCACAATCGGTAGTTTAAGAAATTCTTAAACTACCGATTGTGCTAGTACAAAATGTTGAATTTATTTTACAAAAATTCGACTTTGGGGCTACTTCCGATAATCGGTAGTTTAAGGAAAAAATTAAACTACCGATTGTGCTAGTACAAAATATTGAAATTTCTTAAAAAAATTCGATTTCCAATTTGGGGATAATTCTGATAATCGGTAGTTTAAGAATTACTTAAACTACCGATTGTGCTTTTACAAAAATGTTGAAATTTTTAAAAAACTTTCGATTTCCAATTTGGGGCTACTTATGATAATCGGTAGTTTAAGAATAACTTAAACTACCGATTGAGCTTGTACAAAATGTTGAAATTTTTTAAAAAAATTCGATTTCCAATTTGGGACTACTTATTAGAATCGGTAGTTTAAGATTTTTTTAAACTACCGATTGTGCTTGTACAAAATGTACACGGAAAATTTCGTACACAGAAAAAGTTGAAAATTTATATCAACTTTTTGAAAATAGTGTGCACGGAACTTAGTGTAAAATTTGAAAATATTATCTACCAATTTTATTTCTTCTCTTCTACCAATTCTTCTACTCTCTTTCCTTCTCCATTTCTTCTCATTCTCCATCAAAAATGGATCCAAAAACTTTTGCATCACAATCAAAGAAGGTAAAGGAAAAGATGGTGATCGAAGAGTCCAAAATAATTCATCTCGATTCGTCAACTGATTCTGACGATAAGACCCTCCATCAGTGTAAAAAATCGGTAGCTGATTCGTCAACTGATTCCCTGAAAAGGTAGGTTACATCGAACTTTCAAGTTCTTAGATAAACGGTGCATAATAGGTAGAAATATGATAGACTTTATCTACCGATTATGGCGCGAGTTCATCATTCTTACAGAACATCATGAATAATCGGTGGATCGACTATAGTTTTATCTACCAATTAAGGCTTGCAATTAGTTTATGGATTTTTATTTACAATAATCTGTAGATATAAAATAGACTTAATTACCGATTATTTATTATGTTTTAGTAAAACATCATAATCGGTAGATATTTTGTGTACCCATACTACTGATTTCATATAATCGGAAGTATATTGAGAACACGACCTACCGATTATGTGTAATCGATTGATTGTGCTTAATTTTGTCTACCGATTATGTTAATGTGTAGTTAGTTAAAAATCTATACTTTGGTTTGTTCATTAAAGTATGTTCTTCAAATTTTGATTAAGGTTTATGGATGAAGATGAAATTTTTTCTCCCCTCAATTATGTTGAACGTGACCTACGGATTACTCGTGAAGAAGTATGTCAATTGATGTTGGATAACCGGGATTATTCACAAATGATGAACGATCCTGATTGTGAATTGAACAATCCTGACAATCCCCTCAACGATGTTGAAGTTACAACTGAGGAAGATGAAGCTGTTGATCAGCCTAAGAAGAACGAGAAGAAGAAAAAGGAAGTAAAAGGTTGTGATACTAGGACCAAGGAGAAGAAGAAGAAGAAGAGAGTAACTAGGAGTGGAAAAATCTAATGAAGTTCTATGTTGTATTTTCTGTTGTTCTTTTCGGATGTTTTTAGTTATTTTAAACAAGTTATCTGAAGAATATTGACAATATTTAGTAAGTGATGTTAAGTAATTTTCTGTTAGAGCATCCATTTAGTAAGTGATGTTAAGTAATTTTCGGTTAGAGCAATTGTTCTGAACTACAACGCACATCTTCTCTTTTGCCTTGTTGAGAAGCCATTCCTTTGCCTCCGCCTTACTTCCAAATGTCTTAATGCGCATATAACAAAACAAATATCATAAGCCTAACCATGTAACATATATTCTGAGAACAAGTTAAGAGTGGGTATGTAGCATACCAAATTATTTGCATAGTGTAGGGAAGTATCAGGACCCTCGTATGAAACAGGATTAACCCATTCAATAATCTACGTAAAATAGCAATGAGTTAGACAATTATAATCGGTAGTTAATTACGTTCACTTCCTACCGATTATGCACAATCGACAGTTAATAATACTCCCGTGCTACCGATTATCTAAAATCGGTAGGTAATATGTATTCCTAAACTACCGATTGTAGCAAGAAATCAAGTCAAGTCCTGTACACATATAATCGGAGGTAATATATATTCCTAAACTACCGATTGTGCTTGTACAAAATGTTGAATTTTTTTAAAAAAATTCGATTTCCAATTTGGGGCTACTTATCATAATCGGTAGTTTAAGAATTTGTTAAACTACCGATTGTTCTTGTACAAAATGTTGAATTTTTTTTTAAAAATTCGATTTCCAATTTGGGGTTACTTCTGATAATCGGTAGTTTAAGAAAAAAATTAAACTACCGATTGTGCTAGTACAAAATGTTGAATTTTTTTTTAAAAAATTGATTTCCAATGTGGGGCTACTTATGATAATCGGTAGTTTAAGAATTACTTAAACTACCGATTGTGCTAGTACAAAATGTTGATTTTTTTTAAAAAAATCGATTTCCAATTTGGGGCTACTTATGATAATCGGTAGTTTAAGAATTACTTAAACTACCGATTGTGCTTGTACAAAATGTTGAAATTTTTAAAAACTTTCGATTTCCGATTTGGGACTACTTATGATAATCGATAGTTTAAGAATTACTTAAACTACCGATTGTGTTTGTACAAAATGTTGAAATTCTTAAAAAATTCGATTTCCAATTTGGGGCTACTTATCATAATCGGTAGTTTAAGAATTACTTAAACTACCGATTATGAGTGTTCAGGAGTTTTGAAAAAATTACGATTTCCAGTTTGGGGCAACTTACATAATCGGTAGTTTGTACAAAATTTAAACTACCGATTGTTAGTGTTCAGGAATTTTGAAAAAATTACGATTTCCAATTTGAGACAACTTACATAATCGGTAGTATTTACAAAATTCAACCTACCGATTGTGGTGGAATCGGTTGATATATTACTCCATTATCTACCGATTACCATACGTCCATGGAATTAAATGCATGCAAAAAATGAATTAGTCGTTGTGAACGACTACAAAACATTGCATTAATATTTTTTTGTATACATTTATGTTCAGAATATATATTCAAAATCAATTATTCACCATCCTAGTTCAAATCAATTACGTTCTTTACTGAGCTTCCAAAAAAACTTCCAAAAAAACGATCGCAACGCTTCATGTTGGACTCGTATTGCTTCAACCACTCCTTACAATGTTAGTTGGGAAGTAATTTGACCACCTAATCAATGGAGGTAATGGACAATCTTCTTTTAAACTTAAACCGATATAATAATTGCCATTAACAAAAGCCATAATGATTCGTCTATCCTTGACCGACTCATCACACACCGTCCTTGTGGGTGTAAATGTGACACTAACTCCTGATGAAGGAGGACAGAAAAAATGTACCACGAAATTCAATACATCCGCTAAAAGATACCCACATATCGGCATTACCATCTAATACCTGGATCCGACCACCCCCAATCCGTTTCGGCATTTTACACGAGTATATAACTCTTTGAACTCTTGTTCTCCGCCAAATTGATCTTTTTTTTTCATCATTTCAATATAAAATTCTTTATCCTCCAATAAATGTGCGGCCATCTTATTTCTTAAATATTTCCATTGGGTGATATTCTCGGTAACCGCCTCACTAAAGTTTCCTATTTGTTTCAAAGCAACGTGGAAACCACAATTACCATCCCCATCGACATAGTCGGTGGAAAAAACATATGGTATAATGAGTAGAGGGAGTTGTTCCAAATACAAGATTTTCTGGATCTTCATGGTTGTGACGACCATTAGCAACTCTAAATATTTTCCATACTTTACCTTTCTTACCTTCGGGCTTATGGAAGATAATCTTAAATGGGCATCCAATATTCTTTAAATTACCTCGGTATATCCTCTCCGTCTTCTCTCGCATTTATAGTTCTTTCCCATATGACTCTTTCTCTCGCCACCTCTCTCACAAATCATTTCAAATCGATCAACTTTCACGCAATTGTTCTGAACTTCAACGCACATCTTCTCTTTTGCCTTGTTGAGAAGCCATTCCTTTGCCTCCGCCTTACTTTCAAATGTCTTAATGCGCATATAACAAAACAAATATCATAAGCCTAACCATGTAACATACATTCTTAGAACAAGTTAAGAGTGGGTAGGTAGCGTACCAAATTATTTGCATAGTGTAAGGAAGTATCAGGACCCTCGTATGAAACAGTATTAACCCATTCAATAATCTACGTAAAATAACAATGAATTAGACAATGATAATCGGTAGTTAATTACGTTCACTTACTACCGATTACCAACAATTGTAGTTAATAATATTCCCGTGCTACCGATTGTGCACAATCGGTAGGTTATATGTATTCATAAACTACCGATTGTAGGAAGAAATTAAGTCAAGTCCTGTACACATATAATCAGAGGTTTAGTGTGTTATACCACTACCGATTATAATACAATCGGTAGGTAAGTATATGACATTAACTACCGATTGTAAAGTCTGCAAAATAATATCTTTGTAGGTTTGGAGAATTTCAGTTTTGGGGCGACTAACACAATCGGTAGATAATAAGTTCTTCTAAACTACCGATTATGCAAACAAATATTAAAAAAAAAAAAATCAATTTGGGGCGACTAACACAATCGGTAGATAATAAGTTCTCCTAAACTACTGTTTATGCAAACAAAAATTCAAAAAAAAAAATCAATTTGAGGATTTTGTATAATCGGTAAATAGTAATCTTCACGAGACTACCGATTGTTCAAATATTTTGGAACAGTTGTATAATCGGTAGTTTATGAAGTACCATAAACTACCGATTATGGTACGTCCATGGCATCAAATGCATGCAAGAATGAATGTTTTTTGTTGCCGATCACATACAAGCGCATACAAATTGGGTTTTGAGCTTCTTAACACAATACCTGATTGTTTGATACATTATTATCTTCATTTTGATGTGATTCGTCGTCTAGGTTTTCTTCCACACCAAAATTTGGATCATCCTACAAATAACCCAAATCGTCGTCTCTAAACGTATTTGAACCTTCAATACTTTGTTCTTCATGTTCAACCTCACCTTCTTCCTCATACCCATCCATGTTTGTGATTGAATTTAGTTAAAATCTGATTTCCAAAAATTCTTCTTCTTCTTCTTCTTCTTCTTCTTCCTCCTCTCTAACACACTCTCTATTTCTATTCTAAAACTAAAACTCAAATTCATAATCTAACACTAACTTAAACCAACTTAATTAACTAATTAATCAAAATTAACACTAATTAAGCAAGGATAGATTAACCATTATAAAAAATAAATGGATAAGGGATGTCTTGTGATTATTTTAAAATGACCTTATTTTGTTTTATTAATCGCCCCTAATTAGTTTTGGGTCGCCCTTAAATTGACTAGGTTAATAAAGTCGATGTTGTCACTGTTATCTTGTTGTTTTACTTGTCAAATTTTCTCTCTCAAACATTTTAGGGTTTTGTTACAACTCGTTAGATATTTCTGTGGATGCAAAGAAGATAAAATAGAGGGTTTCAATGACTTCATGGATCTGATGCTAAAATGATTGGGGGTGCAATGACTCCAACATTGACAAAGATCAAAAGAAATATCTCTGAATCAAGTTAAAAACATCTCCTCTGCTTTATCCTAATAGAACTCAATTTTCTGTCATAATTTGGAACTAGGGTTAATCATCGTTCGGGTTTAGCAGAGGGATGTTTTGTTAATTGCAATCTTGGACACCCAAGTGTCAAGTGATCCCAGCTCCCGGGTAGCTCTTATGGAGACTAACAGGATGACATGTCGCCTGCGAATCTCCTTCACAGAGGGATTCAAGCTTTTATATGAATCCATCGGTGAATCAGATCACGGAATGCATAATAGTTCTGCGTTAAAAACTAAAAAAACGCATAATATTTAAGAATATTTTTTTTTTAAAAATAGTTATGCGTTCCGAAACTAAAATAGGGAATTACCATAAGAGCTAGTCAAAAAAAAAATCCTACTTGTCAGGTATATTGTGAACGTCTCCACAAGAGCTAGCATAAGAGTCTAAGACAACATAACCCAACATAATAAATTGAAATTGCTGCAAAGAAGAAGTCAATGTAAAGAAAGTTTAGGCACTGAAAAGTACAACAGAACAGATATCTCCAAAACCTTAATAATGTAATCAGTTATACATTGTTAACATGTACAGCCATGCTCCAATTATTTTTCAACCTCTTCTTATTTAAGCCCGACTCCCAGGATAAAAGTACTCGACGCTATTTTCTTTAACCTTGAAGTGGAAATTGTGTAACTTGCTTCTTACACCCCCGTGCTCATCGGTAGCTCCCTTGTTCAGAACGGTAAGCTGTAGGAAAGGAGATGCTACCCAAAATTCAAAATAAAATCAAATAGTTGAAAATGTATGATAAATCAGACCCTTACATTCCAACACTGTATAGAATTAGGGACTGCAAAAGCAACTGTGTTTAAGACATAGTGTAGACGTTTGATGACAATACCTGTCCATGGACATCAGTAGCCAAACCAGTCACCAAAGGCTCTGCCTTTACCACAACGTCCGCAAGGTATTCCATCTGTAGAATGAGTGTCGGGCCCGTCTTGCTTGAATAGATGTCATTGTGATTCAATACAACTAGAGAACAACCCTGATGGGACATGAGTGGAAGAGTATTGTTACTGATGGGAAAGCAGGAGCAAAGGAAGTTGACAGATATATCAATAAACAAGAAAAAATGCAGAAAATCTAAGACATAAGGTGAAGACCCTTTAGCAGCCACTTCCAAAAGAGATAAATCATCCATCATAATGGTTAGACATCTATTTAGTTCAGGTGAAGTCAATGCATTAACTTCCATGGATTTCTGGATTTTCCGATACAAATCAATCAATCTACCTCCAACACCATTTCCTTTGTCCCCATCTACCGATGAAGCAAATCAAAGTCAAATTCCATACATATACTTTTGGAATCAAGGTGACTTCTACACTAGGAAGATTCACATAGTAACTATGAAAAAGACCTCGCTATGGCATCTCTATGTAGGCCACATCAGTGGTGTTAATCTTTCACGGGTATACAAAATTGATAATGTGGCTCATCTCTATAGAAAATGAAAAAGTTACAAACCAAAGTGTATGGAATTTATCTTGGGTAACTACTCATAACCCAAACTCGTAAATTCAGCAAAAACAAAACTACTAATCAAAGAAATGGATTTTACCTTATATTCTCACCTGGACATTCCAGCTTAAGCATGTCTACGAATATGAATTTACCATTTTCCCTCTGTGCGACCAAGTTGCATCCCTGATAAGAAACAACGTAGTGAAATTCCATTAATTCACAGCAAAATTGTTTGATTTTTATGAGATATAGAATATAGATATAGTAAAGAGCTTACTAGTTTTCTTAAGATGCGGTCGTAGTGAGAGAAAGGCTTCGTAAGAGCAACAAAGATAACGATTTCAGAAGATTCAATCGAGAGAGAACGCTTAATGAGATGATGAAGAACAAATGCTCCACTAGTCTCAACTTGATCTTCTATCAGAATAACTCTTCCTTTAGAAGATGGAGTATGAACTAGGGTTTCATCCAGTAGGTTTAAGGATCGCTCCATTTGATTCACTCCCAATTTTTCGCAAGAAAAGATACAAAGAGGATTTAGGGTTTTTCAGGAATCAGTGATGGACTCAGTGGTGACTGAGAAGAATAAAAGAACTAATTAGGATCGGGGCTTAAACCAAGGTTTGAAAAAACGGGTCACGGACCACGGTATAATACATTTTAAAAGGTGTGAGCACTGGGCACGCATTTACATAAAAAATGACTTTCATGATCAATAACAAGGGTGTATTGGATCAGGATTTATATGAATAACAATACATACTAATTTTTTGTTGAATCTAGTGGCTTTATAATATTTTTTAAAGAATCTTATAGATTGTTATAGATATATAATTTTGGATTATAACAAACTGAATTAGGATTAATTTAGATTTATAAAAATTAAAACGGATTATCAAATTGTAATATAGTTGAAAAAATCAAGGTCATCGTATTTCCCTTTTAAAAAAACTCATTCATAAGTTGGGATTTATAAATCATTCCCGTATCCAGTTTGCTAATTTGATTTCTGTTGATTTGATTTCTTTTGTTGTTTTTTCTTAATCTGAAAACATGTTTCAACACCCCTAGATCTTGAATCAAAAACCCATGTTTATCGAGTTGAAGGAGGTGCAAGAGATTCTGCTAAAGAAGCTAATAGTCTTTTTGATTGCAATAAATCGTCTTGGGAGAACACCCTCACCAACAACTAATTCTCCTTCACTACTATGTATTTAATATTTTATTTTTTTAAAGCATTGTATTTAATATTTTGATTGTTTTACATTACTGATTTGTTTTTCTTTTTGTTGTTGTAACTTCCTGATTTTGTAGATAACAAAATGAAGTTTGGGGATTGAGCCTTCTGAATCAATTGGTGAAGTCTATGGATTCTTTGTTAGACTTGCATCTTTTCATTGTGTTTGTATTGTTCAGGAACTTATTTCTTTGTGAGTCAGGGTTTTCAAGATTTTTCTTACTTTATGTGAATGTTACTAATATGATAACTATTTTTCAGATCTAATGAGAGTTTTTGAGGTTCTGTTAGATTTTTTTTCTTCAAATTTTAATGTCAGGGTTGTAGTGAGTTCTTTCGTCATGTTTACGTGGTAGATGATTATCTAAGTATTTTGGGTGTTTATATTCTTAATTTTTGTTGGATGTATTTTGTTTTGATTGGTTGTTTCAAAGATTTGAAGCATGGTTTAGACCTAGCGATAAGTCTTTTCGCATTCTCAAATGAAACTGCCAACTGTTTAGAGTTCACACTTATCATGCAGTTAACTAATGTTAAGTATATTTGTAAGTTTAATCCTGATTTTGTATTTTTCAAAAAAAAATTTGCACAGGCTTGTGCCTACAATAACAACATGTGTATGAAGCTATAGATCTTGAGGGCATGGATACATAAACATCAATCTGCACAGTTGAAGAATACAACTCAGGTAAAAATAGAGCTCCGATGTTCACAAAATAATACCAAAGAGAGGTTCGAATCCATAGAATATTTCATTACAATTATTCTGCTCATAGAATATTTTTCTGGAATCTCCATATTCCCATACTGTTCTAACAAAAACCCTACTTAGTCGTAAAGTTAGTAGCCTAACAAAAGCTTTGCTCATTTAGGAGCTCAGCAGGAAATGGTCAATCATTATTTCACAGTAGAATGAACCTATATATGAGCTTCATATGCAAAACATTAATATAAAATCAAAAATTATTAACGATACCCACGTAGATAACATCAGAAGCCATGGCGGATCCTACTTCCTTCCGAGAAGTAGATAACCCATTTCTAGGCTGTAAACACTTCAGTCCTCCTAAAGTTAGTAATCCAATAACCACACCAGCAAATGTGATCTTCATACTTGCATTTTTTATTTTTTCTGTTATTGGTTGTTCATCTCTGAATTCATTTGGACTAATTGACCCAGATATCTGAGTTGAAACACCAGAATAATCAAAGTTATTCATCCCTGAAGGACCCCCGCTTTCGTTAGCAGGAAAGAAATTATTATTATTGCAATTTTCTTTTCGCTTTATACTCTCTTATTTGTTACTTAGAGGAAACACCTTTTACAATGCCTTAATTGTTGTGGTCTTTACGTTATCAAGCACCGTTGTAGCCTCAACCCCAATTCTCACTATGGAAGCTGCAATAACTAATGGTGATCCCCCGACTCCCTCCAGTCTATCTAAATACTTTAGAACAGTAGGGTCGTCGTAGTAGTCGCCCATCTTGAATTGTATATCTTCGGTATCCCTAAATCTTGGAAAATTCACCTCAATTAGCCAAGTTTTCAGTAGTCTGCCAAGCCCGGGAAGGAGATCTATGTCCTCATCGTCCTCCGAATTATCCAGAACGAATTCCACTTTGGATTTACACTAATTATTGAAGCAAACTAAATATTCCTCTAACTAAGGATCTTATTTGAGAATTATGTTTAATGTATGGACTTGATATAACGGTTACTCAATGTTTTTACGATTAACTTTATGGACAAATGCATATCATCCTTTTAGGTACCTTATGTTTCCTTTCATTTTGTGTAAGGATGTCGATGAAGCTTATGATATTATATCAAAATGTAATTTGCCATTGCTTGGATAATTCAGAATTAGTTGTTGAAGTTCCTATTTGAGATAAATAGTAGGACCAATTTGTTCACCGTTTGTCGAATGTTTCAGCTAAGCATATTTTCTCTGAAATATATGCAGGTACCTTATGAGCTTGCTATCATTTTGATTGTATGTGGTTATGTAGTGCTTTGTTGATTGGAGATGAGAAGTTTTTGACCAAAAGAGGTAACTTTGCAATACCAGCATTTTATTGTTTTCTCCAGTGATTTATTCTAGATATTTCTATTGTGGTTATTTGATGCTAATAGACATAAAAAAATAATCTTGCTAGGTTAAAAGCATACATAATGTATTACGACGGGATACTTGACAAGAATAAGACATGTATTCTTTGACAATCGTCTGCGATTATTTAGTGTTTATGGATAATCTATGAAAGACACTTCATAAGAAGGGGGCATCTTTTTCCTATTTCTCCCGTGAATACACTGGCTGATTAGTTAGTTATAGGATATGTGTTGCACATGACATGATTAAGACTCTTTATTGCACGAAACGAGCAAAAAATAACCAATGTTTGTTTGTTGAATTTGGGATTTTTGCTGGTTCCTTTGATCTGTATATTCACACCCAGACATTGACTACATTTTTTCTCTGTTGTGCTATCAGTTAATTAAAAATGACTCATTTGTTCCTTTTTTTTTTAATTTTATTGAATGTATTAGTGGGGTTAAATCCAGAAGAATGGATACTTTATTCCTGGAGAATTTGTCTTAAGATTGTTTTTCCGCACATTACTTGGAGCATTCATTCATGGTAGTTGTAACAATAGCAAATAATAGAAAAACTTCTAACCTGGATTGTGGTAAAAGGATAGTGGAATGATAATGATTAATTAATTTTTGGCTCATAAAAATAATATATTATTTTAAAGGTAGAACGGAATGTAATTTTAACCTTGATGATCCCTTTATGTTATTGTGCTGATGATCATTATTTTTTTTTGTTATTATTCTTTTTGGTGGTTTTGGTAAATCTGCTAGGATTTCGGTCTTGGTGAATGGCAGCCCTGAGGGTTTTTTCAAGATTACAAGAGGTTTGAGACAAGGTGATGGACAAGCTAGCAGGCTGGAAAGGCCTTCTTTTATCCTTTAAGGCTATAACTAACGTTTAGGGGCTTTTGGATCAGGAAAACGGGGATCAACATTTGTTTGAAGTACTTGTACGAGTACTCCATCGTCAGATCACATTCCAGGTGTTGTCTCCGGCATGTGCAAATGATAAAAGGGACCAGACTTTTCAAGTAACTAGAGAGTTCTTCGAGAAAAACTCATGGGCCTTCTTCTTTGTTGACAATCTGTTGTCATAGGTAACCGCATTAAAATATCATTACTTTACTTATGGCGCATTAATAACATTAAAGTCTAATTGTGATTTGGAAAAAACAACAAAACAATCCGGATGGAAACGTGGTTTTTTGGCTTGATCCACCAACTGGGCAGCTGCAACACATGACCTTATCAACTGGATCACCGGGGTAAATACCAATACTATATGAAGAGGGACATTGCGACGAGTCATTGGAAGAGGTACAAGGCGAGACTTCCTTGAAAGATCAGGATAAGTTAATTTGGCCTCAAGGAGACATGATAATCGCTGGATGATTTAAAACTTTAAGACCTACCTGTTAAAGAAGGGCATTATGACAGTAGTGATAAAAACAAAATAATGTGACCAGTTCAAGCTATCAAAATTTAATTTAACGAATTTCATAGTTTTTTATAATGAGCCATAAATTTATGAAACTTACCTATTACTTTAACTAGGTAGAACTGTACAAATATTAAAACATGTTTGGCATCAGGAAAAACTTTTATAAAAGAAGTGAGCACAATGGTTTTTTTTTTCACGACAAGGATTTATTTTTCCTTTTACATGTCATATTGAAAGTGGTCCTCGACAACTACTGATCGTGTAATCTAAGTGGTATATTGCGTTTAAAATTTGATGATAATAAAGGGAGGTTAAGCTTAGTATCTGCAGTTGTCAGGAATCCTTCTGAGTGTGACAACCAACAAAGATTGTATCATTTTTGGTAGGTTTTTGATATTTTGTAAGATGTTGTTTAAGTGAAAAACAGTTTGAAAGGACTAAGTTATACTCCGGATTTAAGATCAGGATCCAATACAAGTAAGATCTATGAAGTGTACTTTCAAATAGATTTTTACTTATGAACATTCGTTTAGGTAACAACACAGGAAAACCCATTAACTTTTGGAAACACAACCATTTCATAATGTGATTGTGAGACACCATGTTTTTCTATCCGGTGATCTATGGAAGAAGAAATAAACAAGCTGGATTATCAATGCTTCGGTAACAACGGATGTAAGGGATATACATCTCGACAAGTAATAATATTCGTGTCGTTATAACACGGGTTAAACTCTAGTATATATATAAAAGGGAAATATTATCAAAGATTTTCATTTTCTAAACTTTCTCTCTCTAGAAAAACATAACCTAAAAACTTAAACCAGTGTGATTATATTATTCGTAAATCTATGATGTATTGATTATCCAATGAGATTTCATTCTCTGATACCTAAATCCAAATCTAGGGAAACCTAATTCTCTTCAATCTTCAACCTCTAAAACCTAATTTTGAACTTCAAAAACACTGGATTCACATTGATTTCAACTGAATTTAGTATCCACAATTGAATATGATACAAACAACACTTTTTCTTAGATATTTAATCGAAATCAAGGAGCAGAGACAATAAAAATCATCATCAACAATTGGATCTAAAGATTAAACAACAAAAAGTTGAAAAAGATAAGTTTATCTCTTTTAATCCTATTTAAACAATCAAAATTCCTTAATATCTGATTTCGGAAAAGAATTTTAGAATTGTTTACTGTTTTTGAAAACTTAATAGCATTGATTTTAACGGAAATTTTTTGAGCAATTCGTGATCAGAATAAATATTTTGTACCATCTTATCCCAATATTTGTGTTGAGATAAAAATGTTGAAAATATTTATCGAAATTTTTTCTAGGGCTTACTGCTGAAAATCAATTTATCTCTTAATTTGTAACCTCGATGGAACATTGAACTTGAGATCCGTGATTAAAGCATGTTAATCCTTATTATACACTTAATCAATATGAATTTTACTTAGTTTCAATTTTCAATCTCATCTAAAATCATGCATTTGTTGTTAGAATGTGTATATACTTACATTTGATGAGTAGATGCAATGATTTCATACATTTATTGTTAGAATTTGCATATACTTATAGTAGTGAAGTTATTCCTTTAGAGTCTAACTTGGTGCTTTTAGTTCCTTAAGTTGTTTTATCATGCAATGCTAATGAAACTTATATTCTTTGTCCTTGTACCATTAATATTAACTTCTTCCCATTTCCAAGAGACACAATGAACCAAAAATAAATATAAATGTCCCTGATGATATTGTACATAAGTTTGAACAATTTTGGATTGATTTATAACACACTCAACTCAAAGGTATCAAAAGACTTTAGACTTCTTTGTTTGTGCTAAGTAATGTGTTACATAACAAAAAATCACTTAAGGTTATCATTAGATTTTTTAAATGTATAAATTCTAACTTTATATTGGGACTACACTTGAGTTTGGATATATAATAGATATAATAGATTCTTAATATGCATGTTGTCATTTATTTTGTTATGGTTGGTTATGATTTTCGGTTTTTGTTTTTTAGCCTGAGCTAATGTAAGGTCCTAGTGACAAGTTTATACAAATGAATTATAGTTGTAAAATTATCTTTATGGTTGTGTTATAATTACATAAATGGAGTAAGCTTTGACATATGTTCTCATCTTGCTATATGGTAGTGCGCTTATCTACCATCATAAGATTTTGTGCTTTGGAATTCGGGTGCATAAGGTCACTCAAGGTCACCATGTGAAATATGGCTAACTTTTGACACTTAACAGTAGTAGCACATACAAATGTCTTTTAGTTACACTTACACATGATCCTTCTTTTTGGCGTGTATTTATTGTATATTTGTTCTTTAAACTTAAATACCAGGTAAAGTCTATGAAGTATTGAAATCCTTGGAGTTAATTGACGGTGAATGATGCGTGTCGTAAGTGCAATAAATTACTCAAGATATTTCCCACTAATTAACTAGTAATATAACGGTAGTAAGGATCGTTCCCACAGAGAGCTGTGTAATTGAGATGTTATTTAGATTAGCAAAATTATAATAAAAGCAAATACTAAAGGGGAATTGGTTTAATTAACTAAAAGAACAATAAAAAGATGATGAGAAAAAAGGATGATTAAGAAGTCGTTCTCTGTCACCAAACATTGACTCACTTAGTATAATCGTTTACCTATCATCAGAATCATTCATCACCAACCATAGAATAATAGGTACGCTTAGTTATCCCCAAAACTCCTTATATCACTGGATAACAGGTACGCTTAGTCACCAGATTCTATTCTTCTGAGCCACCAAAACGTACGCTATGAAGCTGTAACTCAGTTGAACGCTTTAGGGTTTGTGAATTTAGGTTGATCATAACAATTAAACTTAGTACGCTCGGTTCACTTACTGGTGTTGTCTTCACACATGATTGCTCCATAAAATCCCTCTGCAAGGTCTCATGTTTTCTACTCGTGTATGAGATGCTCGATCGCTCAACTCTCTACTAGCATTAAAATGATCAATATATTAATCCAATTGTACACTTGAACAATCTAAAAATCAATCATAGACTTTAGATATAATAAAAACAAACGACAATGATTAAAAATCTGAATAAATTTGTGTAACTAACAAAGCTTCACGCTTAGAACATTGAATTCAAAACTAGCTACTCATAATATAAGAGAAAAGAAGAACTAGCATAGTTTCCCCCTAAAAGGGTAAACCATAGAATACATAATTAATCTCTCTTATCTCCTTATTTATGTGATAACTAGGTTCAAATATATATAAAAAAGTACTAGAAGTGTCTTATATAGATATCCAAGGTTGTAGAAGTGCCTGTGCTCAAACCCTGGTCGAAATAGGTTTCCAAAACTCGTAAAAAACTCAAAATAGGTCGTGTCCAAAGTGTGGCGGTGAATAGGCATTATAAACTCAGCTAATGGGTTGTGTATGTGTTGTAGAAGTCCAGCCCATTTCCATCTTTGGCTTGTCAGTTCTGTGGAACTGATAACCTATTCAATTTATCTTCGTTGTACTTCCCTCGGACAGACTCATCTCTGCGAAATTATTTTATTCCTAAATTTTTCTTTTCCTCCTCGACTACTCATCCCTCTGTGAAGAATAATTCTTCCTGAGTTTTCTTCTCTTTACCATCTCGGTCGCATTGCCTCCATCATTAACTGCCGAGAATATCTCATTGAGGAGATATTTTTTCCTTGATTTTCTCGAGCTCTGATGCGTGTCGTAAATACAACAAATTACTCAAGATATTTCCCACTAATTAACTAGTAATATAGCGGTAGTAAGGATCGTTCCCACAGAGAGATGTGTAATTGAGATGTTATTTAGATTAACAATACTATAATAAAAGCAAATACTAAGGGGGATTGGTTGTTTAATTACTAATAATATAATAAAATACAATAAAAAGAAAAGATGATTAAGAAGTCCTTCACCGTTACAAAGTATTGACTGAATTAGTTTACTTATCTATCTTTCGTCAGAATTATTCATCACCAACCATTGAATAACAATAAGCTACGTTATCCCTAAAACTCATTGTGTCACTGGATACAAAAGCGTTCGACTACCAGATTTTATCCATATGAGCCACCAATAATAAGCTCTTAAGGTGTAACCCAGTCGAAGGCATTATGTTTTGTGAATTTAGGTTGATCCTAGCATCAACGCATAAGCTCGGTATGCTTACTAGTATTATCTTCACACGTAATTGCTCCACAAAATCCCTCTGCAAGGTCTCACGTTCTCTACTTGTGTAGGAGATGTTCGACTATTATATGTATCTTATAACTCTCTACTAGCAATAGAATAATAAATAGATTAATTTAGTGGGCACTCCAAACAATCTAAGAATCGCTCATAAACCTTCGACATAATAAATACAAGCGACAATGATTAGAACTCCAAATAAACTTGTATTACTAATAAAACTTTTCGTCTAGAACATTGAATTCATTCTTAATCAGCAAAAGAATTAGCTACTCATATTACAAAGAAGATTAATAAGAATAATAATGGTTTCGCTCTTAAAGAGTAAACCTAAGTTTAAGATGTGGATTATAGTATGAGAGGTTGGAGGTCGTGTGTTTCTTGTTTGAGCCTTATATGTCTCCTTTTCCAGCCTCTAACGCTTGTCTCTTAAGTATCCTATCTTTCTAGGGTTTAAAATCTCATTGGAATAATATTTCCTTGATTTATAAGTCCAAAACGCGTTAAAACTTATCCAAGAGGCTTACCACAATCGTCACAGTCCTTTTCCACGACCCCAACGACTCTAAACACCAAAAATAACTCAAAGTCTCTGTCTTGAAATTTTCAAAAGTCGTCATGCTCTTTTACTAAGAGATTGACGATTTTAGGGACCAAAATCGACCCCATTCTGCTCGAAAAACCTCAAGAGGTGTCACGCTCGTAATTAGGGTCGTCATGCTTTCTTTTCCGTCTTTTGGCATCTTATTGTTTTGTCAATAACTTCTTCATCCAACCTCGGAATGACCTTATTATTTTTGGTTTGGCTTCGTATCTTTGTTCTCTTCAATATGGAGTGAAGAAATACTGGATTTAAACGATTTCCACTTGGTCCTTGATCCTTCTTCATTTAAAGTACTTCACTTTCTTGCTCATTCTAATATTTTTTAACTCATTTTTGGATGATTCACCTAATAAAAGACATAAACTAGAAGAAAAAAATTAGTACAAGGTAATATGCAAGAAACCTAACTAATGGAATTGGCACTAAAAATATGTATATTAAACACCTATTATTATTACTTTTGTAGTTTATGTGTTTTATTAGGTTACATCTCTGAAAGAAGTGAAATTGAGCTCTACAAGGAAGAATTGCTAAAGACCCAGTGTATCTCATTCAAATCTAGGATTTCTACCCTCCATCTTCTATATAATTGAAAGGTGAAGCCAACGTAAAAAGAATGAGGTCCTTCCGAGTTCGTATGAAGAAGTTATGAGCAAAACCGTGAAACCAACTTGGATTTGGTATCTATTGGGCATGCGCGGGAAGAGAAATAAGGGAAGCGTTTTGGCTCGCCTTTGACGTGAAAATTAGGGTTTTTGTATGTTATTGAGGAGGTTAAGTCTCCTAATTGGATAAGGAATCAAAGGGAAGTGGAAAAGTTTAATGAGACTAGGTTTCCTAGTTGGATAAGGATCAAGAGGAGGTTACCAAAGCCTATATAAAGGGGAGCCTAGATACAATTTTAAAGACAACTTCTCACAGATAGAAATTATTATTTTCTTAATCAATTTGTAATGGCTTTTAAAAAAGCTATGTCTAGCTAAACCCAACCACTGGGACAATGGAGGAAGCCATATTTCATGAATGAATGGTAACTATTTTTTATTCTTAATGACTTTTGCATTGATTTTAGTTTATTTATGATTTTTCTTAATTAGTTGTGATTTTGTTTGATGGTGTACGCTGGGACTTAGGGGCTTTTGATGCGCCATGCTTGTGATTTACAATAAATGTTTTAGAAATCTACTTTTGGCAAAGAAACAGAGTCAATAAAAGAGTTATAATTGTTAAAGAATCATTGTGGAAATCGTTCAGAAGTGATTTTGGTGGAATCCTGAGTTCCAGTTCTTCCCAAATATTATTAAAATCTTTTACTTATTTTCTAGTTTAAATTAAAATTAGGTCTAAACCGAATCTTCACAAGTCTCAGCGAACGAACTATTTTTACCACTTTTCTAAAACGATCATGCAACAAGCCTTTAAACCCCTAGGTGTCTCTAGTGGACGAGTTATATTCTCGTGAGGGTTTACAAGAGATATACTCACAAAACCTACTCCAACTTTTATGTACGTAAAATCCGCAAGCATCTAAAGAGCTATGAGGGAATAAAGTATCTCCAGTTAATGTCAAGAAGTTAGAAGTACAAGAGAAAATTTCAAATTTAAACACGCTTAATCGAAGAGAGTGAGAGGGTGATGTGTTAAACTAGTGTCAATACGATGAAATTTAGCCTCGAGAGCAATCTAATAAGTATTTTCCCCCGACTTCTGCCTCACTGGTCGGTCACGCATAAAATGATAGAAATGGGTCTCACATGTGTGTGTAAGCAGGAATAAAGAGAGAACACTTACACAAGTTGAATGGTGACGCTAATACTTTTTTTTTATTATTATTTTTTTAATTTATGATGATCTCTGAGAAAGGAAATCAAATAATATGCGAGGATAGGAATACTCACTCACCTTCTCATACGATCTACAATCAACACCACTCTCCAACGTCCAATAGAAACAACTCTGTCTTCGGCTTAGGCTTAAACTCCTGATGGTAAACTCTCGAACTTCGTAGAATTCTGACAACTTATACTCTCTTTTTCTTCAATTACATGTTATTTGAAATTTCTTTATAGATTTTTTTTCTCTACAACATTGACTATTCTTTTTATTTTATATATTATTGTAGGAAAAAGATTGTTGCACTTGATTCTTCGCAACATTGCAAAAATAATCACCTTTTGCAACGACAAAGACGCAATTTTTCAAAAATATGTGGCAAAAAGTAATTTGCCATGGTCAGTGGGGCCTAACAAATGGTCCCGATCTCAGCCACGGTTTCCTTCGTGGCAATTGACACCAGATCATTTGCTGCGGTCGTCGGTCGTCAGTTTTCACTAATTAGCACACATGTGTGCCATGATTTTCCATACTTGCCACATTTATGGCCGTGGCAAAAGGTCACTTCCCAATTTTTCTTGTACTGATTCTTTATGATTTGAGTAGCTTGATTTTTAGCAAGTATCGACAGTTCATACTAAAATCATTCACCAAAAATAGAAGTAGGAAAAATTATTAAAATTTTCATTAATTTATTAAGGAAAATTAAATACATCTAGAAGATTCAGATGAAAATAAGCTACTAAGTCAAATAATATAGTAGCCAATCCATGATATTGAAACAAAACAAACAATAATGACTGGCCATAAGGTACTAAAACTGGAACAATTATACGGGTGAACATCCTTATACTTGCTTCCTTTACTGCTATATCCAAGACTCAAGAGGTCCATCCTAGGATGTTAATTTCTACTGCCATCACTAGACCTCCCAACAGCTTTAAGAGTAGTCTCCTGGATTTTGTCCCCAAACATACTTGGTCGTTGCCCCTTTAAATTTCTAGAGTGAAATTCTTTCATGCATTACACAACTACAATCAAATTAGAGATACTTGAGCATCAACTGACGTCAATAAATATAAGATGAGTTTACAAACACAAAATGGAAAAAGAATCAACCACAGCTATCTCATAACTACTCTAAATCGATAATTTACTTAGTGACACATCCCTCATTTAGTTCATATAGTTCTAATATGTATTCGACATACATAAAAAAGAAAAAATCGTTCATAATATGATTGGGTTAGAACTTGTGTACAATAAACATGTTAGATTTGGTAAATTTAAAGAACACAAAAATAGTTGCAAAATAGGCTATCAATAACACTCCAAATCAATGCAAAAATTTTCGAAACAGTCTTCAATTGACCATGAAAGACTAAACTAGAAGTAAATGGAGGTACAAGCTAACTATTCTCACCCAATACAAATGGACTGAAAAAAATGACTACTCCAACTAGTGGGCCTAGACATTGAGAGTTCAAACAAAATATATGTGAGATCTCAATTTCTAATCTCATAAAAACAGACAAACAAACAGTTGAATGTGAACATGTGATTGATTTACCAGAAAATACAATCCCAATTTCAGTTTGTAATTTCCTCAAACACATAACATGCGTTTTCACAGAGCAACCCATACAAAAAGAAACATCAAATTTCAGGTAAATCACAAACTATTCTTGAATCAAAGGATAATCGTACCAGGAAATTAAAGGAACAAGTAAATAAATTCCTTTCCATCTTGGCGGAAATACATCCCGAGTGACAAATTAATGAAATATTGCAGCAAAGGAAGAAATTATTTGATTATTTACTTTAAATCTGTTTTAATATCAAAGAAATAGTTTAAACTGAAGAAGATAAACTTACTACACTGTATAAAAATGTATGAACAAATTAAATTAGGTACAAAACGAACTGAAACACTACTTCAAAACCTAACTTCAGAAAATCAAAAGAAAGAACTAATTTCATACAAACCCTAACTTCCCTGCAGGATTTCCTTCTACGTGCAGAGTGATTTAAGCCTGGGTGTTTCCTTTTCTGATATACATAGTTGAAGGAAAAGTGGATGGAGAAATTTAAGGGGGAACTGGGGAGTTATTTTTTCTTCTCAGGTGAAACGTGGGTTGTTGTAATTACAGAGGTACCTTTTATGCCGTAAGAAAAAGCTTACAAAACCCACATCCCACGATGTCTTCACTAGAGGTCATTCGATAGATTCATACCTTATAAAACTGCACTCGTGGCAATTTTTCATCAGGCCGAAGCAAATGAGTGATCTACTGCCATGACTATCAATTAGGTGTGGCAAATATGTGACAAATATCCACGAATTACTATCAATTAGGTGTGGCAAATATGTGACAAATATCCACGAATATATGAATTCGTGGCAATATGGTCGTAACTAAAAATCAATAATTTTGGAGTGCAACTTTGATGTTGTCTTAGTCGCATAAACTTCAAAAACTTACATCTTTTTGTTTTTCTTTGTCTTTTCACCCGAATAAATAATTTTCGCTATTCTTTTATTGCTTGTAAACCTTAAACGTCTTCAACTTCTTCATAAATTAATATTGCTCCGTTTTTTATGATGATTATACGTTTCTACGGTCACTGATATTTGAGAGAGTGGTGCGTTCTGCAATTCAGACTACAAGATGAGGTTAGTTCGCAATTCTGATGTCACCTTCATGATTGATAGAATTAACACTCAAGAGATCACAAAGTGTTGAAGGGGTGTGAGGTGATAGACACATTTTTGTGTTCGATTTGTTCCAAATTTGTATATTGTTAGAACTCAATATTATACTTATATTGTGCATTTATAGTATTTGTAGGTATTTTCGAAGAATAAACTCTTGTGGAAAAATGGGCTTAAAAAGTGTTAAAGACACCCCATAAATTGATAAAGGCATCCATGCCTTGGATAGGAGCACCCACCTTTTTCTTAATTTCAAAGAGACAATTTTGGCGTTGAATATTTTCTTTAAATGTGCGAACGAGATTTGGAGGATTTGGAGAATACGTGAAAGCTTTAAAGAATTATTTTCTTTCCTATTTAGTAGGAATTTGCATGTGATTTGGAAACAATGAAATCAAAACAGAATCACAACAATATTTCTTTTCTAACTAAAACAGAGCACGTACCATTCGATATAATATCTTAGTTAGTATTTGATTGAATGAGAATCTCTCCCAAAAAGGAAACTAGAGGAAAAAAAAGAAACAACAGCAATATTGTTCTCAAAACAGATTCAAGAAGAATAATCAAAGGAAACAAAATCATATCGAGTTTGAAAAAATACTCTGGAGATTCACTGCGGAGATTTTTTACATTAAAGTGAGAAGGTTATGGAAGATTTGATGAGTTGTTGGTCGTGGTTGTACAAATAGCGAGACAAGGAGAGCATTTGGTGGAGGCTGGCTGCAAGCCAGAATTGAAAGAAAAAAATCAAACCAAAAAACTCTGCGAGAAGAAGAAGAAGAAGAAGATGAAGAACATAAGATTCCAGAAAACTATCTCTGGAAACCATTGCTTATTCAACTCTCTCAGAGACGGTTTGGTGAATAGTTCCAGTGACAATTCTGAGCATAAAGCACACTAAAGCTGGCTTGCATTCATTAAATCATTCTATTATTTCTGCGACACAAATGGTCAATTCTTCTTTGTATAAAATAATAAATAAAATGTTTTTTCTTCTATTGTTTTTGCGATGAGTAGCTAGATTTCTTCCCTAGGATTAGATAGAAAGTCCAATTATGTTTCCTAGCATGTTGTGATTATTTTCTATAACAATTCTCTTGGTCATTATTTCTTGTTTAATCATGATAATGATTTCTTCATATGTCCTATAGTGCTTAAATAATTGATTTATTTGTTCTTGTTAGAGACTAGCATTTTACAGTGAAGATAATTGTTAATCCTTTGAGGAAAATAACTAATTGAAACGATGTATTTTCGAGACACATATAATTGTCCTCAGTCGTCTTGAGTATTATTTTGAGAAAAATTATAGAGAAAAGTTACAATCATCTAGTTTGCATAGTTGTGACGAAATCTTGAGTCCTAGGTTTGATTTCATTTGTATATCATTTTTAGTATTTTAAGCATTTTTAGAATTTTAGAATATAATCAACAATCAATTTTGTCATTAGCACTTGATTACTTAAAAATTAGAAATTACGATTCTGAAATCTCTGTGGACGACTCGTGCTTGCATACTATCTCATCGACAACCATGCTCTTGCGGTATAATTAAAACATCCCATCATAAGGTTGAGTAGCTCATCATTCTACCCAGAGTTTGCACAGATGAAACACTTTAAACTGAAAATATATGTTGAAGGTTTGGTGCCTCACTCTTATATTTTTTATAGGTAGTCTCCACTAATGATTTATTTACTCTTTAATAATACATTCCTTCTACACCTAATTTTCCACCAGCATGGTTAAGTTCAGTACGGTTACTCTCTCAAAGATTAAGAACACCTAATGTGTAGTATTCTCTAGCCATTCTAAGTTGCATTATTTCGTAAGAATTATGTATGTATAATTAGCTAAAAGTATACTACTGACTCTAATATCTCTAAAAGTTGGAGGTCTATGCAAATATTTACAAAACTTGAAAAATTATACTCTGCAAAGTGAAATCTAAACTAACGACTTAAAACTTTATATTTAAATATACAAATACTCCCCTACACTTAAACTTTACATTGTCCTCAATGTAATTCACCCATTCAATGTAAAATCAAGATGGGAAATCAAATAATGATATGCAAACTAAAAATTAAAAACTAAAGATAGAAATAAAAAAACAATGGGTTGCCTCTCCTTCAACGATTAGTTAACGTCCTCAGCCTGACCTTCTGGTTATTGTCCGTACACCAACAATCTGAAAATTTGAGGATCCACCCCAAATAAAAATCCAAAGTTGTTATAATAACAACTTCACAAAAATATTATCATAAGATATAAATATTAAAATTACTACTTTTTGGAAGTTTCCCCCATACTTAGTCCTTTTTACACTCGAAAGTGGATATAGAACATAGAAGAAGGGAACTTATTCGGGTTCCTCTCGGTGAACCTGCACAGTGTCATATTCAAACACATTTATTGGTGGATACTTAGTAACAAACTAATTTTTAAGAATTTTAGAAGCACATGTACCAACCCTAAGTGGGGTAGTTCCTTAAAAATCGGTTAACAACTCTTTGGGGAACTATTTTGATTGAGGGAGGATGATCAAAAGATATAGAATTACGCAAAGGATTAGACAAACCTTTTACGGTATCCTCATCATTCTTAAAAAACTCCAATGAATTATTTACCTCATGTATATTGTGGTCCTCTATTAAACTCTTTAAAAGCCATTGTTCATCAATTTGTGGTTCAACCAAAATCTCAGCATCATTATAATCCTTGGAAAGCTTAATTGGGTCTTCCACGAAATAAATCAATTTGGTTTCACTCTCGATCACCATCTCTTCAACACTTTCATCATCAGAATCATAGTCCTCTCCTAGAAAGTATAGTTCATTGGTGCAAATCAATTGTCTTAAAAACATTGTAATCCGGATATCCTTTATCACGTTGATATGCGTTTGAGTATGTTACACCATTTATGACAATGGTTCTATTATACCAAGTATCCTCATTTTGAATAGGTGAATGATCGTTATTATGATCCGGAGTTGGAATACCTTCATCATTGTTACATGGACTTTCAAAAGATTTATTTTCTTTTTCCATTTAATCTTTAATTTGATCCATGTTGCTTCTTAAGTTTTCAATACCCTCTAGAAGTTTTTGGAGTGATTCATTGATCCCTTGATAATATTGATCCTCTTGTTGAATATACTGCTCCATTTTTCGTTGAAGCTCATCTAACTTGGCACAAGTAAAATATACAGAACTAGAAGAATTATTAGAAGCATAATTATCGTCTCATCCTTGTGATTGTTCACCTATATAACCACTATAATGTCATTGGTATGTACGAGAATAGTCATAAGGTTCTGTAGGATATTGAGCATAACAAAAGGATTGATTTTGATTATTCCCATGGTATGGTTGGTAGTTTTCATGAGATTGAGATTGATAGCTCATTGATTACCACCATTATATGATTGATCTTGTGCACCGTACATGTTATTTCTGTAAGGAAACATGACGATTTACAAGAAAAAGAAAAATTTAAACAAAAATCTAAAAAGTAAAACAAAAGGTGATACTTACAACCTGTTTTCATAATATACCTCCTATTTTTTACGAGCGTCTAACCTCTGTAATGAGTTGTTAACGCCACCAAAACTTAAAAACCAGAAAATACTAGAGAAAAATTATAAAAAGAACAAAAAATTCTAAACTACTAAAAAATCTAAAACAAATAATAAATCAATTAGCAATTGCTCCCCGACAGCGGTACCAAAATTTGATATAAGTCGTAAGTGGAAAAATTACTCAAGATTTGCCACAAATTAACTAGTAATGTAGTTGTAGTAAGAATTGTTCCCACAGAGAGATGTGTTATTGAGATACTATTTAGATTAACAAAACTATAATAAAAGCAAATGCTAAGGGAGATTGGTTGTTTAATTACTAAGAATATAATAAAAGACAATAAAAAGAAAGGATGATTAAGGAGTCTTTCGTTGTTAAACGTTCATTGAATTAGTATACTTATCTATCTTTTGTCAGAATCATTTATCACCAACCATAGCATAGCAATAAACTCTGTTATCCCTAAAACTCTTTATGTCACTGGTTACGGAAGCGCTCGACTATAAATTTTATCCATATGAGCCACCAAGAATAAACTCTCAATTGTTGTAACCCATAGGGTTTATGAATTTAGGTTGATCCTAGCATCAAACGGATAATCTCGGTATGCTTACTAGTGTTACCTTCACACATAATTTCTCCATAGAATCCCTCTACAAGGTCTCACATTCTATACTTGTGTAGGAGGTGTTCAACTATTACATATATCTTATAACTCTCTACTAGCAATAGAATAATCAATAGATTAATTTAGTGTGCACTTTAAACAATCTAAGAATCACTCATAAACCTTCGATATAATAAAGACAAACGACAAGGATTAAAACTCCAAATAAACTTGTATTATTAATAAAACTTTACGTCTAGAAAATTAAATTCATCCTTAATCAACAAAAGAATTAGCTACTCATATTACAAAGAAGATTAAGAACAAGAATAATGGTTTTCCCTTAGGAATGACCTCATTCTTTTTGGGTTGGATTTATATCTTCATTCTCTTTAATATGTAGTGAAGAAATCCTGGATTTGAACGAGTTCTACTTGGTCTTTAATCCTTCTTCCTTTGTAGTACTTCACTTTCTTGCTAATTCTAACACTTTATAGATCCCTTTTGGATGATTCACCTAATAAAATACATAAACTAGAAAACAAAAGTTATAAGGTAATATGCAAAAAATCTAACAAAAACAAGTATGGAATTGACACTAAAAAATATATATTAAACACATATCAAGCTCCATCTTCCCTGAATCTGATTTGTTACCAATCTCGACCTTAGCTCAACTCGACTGCCATGAACCACTGCTACCAATTAACATCACCTTATTGCCATGGACCACTGCCGATACCACCAATAGACTGTTAATGGCATCAACCAAAGTTTCAACAGCCTCACTGTCAACCCATGACTTGATTCATCATTCACGTCAACACCATTAATCACAATATCATTAAATCGAACCCATCACTATAGCCACCAGTTAATCATATCATTATCATCAACACTCGATCTCCTCCATCACTTTACTATCTTCATCTTCGAAACCAACAACCTAAATCCATCAACGTCATCATGGCTGCAGACTCTTTTCAATTGTTGCCTGCTCGACAGTTAACTCACCACCATTAATGGAAAAAATAACTCCTCTATGATCATCATATCTTGATCAATCAACCGTAATAAAAATACCATTTTCACTTGCTCGACCTCATAAAAAACACACAACCAGCGAGATGTTAGTCGTGAAGTCAAAGATAGCAAATAAGAAAACTTCCCTGAACTGGTCGCAAGAATTTGATGAAGAGGAAGGTGTGCCCCGAGAAGAATAGCGACTGCCTTTAGTACAATTCAAAAATTAGAATCTCTAATTAGAACTGTCAGTTATGGGGATCCGACAAGCTTAATTTCTCGTTTGGCTCATAACTTCCTCATACGATGTCGGAATGACCTCATTCTTTCGTTGTTGGCTTCGTTTCTTCGTTATTTAAGAGATGATGAGAAGAAATCCTGGATTTAGATGATTTTCACTAGATATTTGTCCCTTCTTCTCTTGTAGCACTTGTTTCATTGTATAATCTAACACTTTGTAGCTCCTTTTTGGAGGATTCACCTAATAAAAGACAAATAAACAAAACAAACGTAATATACAATTATTTACAAGAAATCTAACAAATACTAATATGGAATTGAGACTAAAAATATAGAGAATATGCACTTATCAAATTCCCCCACACTTATCTTTTGTTAGTCCTCAAGAACTATGATGTGATGCATCGGAAAATCGACTTTGTTTTACCGCAAGCGCACAATGTCGAAAGATGTAGACAAGAGCAAATACGGTTCGTTCCCACGAGGAGTTTGGATTAAAATATATTTTTTAGGTTTTATTTATAAAGAATTAAATTAACTAGTGAATTAAAACTATTTAATAAAGTTGGAAAACAGTAAGAGGAAACGTTAAGGTTCCGGGAATCCGTTGTAGATTAGGGTTTAATTGCGTTCTTCACATAGGGTCTCGATTTCAAAAAGAATTGTTTGTTCTCAACCTAAAGTAGAATTTCGAAGTACTAAGTATACGGGGCATAAAGAGTCAAAGAATATTCATAAAACAATTTCATACAAGGTTTCAACGAGTCCTTCTACTAATCAAACAATGAACTATACGTGGCATAGAACATGAAAAATCATCGAGACGGTAAAACGTTGAGAGAGAGACAAATTAATGATATTTAGTTCATATAATTGAAAACCCTAGTTTTGAAACACAAATAAAACCATCTCTACAAGTTCATCCTTTCGCCCTAACAAGGGAATTAGCCCAACGTGGCTTTCTCAAAATCCATACAAATTAATAATAAAATAAATACAAACTAATCCTTGTTCCAGATTCTCTAATTTTCTGCCCGTAAAGCTTCTGTATCCGGAGGTATTTTCTTCTCTGTGAAAAGTTGTTCTGTTAAAATTGTATCTAGGCTTCCCTTTATATAGGCTTTGGTAACCTCCTCTTGATCCTCATCCAACTAGGAAACCTAGTCTCATTAAACTTTTCCACTTCCTTTTGATTCCTTGTCCAATTAGGAGACTTAACCTCCTCAAAAACCAACAAAAACCCTAATGTTCACGTCAAATGCGAGTCCAAAACGCTTCCCTTATTTCTCTTCCCACGCAGGCCCAATAAGGCCCAACAGATACCAAATTCAAGTTGGTTTCACGGTTTTGCTCATAACTTCTTCATACGAACACAGAATGACCTCATTCTTTTTGCATTGGATTCGTAATTTAATTTTCTACAAGATGGAGGGTATAAATCCTGGACTAGACTGAGTTCCACTGGGTATTTAGAAATTCTTCTCTTGTAAAGCTCCATTTCACTTGTTTCAGAGATGTAACCTGATAAAACACACAAACTAGAAAAGTATTAATAAAACACGGTAATTCACAAAAAATCTAGCAAATAAGAATAAGGAAATGATACTTAAAATATATAAATTATGCACTTATCATGATGCGTCGGAAAACCAACTTTGTTTTACCGCAAGCGCACAGTGTCGAAAGATGTATACAATAGAAAATACGGTTCGTTCCCACAAGGAGTGTATATTAAAATTAATTAAAATATTTTCTTAGGTTTTTTTATAAAGAATTAAATTAATGAGTGAATTAAAACTATTTAATAAAGTTGGAAATCGATAAGAGGAAAGCGTTAAGGTTTCGGGAATCCGTTGTAGATTAGGGTTTATTTGCGTTCGTCACAAAGGGTCTCGATTTTACTCTGTAAAATAGCAAATCTAGCTACTAATACACGGAAGATTTTTAAGAATCGAAGAAAGAATTTTCAAAAAGAAATGTTTTTTCTCAACCTAAGGTAGAATTTCGAAGTACTAATTATACGTGGCATAAAGAGTCAAAGAATATTCATAAAAACGATTTCATACAAGGTTTCAACGAGTTCTTCTACTAATCAAACAATGAACCATACGTGGCATAGAACATGAAAAATCATCGAGAAGGTAAAACATTGAGAGAGAGACAAAATAATGATATTAAGTTCATATAGTTGAAAACCCTAGAAAACACAAAGAAAATCCATCTCTACAAGTTCATCCTTTCGCCCTAACGAGAGAATTAGCCCAACATGGCTTTCTCAAAAGCCATACAAATTAATTATAAAAAGAAAACACAAACTAACCTGGTGTCTTCAATTCAGCGTCAAAAGTGTCTGCTCCCAATCGTCTCTGTACAGGTCTGTACTTGAAGGTCTTCGTCAGAGCGTATCCCTCTATCTGTCTGTCTGTGTCCGGGAGGGCCTCTTCTTTATGTGTTCTTAAGGCTATATATAGCCAACCAAAAAGAATCCGTGTTTGTCAAGAACTAAGAAGCGGTGAGAAGAGTTCCCTGGATTTCCGCTCAAGTTTTTTTTTCAAAAACTCTTCCCTAACTTCTCGGACAATCATTGCCAACTGTGTTTCCTATCTTAACTCAAAACTTCCCTAGAAGCAACAAAACTTTCTCTTCTTTTCATCTGTTAATCCTTGGCATACTCACATCCAACTCCGAACCAACAACGACCTCCATTAATTCTCAACTGCCATGGTCTCATTTCCATCCACTACCAACACCCTCCTCGATCCAGACTCATCATATACCCAAACATAAACATCACAGGCTTTCCATCTCCATTATTCTCGATCTCTATCCAACTGCCACTGTTAATCTCTCGAGTCCCATTCTTTTTGTTTCTTTTCTCAACTGATCTCAACAGCAACGTCAAGAACTTTTAATTCACAAAACCACAAGTTCATTGACCTCTTCTTCTCATCACCGTCAACAGCCACTACAAGAAAAACGGGTTTAAGCGACCAAAATCTTAGCAAGAGATCAAAAAATTAGTCGCTTTAATAGTTTAAGCATCTAAAATTGCAACTGCCAGAAATTTTAGCGGCTATAAACCTGTGTCCACTACTATTTAGCAACGACAAAATGTGTTTAATCGCTAGATCCTTTGTTCAAGTAATTTATAGCAACTAAAAAAGTGATCATGTAGCTATTTACTTTGAGGCACTGACTCGTAGAAACAACAAAATAAATTGGTTGCTCAAACCTCTCTCAGCAGCTAAGTTTGAGCCACAACCAAATATGTTTAATTGCTAGATCCGTTTTTCAAGTAATTTATAGCAGCTAAAAGTTGATCATGTAGCTATTCACTTTGAGGCACCGACTCGTAGCAACAAAAAATAAATTGGTTGCTCAAACCTCTCTCTGCAACTAAGTTTGAGCCACGACCAAATATGTTTAATTGCTAGATCCGTTTTTCAAGTAATTTATAGCATCTAAAAAAGTGATCATGTAGCTATTCACTTTGAGGCACAGACTCATAGCAACAGAAAATGAATTGGTTGCTCAAACCTCTCTCAGCAACTAAGTTTAAGCAACCACCACATGTTAAAAAATGAATTACTTGAGGGAGAAAGATAAACTGTGTGATCAAAATCCATCAACGGTTTATACCTAGTTCTATCTAGTCATACAGATTGTGATCCGTGTGACTCATTGGAAAAAAATCGTATATGTCCATTTTAGTACGATTATACTTGGTTATAACACCTTTTTTTATTATTTTTTAATTATTTTTGTCTAAATATTATATACATTTTAATTAGTAAAATATTTGTATATTTAATATCGAGAAATATGTATTTATGGAAGAAAAAAAATTAATAACCTAAGAAATTATTTTTTGCTTCTGACTTCTAAGATTGATTTATGTTTAAGTTATTTTTTAATTTTGAGAAATTATTTTTGATTATTAAAATTTAAAAATGAACAAAATAAATTTTGCATACATTCTAAAATGACTTGTATAAACAAAAAAATACTCTTGAAATCTCAATAAAAATAAAAAACAGGCGTCGACTAAGGGGATCGAAACCCTTGACCACGGGATTAAAAGTCACGCGCTCTACCACTGAGCTAAGTCGGCTTTTTGTGTATTTTTAAGGTCAAGTTGATAATTCCAATCGGTTTTTGATATTGTGATTTTGATGGAGCAGGGACCGGATGAACGGCTGAGTGATCAAATTACATGTGGGGTCAGATATATAATTGTGGGACCTACCTGAAAATTCTAAAAATGGTACCTGTTGGACTTGAATTTTCTCAGATTATCTGAATGATCTGATTCATGTAACAATTTGATTCAGAAAGACAATAGCACATATTACATAATAGAAATATGGAAAATTCTTAGTACAATGAAAAAGATAGAAAAATTTGAAGCTGCATTTGATTTGTTTCAATTTACAGCCAAAAACAGTTACATTTTTCGGAGTTAGAAACTCATACCGTACAAAACTTTCGTGTTCAAGGACTTGTTTTTGATTTGTTTCCACAAACCCTCTTTATCCATTTCTTCTCTGTTGTAGTGAGATTTAAAAACTGCGAATGAGATGATGAAGAAAGGTCCTGCCTTGATGTTATTGTTGTTTCGTTTGTGGTTGGAAGTTCAGCAGGAAGTGCAGTTGCAACGCTGGTTGCTGCATTTAAAACGAGGAATGCTAATGTTGGAGAAAGATCTAATCCCCCAAGTGGTGGAATTACCCCGCGAAATATGTTCAAGTAAGGATCACATATGGTGCTGAAACAATAACACAGTTTAAAATGTCAGAAACACAACCCCATTCATTATGTCGAACCTGCATTGAAAGTGAATTCTACTAAGGCAGTGTATACTAAATGCAGCGTTTTTCTATGTTGAAGTACAACCTTTCAGAAGTGTCCATCTGCATTTCACGGTTATGTTGTGCAGTGATAATATCAACACGACACTGATCAATATGAACTAGATGGAAACACAATAAGAATGTAAATGTTTCTGAGAAATCTTAATATGTCCTCTACTAAATCTTAAGCAAGTTCAGAAGTCAAGCAACTAAGATGGCACTAAGACCTAAAAGGTCATAAGTTGTAGATTTTGTGATATTGTTTTCAAAGTAATATACCTGAGTGGGTTAGTGATGGCAGTAGGAGAGTTAGGGAACCATGTCAAAACGAGTCTGACAACCAAGATTGTGTTATAAATGTTCAAGAAGTTCGAGACACCATTAGCTGCAACAAGACCCGCAACTGAATCTCCTGGTAAAACTGCAGCAAAGTTGTGTTTGGACAAAGAGTTTGACAATATGTAATCCCTGCGCCGCATCTGAAAGGAACTTTTAACAATAGATTAGCCCAAGTACACACAAGAAACTGACTTGAAGAATAAAAAGAAAAAACGAGTCATAAAACTTGATCAACTCTTTATGCATTGAGAAATATTTCAAACTTAATAGCATCACAGATGACACCACCATTTCTAACTACCCAAACAACCCATCAACTAAAAATACCCCTCATACTGACCAATGGTAAACACTAACTTCCAATTTACCCTTAAGGTCATCTATCCAGCGTACACACATAATGCAAGTCACATGACCATTTATCTTTTCAGATGATGTCAAATGAATTTTTATCTCAGAATTTCAAGAAAAATGAAATCAATGGAAGCAACTGAGATACTATGCTCTTATTCCATCATAAAATCTTTCATGATTTCAGCAATGACCCATTTAGTCACAGAGCACTATGCTCAATACTCGAATGCACTAATATCTTGAACGCAAACTTTCTAATTTCATGGAGAAATCCTTTGTCCCAAGTTATGTCTCTCATTGAGATTTTACACAATAGCCAAATGAAACTAACTACCTTTGGGTGTTTCCTAAGCATGAGTAAAATTTCGGGTTGTAAATTTGAAAGAACTAAAGCACTGAGATTGTTTTAAAACGACAAAAAAGGAAATTAAAATCAAAAGACATGCCCATCAGAAGCTCAAATTCACATCATATAGTTCTAGCATAAGAACCTAATCTAATAACATAATAAAATCCATATTTATCAAACAATAATAATCTTACTGTTATTTACTAAACCATCTGAAGTAATGAACTTACAAAAAATCTTAGCAAAATCACCGATTAAACCCTAGCTTTATCAAATAAGAGCATGCTATTAACCTTTGCTCCACTTCTGTACAATTCAAAAAATAGAACAACCCATTAAAAAAATCTAAAACCTAACATGTATTAAAATTAAGAAAACCCTGAATAATTTAATTATAACCAAAATAGAAACGAATTAATTTCTAGGGTTTTTATTTTGCTTACCTTCAATATTTCTGGGAAGTAATAATCTCCCATCTTTGTAGCTGCAAGAAAAACCCTTTCAAGAACCGCAGCTTAGTAAAACCCCCTGTTTCTTTTTCTACACCACACAGGATCTCTCCCTTAAACGGTTTGAAGGTGATACAGTTGGAAACAACGGGGAATAGAACATCGCCGGAATCCTAGATACAGACGATGGGTAGAACTTAAGCTATTCGGAAAAACTTAAGTTGTTCCTTTGATTAATTTTCTTCTTCGGAAAAACTTAAGCTGTTCTTTAGGAATTGGTAGCGGCGCATAGAGAGAGAGAAAGAGGAAATGGAATTTAAGGATCATTGTGTGTGTTAGACTTAAAAAAAGAAAATAATGTTTGTGTTTAAATTACTCCATTTTTGGTCAAATTGATGGATAATGAATAAAATTTGGTGAGATTGAGGAATATTCAATAAATTTGATGGATAACAAGTGAAATTGAGTGGGAGCGAGTAAGGTCAAGTGAAAATAGGTGAAATCAAGTAACTGATGATTATGTGAATTTGAGTGAAATTAAAGAATACATAGTGAATTGAAGCGATATCAATGAAAATTTAGTGAATTCGAGTAAGATCGATGAAAAAATGACTGATTTTAATTGAGATTTTAGTTTTCGAACACTGTTACATATCCAAATCGAGCCATCAATAACGTCATTTACATTAGGGAAGATCACAACATGTTATATTATGCTTGGTCATGTACCACATTGTAGTTGAACTTTGAAACATCTAGACGAGTGCATACAAATCATAGTTTGATACCGTTAGATTTGTTAGATCGATAAAAAAATGAATAAGTTTGATTGAGATTGAATAAAATTCAACAAATCTAAGTGAAATCGAGTGGAATTGATGAAAATTGATATAGTTTGAGTAAGATCGATCAAAATTGAATG